>CM069447.1:27619754-27714754 GCA_035610835.1 Ophiura sarsii
TAAAAGTTATGACATTCCCCTCTGGAATGTAGAATACAGTTATAACACCCCGTCAGCCTGGGCATGCTGTCAGCCTGGGCATGCTGTCAGCCTGAGCATGCTGTCAGCCTGGGCATGCTGTCAGCCTGGGCATGCTGTCAGCCTGAGCATGCTGTCAGCCTGAGCATGCTGTCAGCCGGGGCATGCTGTCAGCCTGCCCCCCCCCCCCCCCCCCCCCCCCCCCTCCGGTAGAAATAATGAACGCTCCATTACTGTTATTCGCATTTTATTCTGCTTCTGATCGTTGCAAATTTTCTTTTGTGTGTAATTCTCTACTCGAGGAAGACCATGAGAAAAATGTCAAGTCCCGCTACCCTATCAATTTCTGCGAAAGCTACTATTCATGTTTTCAGCGAATAGCAGTCATTTCATACAATACTCAGGGGGGGGGTCAGGTTATACCACAAATTCATACTATTTCATGAAATCTGACAATTTCTATGTGTCACAAATTGAATAAATCAGTTTTTATTTTCCAAATTACTGTGTAATTTGCCAGTTGTTTGCCTCACATTACTAGACATAATGTAAACACATGCATGTTTTACATGTTACATGCACTAAAATATTAGGTCTAAATATTCACTGATTATTGCTTATACATGCTCTGCACGTACTAGTGTGTGTTAACCTTTTTCCACATCATTTCCCTGTGAATTATTTTTTTTGATGCAATTCACAAAACATTAAAACCCAAACGTGGCTAGGCGCCACAGTGCATTACTGGTCAGCAAGAGAAAATGACTCGATGTTTGTCAGTATTTTGGTCAAAATCTTCATCATATCAATGTTCATATAGGGTGCTCCTCCGCTAAAAGTGACATGTCACACGGGGTCATTAGAGGTCATTGAACTAAACAGGTGTAAATCTGAAGACATGCTTTGATTTTGACCAGACTACCTTTTTCTTGTGCGCATTGATAAGCCAAGAAAAAAGTCAATCATAAGTTTGGGGTCAAAGGTCAAGAAAAGGTCACTAGGGGTCAAAATGTTGATTTTCTAACCATTATCACCTAAAATGCTTCTTGTCTCAGGGGAAATGGCTGATGAATGTCAGAATTAGTCAAAAGATTCCTTGGGTCCATGCACATACAGCGATCTCAGCGATTGAAATTGATGTGTCATGCGGGGTCAATAGAGGTCATTGACCTATACAGTGGTAAAACGTGAGATATGCTCCGATTGGGACCGGGTTTGTTTCATCCTTTCTGATTTGATGAGACAAGAAAAAAGTCAACCGTGATTTTGGGGTCAAAGGTCAGGAACAGGTCAGTTATGGTCATTGAACTTTCTTGCAGACCCCATCTACAAAATGCTTCTTCTCCTACAGTTTACATGCTACAATCACCAGACTTGGTCAGTAGGACCGGGGGGTCACTAGGGTCAAAACGTAATTTTCACTTAAAACGCCATTGCAATTTAGTGAAATGACCTAGGAGCGTCAAAATCAGTCAACATATTCCTTATGATCGTACGCATATATAATAGTTCGGTTTTTAAAATCAACAAATATTTGGGGTCACTAGGGGTCAAAATGTTGATTTTCTAACCATATCACTTAAAATGCTTCTAGTCTCAGAGGAAATGGCTGATCAATGTCAGAATTAGTCAAGAGAATCCTTGGGTCCATGCTCATACAGTGATTAAAGTGATTAAAATTGGCGCCGTCGTATGGGGTCACTAGGGGTCATTGAACTTTACATGGGTAAAACTCAAGACATGCTCCGAATTAGATCGGACCTGTTTTATCTTGTTTGGTTCGATCAGGCAAGAATAAAAGTCAAGCATCATAACCAGGTCAAAGGTCAAGAAGCGGTCACTACGGATCATTTTCTCATAAAAATCAAGGTGCCCTGGTCTCAGACCAGAACTAGATCTAGTTACACATGTATCTGCGCTAAACACAGCGCTGGACTTCATACACACACTCCCGCATGTCATAGGGCGTTCCCCATCGCGCCGTAGCTATGGCGGCGCGACAATGCATTCAGCGTTCGATGCGGTATCTCAGCTACAGTGTGTTGATCGTTATTTACATTATGCCATAACTGAGCGATGATGCAATGTGTTGAACTTACTGTTACGGACGGCAATTGAGAACCCTGTACCAGCACCTATGGATAAGTTGGGCCGGGGATCTAGGGTGCAGGGAACCAGCATAAGATAAACCATGGTTAGATCGCCACCGGTTTTTGGCCAGGATCGAGTATGATCGTGGGGCGCTCAGGTATCTACAGGCCTATAATACTCCCTCACATCAACCTGAGTAACCCTGAGGTATCCAGATGCTAAGCGCTCCTGTATTAGATTAGCCAAAAATACAGTTTCACCAAAAGATTATGGGGATTGGCAAAAATAGCTTAAATGACCAACGCCCTCTATAATCGCTGCGAGGTTTTGAGTTTGGCATTACGATCGGGCGACTATAGTGCAATCATGCATAGTTGATACTTGAGCATGGTGGATATAGGAGGGCAGTATTTGGTATGGGTACGTATACTCAATAGGAGAGGGCGTATTTCCGTATGGGTAAAACCCGGGAAATACAAAAAATGTGCAGTCGGGTGTGCAATGTAGATAGACCAACAAAGTCGAGAGCAGCGGTCGACACGTCCGTCACCACTGCTGTCATTTTGATTATGAGTCACGTGACCACATTTCGATATTATGCTTGGAATCGTTTCTTCACAGCGGGATACCGCGAGGAGCTGCTGTGGAGCTGTCTAGAATATTTGTATGATATGACATAAAATGCTATATCAAGTTACGCATTGGCCACTGCAACATTGGTTGATATGCACGTCAAATGCGTGCAAAGCAGTCGTTATAGTTTCACAGGAAATGTATACTAAATATACACCATTCCCCCGGACCATTCCCTTTAACAGCGCATGGAATGCAACTGTTGGCGCCAGCTCATGGGAGAGAGCAACAGTTGACGATTGCCCTACTGACACAGAAGTATTAGTTGAACTGACCGAGGAGAATATTACAATAGGTAAGTGATGCCCGTGTGTCATAATAAGGTAAATCGTTAACTGAGAGTCCTAGGCCTATCTACAATCTTGGGAAAAGTCCTTGGAATGCTTTACGCGTTTTGGACATTATAATAATAATAATAATAATACACCGTTCTTATAGCGTTTTCCCGGGCGTTTTCCACAATGCAAGCAAAGTCCCAAAGGGCTTTGTGCAGAATTATTTTTTCTGATCTCTAAAATGATGTTTATTTTTGTTAAAAACTCAAGAGGACCTATTTAACAACAATTTTCCCTTCCCTACACACCATCAATCAATGTTGGGACACCTTGATTTACCGCTGAAGACATTGACATTTTTAAACATTGCAGGGGGGAGAGGGGATGTTAGTTTTCTGTTGTTACATCATAGTCTCCGGGCATAGTCTATGTAACAATAGTTCTATGGGCCTTGGATACAATA
The DNA here is from genome assembly GCA_035610835.1 of Ophiura sarsii. Lineage (NCBI taxonomy): Eukaryota > Metazoa > Echinodermata > Ophiuroidea > Amphilepidida > Ophiuridae > Ophiura > Ophiura sarsii. Next base: position 27,623,235 of record CM069447.1, read on the forward strand.
GCCACTGAGAGCTATTTCGGACAAAAGTATAGTGTGGAGTTTCGTCATGATGTAAACCTTAGGCAATGTTACGAATTCTTGGGCAACTTTGGACACGTGCCTCTGGGGCGTCATAGCGACACTTGTTCGAATGAATTTTGGTTTAGATCGACGAAATATTTACAGTTTCGTTTGCCATGATATCAATTTTCATAGAGAACATCGGAAAAGTATCTGGTATTCTTGCCGTGGTGACGTCACATCCAGACGCCCTCAACGACACCGATGTGACCTATATTGTGATGACTATCGAGCATCTGTCCGCCGGCGCATTGGAAACGTTCGATCCCACTGTCAGTCCGGATATTCTAACCAGTGTGTTACAAACGGTAAACAACCTGGCCAATGTACCGGCTTCCATACTGGACCAGAGTCAACGTGCTCAAAACACATTCACAAGGTACTTTCCAGTGGCTCCCATTGCAGAGGTGACACATAGGTTTTTAATGCGTCATCTTATATTAACCGGTCCTTTTACTAGGTTATTGAAATGGAACCAGTTTTGAACGATACTGGCAAATTTCATATGATAGTATCGTGCGATACTGGTATGCCAATATCTGGGACCTAAAGTACACTTTTCCGATATTACATTTTGCGCCCGCCATACACGGACTTCAAAAAGCTTTATTGGGTGGCTTGTGTTTCCATATATTTATATGATCCCATTCGGATGGCAAACGTAGCAACAGTTATTCATGGTGAAACAAAAGTAAACTAGATATCCTATACATGTATACAAACAAAGTGTCGGGCAACCTGAGAAATCTCCAGCTCGAGAACACCGAAATATCGCATCATGCTAGAAGTTCACGAAATTTATTGTATGATTTCAGACTATTGAAGACACTAGATGAGTTTGCTCTGGGTATACAATTCTCAACGCCCTCCATTATAGAAATCACTCAGGCTATTGACATGGCTGTGGTGACAATAGATAACAATAATGCGGATAGCAACGTCTTATTTCGTTCAGTTGGTTTTGACAATGGCAACTATCATCAAGTAAGTGCTGTCAGTTGCATATTCTGAAATAAAAATGTATCTTTGCAGTAAAATACTTTTGAGGTCAAAGTAGAATCGAAGTCATTTTTGTGTAAGATTTATACCAGTTTGCATGTTTTAAGCTTTCATGTCTGTTATTAATCTAAAAGAAGAGTGCATATCAAACAAAATTATATTGTGTGCGATTTAACATCAATGAAACTGGTTTGCGACTGGATGGACGTGTGTTTCCATAATGACAACTCGAGACATACTCTGGCACACTTCGGAATTCGGCAATATTACGGCTTCGTAAAGTCTACCGAATTTGAATTGTGTCAGCGTGTCAGAGCGTCATTTTACGCGATACAGTGCGGATGAACGATTGCAAAATGTCGCGACTAAGTATCTGTATAGCAGTATGTATCTATCAATTGGTACCAATAAGCATGGGCGATTATAACCTTACTGATTGAAAACATCTTTTTTACCTTTGCACTTTCAATAGTCTGAAATATTGCTTAATTCGTCGACTAATGGCTTTGAAATTACGGATAAAGCCGGTCTGTTGCAAGCATCTGTTATGCTGCCGAATTCACTCCTACGTCAAGTTGCAGACGATCTAGAGAGATGTCAGTTCGTCATGTTTCAAGACACTACATTCTTTGAGGCAAGTGTTGTGTACCTATGTCATCAAACAATAAGACACGCCTTGTAAATATTTGTACCTAAAATCCACAGACGACCTGCATGCCGTCGCTGGCATGAAATTTCACATCTTATCTACTCATCTGATCTTGGCTAAATTTAGCAGTGCCTCAGTCCTGCGTCGTGCCGTTTAACAACCAAAACTGCGTCATTGGCCCCTGAACATATTTAAACCACAACCGCACATTTCTGGATTACACATATTCGAGGGCCAATATTGTGCGGTTTCGAAAATTATGGTAAACCATTATACGTGCTTCACGGTTTTTACAAACCTGAAATACCTTATGAGTAATTAACGTTTCATTGTTTGAATTAACTTTCTATTTTAGTTATACACAATAGCGTCATTGTCTGTGTCTGACGGACTTGATGCACGTCTATCGCAAGCCATTAGGGTCATTACGTCTTGCGACAACGCGTTGCTTTCCCAAAGCAACGCGTTGCCTAGCGAGCCAATAAGATTACCATGATTACGGCTTAGTCAACATAGTCGCTCGGTCGTCAGTTAATTTTTCAAAGAACGGGAGAGTATCAAGGGTAACTGCTTTCGGACTCAAATCAAAAATTGCTCATAATATTTCCGACAAAACAGTGTTCCACCGGCGGTTCCACTTTGTCTTTCACGGATTGTTTGAATCCGTCTCTGAGCCATTTTTAATTTGGATAAATATCATTAAAATATCAAAAAAACCGGCCAAAATCGCGGGCCTCGCGGCTGGCTATCCGTCGTATACAGCCTGAGCTACGTGTATACAGACAGCCCGATGAATCGTGACGGCCGGGAGGCTTTGTGAACTTAGCGCTGATTGGTGTTTATCACAACCCCACCCGTTGAAATGAAAGCAACGTGTTGCTTTGTAGGAATGAAAGCAACGCGTTGCTTTGGTGAACTACGCGTTGCTTTGGGAAAGCAACACGTTGCCAAAAGCTTTATTCCTATTGGCTCGCTAGGCAACGCGTTGCCGCAATACGTAATGACCCTAGTGGCTTGCGATACACGTCTGCATAACTTCATTGTATGTTTTCGGCGGAAGGCTGTTTCCCATCACCGCATACGTGAACAAATGGAACATATTTTATCAGTTGTCAACGTATACAACCAATAGTGTTAATTATGTTTACTTCTTCCATCTCTTTCCGCCATTTCTCATAGATTATTGGTACTCAGGAAGATTCCTCATGTACCTCACTGTCAAGCGCCGACACTTCACCCAACGGTTGCAATGATTCAAACAATAATCAAGATAACGACGACGACGACGCCCGAGATATCGTCACAATTTTGAATAGTGTCGTCATTTCCGCCAGTATTGGGCACATCGATGTAACGAACCTACAAGAGCCTCTCATAATACGACTGCGAAACATCAACCAGGATGCCTTTAAACCGCGTTGTGTGTTCTGGGATGAGTCGCTAAGAGGTATAGTATTAGTGTCTGATGGTTTAATTCTCCACTGCGTTGGTACACTGCAAAAAGGTTGCTTAAAATACGTTGCTAAAAGTACTTTTATCATCTGTTGGTTGACGTGTTGATTAAAATTCATTCAATATATGAAGAAATTTAGGCGTTGTATAAAAGTAAAAAATCCCCAGCGTTGAGCAATTCGTCGAAAACAATGTCCTTAAAATGTTGGTGTAAATTGTGTCTGTTGCTAAAATATGTTGCGTAAAAATATTTCACTTTGGCAACTGTTGCATGAGCATTGAGGACAATCACGCAACAGTTGATGCAAGTTACGCACATGTGAATTTTAGGCAACTGTTGTCCAAAAAAGCCAAAAAAGCCAATTTCTGTTGCATACTTGAACAACTGTTGAGTGAATATAATTACCTAACTTTTGAGTAACTAGAATTGTTCAACTGTTGGTGAATACATGTTATCCAACGGTGTTGGGCAAATTTTACTTAACAGCTGAGCGGTTGCATACTTGAACAACGTTGTGTAAAATGTTGAGTAAATATTTAAGCAACCTTTTTGCAGCGCAGGACCACAATTAGATTTATTCTGTCTTGGCATCCAAAACGGAATAAATCGCTAACACTGACAAAATAGTTTAAAATTTCCATCCTTGTTTGACATATTTTTGTTCATGAATATCATTTCAACGGTGTTATAGCGACATCTCTAGCGATGAATATTGAATAGTCGATTTGTATAGCCAAAAAATACACGACATGGACATAATACTGAATAGTTCATATCATGTGATCTATTTTCCACCAAAAGAATCATATAAATATGTTTATGTATTATATAATATGGACTATTTATTACCTTCATACCCAGATAGCAAGAATACGTTTGGCAAACGTTCACAGTCAAAACCACCAATGATAAGAGATTCAGATATTATATATACAGGCCTAGTTAAATAACATGTTAATATAATTACAGATTCACTACCGAAAGGGAATAGTGTATGTAGCTCTGCTGCATCGCCTAGAATTCCCATTTCAAGTTACCGGTTCACTACCGGGAGGTAGTGATGTATGTAGCTCTGCTGCATCGACCAGAATTCACATTATTTGCCTACCCCGTGTTGCTATACAGAAATGCTCAATATATAATAAACACTTGTCACAAATAAAATACCCAACATATGGCTACATTTGATAAATTAAGCAACAGTTGCTTAATTCAATACAAAAATTGCTCAATATATAATGAAAACAATTCACAAATTAAGCAACAGTCACAAAATGCCCAACAAATGGTTAATTAATAATACCCAACTGTTGTGTAATTAAAATTGTGCAACTGCTGAGTAACTGGAATTGTTCAACTGTTGGTGAAAACATGTTATCCAACGGTGTTGGGTAAATTTTACGCAACTGTTGAGCGGTTGCATACTTCAACAACGTTGTGTAAAATGTTGAGTAAATATTTAAGCAACCTTTTTGCAGTGTACAGAGAGTGCTTCAATGTAATCCCAACATGCAGTAGATAAGCACTGCGCAATGGGGTAATGGAGCCGATTCAACACTCATTTTGCATTGAAATGTACAGAAGAAACATGGTTCATAGAGGAAGTGCTCAGTAATTGGGTTCTTTTTCTCAATACAATAATACCCAAAAGTCAAAAGTATCCCAATTTTTAAGCATTTTAAAACAGTTTGAAGAAAACTTGAACGGAAAAACTGTTAGAAACATTTAATAGTATATAGCATAATTCTGTATTCATCACAACTTATACGCGTTATTCATGGGAACTCATATAATAATAATAATAATAATAATAATAATCAGTATTTATATAGCGCCTTTTTTCCAAAGGTTCAAAGCGCTGAAGGATACCATATGTGACAGTTTATTGGAGAGTTATTAAAAAAAAAGGAGAGGAATGTAAAATCACGTACCAAGCCGTTTCGACATTATGTACATTCGTCAGTTATGTGAGCGTTTTTTTACTGAGTGGACTGAGGTTTAGTGTATTTTGGTTTGAACCTTTAAAATATTTAGTTTGAACAATTATAACAGTAAAAGTGTGATCTTGAAGATGAGAGAAATCTAACTACATCTGTAATCATATGAAAACATTATTATTCAGTTTACTTAGTAATTGTATGCGTGTTTCAATAATCAAGCATGTCAGCTAACCGAGGTTTTCTGACGATTTCCTCCCAATTCATCAATCAATTTCGGAAACGTTTATAAATCTCTATTTTCCTACAAAGGGTATTTGTGCTAAAATATGAAATGAACTTGTGCTTGGTATAGTGATGATATCCCCATTGCTATCTTATACAGACAACACAGGTGGATGGTCTCAAGATGGTTGCCAAGTCAACAATGAGCAGACTACAAGTAATGTGACAGTGTGCGAATGTGAACGTCTCGCAAAATTCGCTATTATTATGGTAAGGCGGGTTTGTCCTAATATTAACAAGAGCAAAAAGCACGTGAGCACGTGTGGTCCAGTGTAACAGCGTGGGATTCATAATCATAGGTTGTGAGTTCTAGCCCGGCCGTGGCCAACGTGTTTGTATCCTTGGGCAAGATACTTAGTCTCAATTGCCTCATTGACCCAAGCGAGATTGGGTAGCTGTTAAAATTGGTAATAAAGGGTTCAACAAAAGAAAGTATACCACTTTGTTTATGTCATTTTGAGTAATTTTCAATTAGTTTTTGACCAAACAGGCTAAATAGGCATTTAGATGAATCCTTTAGGCATAATTTGATACCAAATTTGCCCCCTAACAACAAAGATAAACCATGATTAGCATCATTTAAAGGAAAATATCCCATATAACAAACTACGCTTTGCGCCACTAACGCGTACACCGGCGATCGCCCGATTACGCGTGCGGTGCGCCGGCCATCGCCATGGCGTGCTTAGCGTATACGCGGCGCGTAGCAATAACGTAGCAACGGGCTAAAAAAACTCGAATTTCACGAAATCTAACTCAAAATAAGCAAATCAAACACAAACTGGATAATTGTGGGACCCATAAGCACTCGCACAGAAAATTTGAAGTCAATCGAAGGTGCGGAAAGGGGAGAACATCTCTGGACAAAAATGGCCAACTCCGTATTTTATATAAGATACCATGGAAGATATACTGATGTTTTATTTTCAAGGACGTTTTCAAAAATGGTGCACAACTATCAGGAGGAAACGCCATTGCCTTATCAGTCATCCACATAGGATGTAGAGTATCGCTGGTGGCGCTGTCATTGTACTTCTATCGTCACTGCGTGTAGGTGAGTCCAAATTGTATGGTATTGTGAATTATGTAACCAAGCCTTTCAGCGCGTGTTTATTATTAAGGAGTTTGATACTGCGAATTATTTTATATTACGAGAGATGTTTCGGTATATCTAAGGACTCAAAACATACTGCACATATTTTGTTGCCTTATAATTTCCCCAGACTGACGAATGGCGCCCGGGAAGTAGACGGCTCAGCGGTGGACAAAACTTAAGGTTCCACAGCAGTCGGTGAGCAGCCAAACTTGCATATCGAGGGCTCAGAAACACAAGGCCTTATCTCCAATTTGACCATTTTGAGAAAAAGACTATTGAAGATTTTAAACACATTGGGGAGATGGATATGAGGCCTTGTGATATTGGCTATAACTTTGAAAGGGGTTGTGTTATGGAGACTACACAAGACATTACTGTCTTATTGCGATATGTCATCCTTCTTACACACATCACTTTCTTAGCTCGAACAACGTTTGTATGATTTTAAAATTTGCTATATTTATAATATTGAAAGAAAACTGTTGGTATTTATACTCATTCCAAATTTAAAATAAAACCTAAGGCTGTAGCAATTATTTGATTGTCGTAGCTACTATTATAACACAATGGTGTAAGAAAATACATGATAGCACGACAAATTTCAGCATCCAATTAGTAGAGGTTTAGGTGTATCATTTTGAACCAGCGCTCGGAAATAGTGTACTTTAGATCCCTGATTCTGGAATGTACTAGTATCGTCCGATACTAGAACACCAAGTATCGTTCGATACTGGTACAAAGTCAATGTTCCAGTATCGGTCGATAATGGAACATAATTATGTACCAGTATCGTTTAATACTGGGACAAATCTCACTGGTAGTATGTATCGACCGATACTGGAACAGTAAAATCGTACCAGTATCGCCCGAATTGGCAACTGTTATGTTCCTGTGTTGTACGATACTGGTATACCAGTATCTGGGACCTAAAGTACACTTTTCCAAGCGCTATATAAGCACCGCTATTTTTATTATTTATTATTGTTACAATCAATATTCCTTAAATAGGCCTACAAACTATTTAAATGCCAATCAAAAATCCAAATTTTACATGATGCAAAGAGTATGTATTCCAAATACATTATCAACAATACACTAATCTTGAAACCAGAGACTTGCCGTTCTCAAGGTGTTCATAATAAATGATATATAAGCGGTAGATTTGGCACTGGCGTAATAGTTTTGGCACTGGCGTAGTAGATTTGGCTCTGGCGTAGTAGATTTGGCACTGGCGTAGTTGATTTGGCACTAGCGTAGTAGTTTTTGGCACTGGCGTAGTAGATTTGGCACTGGCGTAGTAGATTTGGCACTGGCGTAGTAGATTTGGCACTGACGTAGTAGATTTGGCACTGGCGTAGTAGTTTTAGCACTGGCGTAGTAGATTTGGCACTGGCGTAGTAGTTTTGGCACTGGCGTAGTACATTTGGCACTAGCGTAGTAGTTTTGGCACAGGCGTAGTAGATTTAGCACTGGCGTAGTAGATTTGGCTCTGGCGTAGTAGATTTGGCACTGGCGTAGTTGATTTGGCACTAGCGTAGTAGTTTTTGGCACTGGCGTAGTAGATTTGGCACTGGCGTAGTAGATTTGGCACTGGCGTAGTAGATTTGGCACTGACGTAGTAGATTTGGCACTGGCGTAGTAGTTTTAGCACTGGCGTAGTAGATTTGGCACTGGCGTAGTAGTTTTGGCACTGGCGTAGTACATTTGGCACTAGCGTAGTAGTTTTGGCACAGGCGTAGTAGATTTAGCACTGGCGTAGTAGATTTGGCACTGGCGTAGTAGATTTGGCACTGGAGTAGTAGATTTGGCACTGGTGTAGTAGATTTGGCACTGGCGTAGTTGATTTGGCACTGGTGTAGTAGATTTGGCACTGGCGTAGTAGATTTGGCACTGGCGTAGTAGTTTTGGCACTGGCGTAGTAGATTTGGCACTGGCGTAGTAGATTTGGCACTGGAGTAATAGATTTGGCACTGGCGTAGTAGATTTGGCACTGGCGTAATAGATTTGGCACTGGCGTAGTAGATTTGGCACTGGCGGAGTAGATTTGGCACTGGAGTAGTAAATTTGGCACTGGCGTAGTAGATTTGGCACTGGCGTAGTAGATTTGGCACTGGCGTAGTAGTTTTGGCACTGGCGTAGTAGATTTGGCACTGGCGTAGTAGATTTGGCACTGGAGTAATAGATTTGGCACTGGCGTAGTAGATTTGGCACTGGCGGAGTAGATTTGGCACTGGAGTAGTAGATTTGGCACTGGCGTAGTAGATTTGGCAATATCAAAACGTGGGAACAGACAACCGCATACCCTTAACATGCTTACCATCTAATGGTCTCCTTATATAACCATACATCAGACTTGAGATCGTCGTATTGACTGTTTGAATCAAGTTTCATTTAATTTTCTATGATAATTATAGAATTCTTCGAAACAAATAACAATTTATGGAGTCGCCGGCCTAGGAAAAATTAACATTGAGTTTCAGGAGCCAATAATGTCGATATGTATAGCCGTTACTTTATTTGCCCCTGATTATTTAATACTCATTCACTTCATATTACAATATTTCCGTAAGAATGTTGAAGGAATGTTGCTTTGTCTTGATCTTTATTGGAAAAGAAAATTAGTTAAACTACCGTAGTTTAAAAATATCATCAGTTAAATGATGCGCACAAACTAAAAATGCAGCAATGACTACAATCAAATCGCGTTAACTCAATTAGAATGGAGTAGTTTGTGTTAATGGCCATTTGGCCATACAGAAACAGGGTATTTATGAAACGATATGAAATATTAAAATTCGAATCACAGCGCAGGTGTATTATGTAAGTCTGGAATATTACTATGTTACTACAAATTTCTTTAGCAGGTTGACTCGAATGAACAATCGTGACAATACCGTCCATTATGAACAATACCATCAATTATTGTAGATGTCTTTCTTATCTATCTACCGGCGACGAACAGTTGTAGATTTCGTAATCAGAATTATTTCTGTATCCGTACTTCTATCAGCGACTCCAGTAAACTGGTATAATCCGCATCCCACTAGAGATGTAGAGTAAAGATGTGCCGAACAACATTTGAGGAGTTAAATACCAGCTGGAGTTTTATCGTGATTTTCGGCACACGTACACTGATGATTATTCTCCCATGAACCAAGGTGTTTATCTACATTTGTTTCAAAATCAGGACCATAATCTTGCCAAGACACTAGACAGTGCCTTTTGAATAATGTGTTATGTATGTGCATATGTTTACCATGCGTGTATGCCTGTAAGCTATTAACTGACGACTTACTGCTGCTACGTTAATCCACACAAGATTTATGTCGAATAAATTAATTCGATTTGTAAACTGGCATCGTCTACATGACATTTAACTCTATTTGTATTATACTGAGATTACTTTGTAATTCACAAATAGGTTTTTTTAATCAATTGCAAGATTTATGACTGACATTAAAATCTATTTGGGATTAAATCAGACTTCGGATTGTTTCCTGGCAGTTTGAATCTATTTGTATACAATTTTCTTACGATGGATATCAATTATAAAACTCCTCGGTACAAAAACAAACTTGTGTGGGGTCACCGGCCTAGGAAAATCAACGTTGCGGTCAAGACCAGTCATATCGATAAGCATAATATTATAGACATAACTCTATTTGCTCCTATCAACGGCTATTTCATATAGCAACAGTCATTAAAAATTTAATCAGTACAAGTAGGGAAGTAAACGAATGCTGCTTTGACTTGGTCTTTACAAGAGAATGTAACTAGTTTTAACTAGTTAAAATATCGTATTATCGGCTTCAATGTCTACATTTTCATTTAAAATAAGTCTAATTTGAAAAGGGTTGATGAGTAATACACAATGTGTATTTAGTATTTTAGGATTGGAGTAGTTTGTGTGTGATTGATGAAACATTTAGACACTCCTATTCGGTCCACAACACAGGGACCTGGATAATTCGTCAGTCGGATGACTAGAACGAACTATACACATGGAAAAAAAGTATCGCACCACTGCTTTTTTGTTGAAAAGTGCAAATGTGGCCACGAATTTTGCCACCATGGTGTGATATTAAGGATCATTTGTTTGCGTAAGCTGTCCAACAAAATGTTGTGCAACAAAAGGGCCACATTTTAGTTTGTGACGTAATCGATGTAATGTTTTTTCAAGGCCAAGGGGAAAATGCATGATTTTGTCCAAAAACATTCATGAAACAAGTTTGGTATAACGCGATATTGAATAGACTTTAAAAACTTAAAATAGTCATTATATTAGTCACCGTTGATTTTGTTTTTGTTTATTTGACCTAGGTCAACACCTTCGCAATATTGGTTTTGTCATTTGAACTTCTTTAAAATTTGACCTATTTTGACCTTAGACCCCATAACCGTTGGGCGTACGAAAAAGGGAGTTTTTTTGTTTAATTTGACCCCAGATGACCTTTGACCTTGGAATACTTAATTGTGTTACCAAAGATTACAACTTTAGAGATTAATCATCGGACCTCTCAATATCGCGTTATACCCAAACTTTTTCCATGCATGTTTTTGGACAAAAACATGCATTATCCCCTTGGCCTTGAAAAAACATTACATCGATTACGTCACAAACTAAAATGTGGCCCTTTTATTGCACAACATTTTGTTGGACAGCTTACGCAAACAAATTATGCTTAATATCACACCATGGTGGCAAAATTCGAGGCCACATTTGCACTTTTCAAAAAAAAGCAGTGGTGCGATACTTTTTCCATGTGTATATTTTGTGACTTTTGGTAGATGTGACTATCTCATTGGAATGGTGAAGAAAGGGATTCAGCTTACAAAACTTTACAAATTTTGCTTATTTTTTAGTCGATTACTTTCATTTTCTCTGAAGATGAACTCGATCGAATACGCTTTAAAAACAAACAGCATCAATGTCATGGTCGAATGCATCCATGTAGGTGAAAGGGCCGTTTCAATCCGTGCGCGTTTGTTTTATTCACCCTGTATTGTCTAATGTCCACCATGCATGTGTGCATATTATAAGCTGACTGAGGATTTACTGCCATTACCCTGATCCACAAAAAGATTTATATCGAATAAACTAATTCGAGTTGCACTCCAAAACTATCGTCGTCAGATTGACTACACCGAGATTACCTTTAATTCCAAAATACATGTATATATACGAGGGTCATTCAATAAGTTCTACCTCCTACCTCATAACTTTGCTATTATACAAGCCAGTCGTATGAAATATTCTACAATTGAAGCTTGCACAACATTTTGCTGAATCTCAGCTACAAAATCATACTAAATTGGTCTGAATACTTATTTTACTTTTCTGGATATGCAGTGAAAACCAAACTTCCATTTAGTGCGACGGAAATGGGTAAAAACAGCTAAATGTCTCTTAAGTGCTATTCATTTGTCCAATTCTAAGAGACAAAATGCACCTATCGGTCATTTACAATCGTTCTAAATTACAAATATCTATTGAGCAGATTTTAAACAATACAAGTGACTGGTTTCTTGGCGGAAAATGCTCTCTAATTAGCCAGAACCAGACCAGGACAGCCATCAATTGTAACCCTACCCTAGCGAACCGCTGCAAAAGTAATATTTGCTTTCCATAGGAACTAAGATATCTTCATTATATAGGACTAAATGGATATATTTAAAGTCTCTCGAAGATATATTTTTCTATCACTGACTACCTGATTAACTATTCTAAATGTTGCATATAAGGAAAACTGATAAAGTTACTATCATGTGAAGATTAATCATTCGAGGCATAAATGTGGCTTGACTTGTAACAACGAACATTTGACTGAATATCCGTTTTCCAGTATGCTAAAGGCGTGTCAATACATTCGAGTTGATATTATACTATTTGCAAGCTACAAAGGTTAATATTGTCTACAATCTGATTTATACATGATAGTATAGCATTATATTCAGAAATCATCCATTGTTTTCTATTTTCAGTATTTAAATCGGGCGGTTATACCTAACCATACAATACGGAGAGAAAACGAAAAAACATGTATTTATCTTCGGGTAATTTATATCTCTCTGCCTTTGATTGCATCATCACAAAAGTGAAATAGGTATCAATTAGCATTTACTATAAATGTGTAGCTATGATTCAGAGCTATAATAATGACAAATATCATGAGGCTGACATTCATATTACCGATGTTATGAGTGAGGAGGTAGAACTTATTGAATGACCCTCGTAGTTTAAATCAATTACAAGATTTCAAATTCAATCGGGTATTACTTTGTTTAGACTTTAGAGTGACATCGAAATCTGTTTGGGATTTACCGGTAAATTGGCACTGGTCGTCAGTCTTCGTATGAAGAAGAAGGTCTGTTATCTTAATTTGGATAGAGGTGTATTGACAAAATAGCGTTTCATAAAAAGGTTAACATTCGGGACAAAAAAGAAAAGAAAAAGTGTTTGGAAAAAGTGTACTTTAAGTCCCAGATACTAGTATACCAGTATCGTTCCATACTGGAACATAACAGTTCCCAGTATCGACCGATACTGGGCCGTATCGACCGTTCCCAGTATCGGTCGATACTGGTACTATTTTACTGTTTCAGTATCGGGCGATACAGGTGTACGTGATACCAGTGAGATGGGGGGGGGGGTAGGAGAAATTTGAGTCCAAAACGGCCCGAAAAAATGCTTTACCGGCCCTGAGAGGCCCAGAACCAAGCGGCCCATGTGGCGATCGCCACAACGCCACAGTGGCCAGTCCGCCCCTGAATTATGTGTCCATAAGGCCCGTCAGAAAGTGAAGGACGAATCATTATTATTACGCAAAGTAAAGAGTCCATTTATGCGTATCGACAAAACAACAGTGCGTATTTCAATATGATATTTTTCTTATCGAATTTGATATTTGTATTGACAATCCGATGCTTTTAACATTATTAACTCTCCGCCATAATAACAATTTAAGTATGATATTGCGTATCAAATAAACTCAAAATGCCATTGCAGAGCACGTCTTGTGGTTTATACAATCGACGCCCATTATTCAGCCAGTGTTTAATAGTAGCACATATTGGTGAATTTATCTCAAGAAACAAAAGCTATAAACAACCAGCAGGCATAAACTTATTTTGAAATGTAACGCGGGGTTATAATATCCAGTTGTCTCAGAATTTGTGAAAAAAACGCAAAGTACCTCACCAATGAGTGGGAAAATCATATTTCTAAATACTTAATTTTGATTAGGGGAAATAAAAAAAGAAGTTTGTTTCAAAAGACAGCGCGCATCTTTCCCCATTGTGTTTACGGAGGCTATTCCTGAAACTTTGATCAGCCCCCTTAAGCACATGATGTATGGGACTAAAGTAAATACGAGGGTCAGTCAGTAAGTAATGAAAGTGATCATGGTATGGAATGCATCGGTGATTCTATTGAGGGATAATGTAATCAATACAAAGTATGAACCTTTGTCTTTCAAACAATACACTTTTGGATTTCTAAGTATATACTATGACGTCATAGCATTAGCGTAAACTAAGTACACTTGGGACACTGCCTGAAATTGGTCAATATTTGGCTGGATATGTAATAGGTTAAAATATGGGTTGTTTGAAACATTTGCGTGTATCTCAGCAATGCAAGCATAGAAACAGATAACAATTGGTGCATAGTTAGAACACATAATAATCTGTAGGCCCTGTCACACCATAACGTATGCCAACGTATGCGAAATATCGAAAAATACGTTGGTGTACGTTGGCGTACGCTGATATAAGTTAGGGGTACGTTGGGGATACGTCGTTTACGTTAAGAGCACGCTGTGATACGCTGTGACAATTTGGACCACGAACAAATATTGAGCATGCTCAAAATTTCTCGACGTACTCAACGTGTGCTTAATACGTTCTGCATAAGTTCCCGGTAAGTTTGTGGTACGTTAAATATACGTTGACATACGTTAGTGGTACGTTACTCGTACGTTACTCGTAAGTTGGTATACGTTGATGAATGTAGGCTGGGGGAAACGTACAGCCAACGTAGTGATAATGAGTTAATAACGTATATGTGCCGTATGTCTAACGTATGCCTGACGTATTTCCAACGAGTTTCGACGTATTCTCACGTATTCACCTTATGCCGGGCGATCGTGTAAGGCGCTGTCACGTATCCATAGCGTATTGAACGTATACATAGCGTATGACTAACGTATTGATAGCGTATCATTAACTTATAACATACTTATCACAGCGTATCACAGCGTATGCGAGCGTATGACTAACGTATGCTTAACGTATACTTAACGTATTCGTAGCGTATGTCTGCCGTGTTCGACGTATCGTCAGCGTATCTTCGACGTACAACGAACACGTGGCTTATTATGCCGCTGTAGCACGTATAAATACCGCGCCGATCTCGCCGATGTCATCAAGCAGTTAACATGCCTCCCAAGAAGAAGCAAGCAACCAGGGGCCGAGGAGGAAAAAGCAAGAAGGCCAAGACAGACCATGAAGAAGTGAGGATGAGATACTCAAGGGACCCATTTATATACTCAAACCCTCCATAAGTTCCCAAAACGCCGAATGCGCGCTGCTGTACGGTAGCCCTGTCACACCATGGCGTATCGCCTGAACGTATAACAACGTATGCGAAATATCGAAAATACGTTGGCGTACGTTGGCGTACGTTGGCGTACGTTGGTGTACGCTGATACAAGTTAGGGGTAAGTTTGGGATACGTTGTATACGTTAAGAGCACGCTGTGATACGTTGTAAAAATTTGGAACACGTCGAGCCCGCGAAAAATTATTGAGCATGTTCAAAATTTCTCGACGTACTCAACGTGTGCTTAACTTACGTTCTGCATAAGTTCCCGATAGGTTCGTGGTACGTTAGACATACGTTTACAAACGATGACATACGTTAGACATACGCTGACATACGTTAGAGGTACGTTAATCGTCTTAAGTTGTAGGTTGGACATATAGATTTACCCTTCTAGATATTTTAATAGTTACCATCTAGGCTGCGTTTACTTGAACTGGCAACACTTGTCCCGCCGTGTACGAAACTCAATTTCTGCAACGGCATAAGTCACGTGTTCGTTGTACGCCGAGGATACGCTGAGGATACGTCGAGCACGGCAGTCATACGCTACGAATACGTTGGTCATACGTTGGTCATAGGCTCGCCGATCGCATACGCTGTGATACGCTGTCATAAGTTTGTTATAAGATAGTGATACGCTATCAATACGTTAGTCATACGCTATGTATGCGTTTAATACGCTATGGATACGTCCATTCCATCACCGATGTTGACGCAATTCGTTGGGAAGTTGGACGTTCTCGGACTCTGACAATTTTCGAGCTATATTTTGAATACGTCGGCATACGTTCAGGCCACGTTCAGGCCATACGCTATGGTGTGACAGGGCCTTTTGATTCACACTATTTTTTGGATCCGAATTCCTTAATACAAACAAGAAGGCACCATCTCAAATACGCTTTTATTAAGCAAAATCCGCAACAATAAACCTTAGAAAACAACAAAGGATAAAGAACAATGGAGGAATTATAATTGAATAGATTGTTGTGGGATGTAAAACAATAATAGTGGGCATTTCAAAAGGAGCTGATCATAAAATTTCCTCAAACCATTGGAATTATGTGACGATTACTTTAACAGTACACATCTAGTAGCTCCAAAGATAGCAGTAACCAGAGAGGTTGTGGCAGCCATCTTTGATTGATATATTCATGTATATCTTCATTTTGACTAGCACAATAATTATACACATTGATAAACGCATTTGTCAATATTTCTGATTAGAATTTGAAGGCACAGTAAGCTTTTATCTGGTAAATTTCATGATTTTAGCCATTTTTGGCCCAGTTCAAAATTATCTATCGTCTGCGCATGCGCATATCTTCTGTAAATTTCATGTGAATAAGTTCAGATAATTAGTTAACTATCCTATGGAATCTCCCAAATGGGTGTATTGCTTGGTTTTTTCCCTAAATTGTTTGATTTTCCGCAATACTAGTGCTTCACTGACTGGGCATTTATCAATGAAAATGGACTATTTGAAATACTGATATTTGTATACCTTTTATTCAATTGCTTCTCCTTACTTTTTCTCTTATACTACACATTTCAAATTACTCAGGGATTAAAGTTATTGTCTTTTGCATCATAATTATGCGGGGGAAAAAATCGGGATTTACCTGCTTCTGATGTCATGTTATTCAATCTTCTTACCACGTGTTTCATTTAAACAATTCAAATTTCCCGCCAAATAATTGATTTAGCAGTGTCCCAAATGTACTAACTTTTAAGCTAATACTATGACGTCATAATTCATACTTAAAAATTCAAAAGTGTATTGTTTGAAAGACAAAGGTTCATACTTTGTATTGATCACACAAACACTCAATAGAATCGCTCATGCATTCCATACCATGATCACTTTCATTACTTAATGACTGACCCTCGTACCTTATGTAAACGTTTTCTTTTGGTCTATTTTAAATGATGTAAATTTGTCATGTGTTTAAGTTCACAATAATGATTGTTTTAATCTGAATCTTTTAAAACCATCACAACGGTAAAACATACCTCTTCAATGCACTCTCTCCCTCCCATTTCTTAATATTAAGCTTTGTCACTTCGCGTTATCATGAAAGCGCAGTTTTCCTATTCGGAAAACTTTCTTTTGTACTTTTGCAATAATTGTAAGCAAATAGTATAAGTATAAATTGTAATCAAAATCATTATGCATTGCAAGTCTTCTCTAATAACCGGTCATACGAGGGTATCAAAAAGTTTTAGAAATCACCCAGAAGTGAATGAGCCAGAAACTTCATTTTGATATGTGATCTTTCAGACATCTTTACAAAGTCCCTGTGCAAAGTTACACATTTCTCCCACTTTTTATTACCCGTCCACAGTCCGCCATCGTAGAGATCCTCAGATTGACCGCCATCGATTTAGAGGTTAAATACTGCGTACTGGCTGTGTTGAGGTAATTGTGGAAAATCAAAACAAATGGATTCAGGTCCAAGGAATATTCCCGAGGAGCGGTGCCCCCAAGGGAAATTCCGCGGGCCTGAAACCATTTGTTTTGAATTTCCTCAGGTTGTGTTATTCCCAAAACAGCAATAGATAGTTTAAAGTTTTGACAGAAAGGAGTCAAAGGTCATTACAAACAATATTGGTGACAATAATCTTATTGGTAACATGGGGTGTACAAAGATTGACCACTAATGACCCCTACATGACCTTTGACCCTTTCTGTCAACACTTAAACTATTTGTTGCTGTTTGGGGAATAACACAATCTGTGGCAATCTGAGGATCAATCAATGGCGGTCAATCTGAGGATCTCTATCATGGCAGTCTGTGGACAGGTAATAAATAGTGGGAGAAATGTGTGACTTTGCACAGGGACTTTGTAAAGATGTCTGAAGGATCACATATCAAAATGAAGTTGCTGGCTTCTTTACTTCTGGGTGATTTCTAAAACTTTTTGATACCCCTCGTATAAAGACTTTCAAAGGTATCGACAGTTTCCAATTCCATGATCGGTACACACAAAGAAGAACGAAGAAGAAATAATGATTTGACGAAAACTTGGGTTAATTGGTGATGGAGTCTTTTATGGTTATGTCCCCAGACCCAACTCTTGTTCCGCTGACACTGGCATTGCTCATGCTCATAACTTGGGTGTAAGGAGCAAAATATATACCCAGCGACGCCACAGATAAGTCTTTGCATACATATCAAATCTAAGTGAAATGTGTTAACTTTTCACTTCCAAACTTCTAAGCTTTCATCAGAGTGGAACCGTTTGTCTCTTATCCAAAGGGTTCTTTTAAAGCCTATTGGAAACCTGAGAATCGTTTGAGTCACAACTTAGTAGGAGAATAGAAATAGCAGCAGTGGCGTAACATGGATCACTTGTCAGAAGGGCACAAGTTCGTGCATAGATGGATCTTTCCGGTCAGCAGATTGATTTCCCCGCCAGAAGGTAAATTAATAAGGCCTGTGTATCACTTCTTTGTATTGTTCCTACCAGATAGCATACACGAGAGAGTAGAGAGTCTTCCCTCACATCCTCGTGTGTTACGTGACCGGGAAATGGGTTATAAATTCAATACACCTTTCACGTGTACAGTATTGAAGAATGTTCATTATCATTATAACGATCCAACTAAAACTGATTTAAAGAAAATACCACGGCTTTTTCTTAGCAGCTTTGGTACGTTTTGCCTTTTTATTTCTATTTCTCTTTGGTCCCTCGCCGACATCGGGAGCAAACCCTGAACCGGCTTCCGTCGTCATCTCGTCGGTTACTTCATCTATCATGACCTCCTCTGTTGGTGCTATCGTCGGAGTCCTATTTCCTCTCTTCGGGCTGGGTCTAATCATCATCTCCGTCCGACGGAGCGAGTAGCTTGTACCACGCCATGCGCCCCATACGATACCACGGTTGTACTGGTTAGTTGGATCACTCTCGCCAGGATGGATACCGTTCAGGTTTGAATCGCCGCAGTGAAGATACCACCAGGCACCCTGCATAGCGGAGGCACAGGAACCCGAATCACGGTCACGGGTCGAGAACTGTTGGCCACTGTGGGCACTGAGTGAGTCACCTGTTGTACAGATAATAGAAATGGGTTTATATTTTAAATGCAAGAAAAGTAATTAACGTATGTTTCTTTCTAGATCAAATTACAAAGTAATCCTTTGGCAAGTATAAGATATCTGATGAATTGCCAATAAGAAAGAATGAATACAATATTATGTTCCTAACATACCGTAGAAGTAAAACGAGGAATATAACAGCACTTACTGCATGAACTTGTGTTTTATCGTGTTATTTACATGCAAAACACTGAGCCCGATGTTGTGTATTTTTGCAACGAAATTACTTTATCAAAGCCTATATACGGACAACATCATTGCGAAATTCTATAGGAGATTCCACACCACTTAATGATCGTAGTCCTTGATAATCGGTTTTCTCTCCATTTTACATTTTTTAGAATCCTGTGGCCCAAGACTAACCATAAGTAATCAGGAAAGGTACTTAATGCCCCAAATAATTTAAGTTGGAATAAAATCCTGATTTCAAGACGAATATTTAGGCCTATAAGGGTTCAACAAAAGAAAGTATACCACTTTGTTTATGTCCTTTTGAGGCATAATTCTGTTATACCCTACACACCTACATCGGTAGTATGCGTCGTTCTTAAAAATCATGCACTATGAATACCTCTGTGAAGCGTATAACAGAATTGCTCTCATTTTGAGTAACATTCAATTTTTTTTTGACAAAACAGGCTAGATAGACATTTAGATGAATCTTTTAGGCATAATTTGATACAAAATTTGCCCCCTAACAACAAAGATAAACCATGATTAGCACCATTTAAAGAAACATTTTCAAACGTTTCATTTCCAATACACAGCGCGAGAAGAAAGGACCAATTGGGGTCTCTGTGTGTGTGTGTATAGCCAGGATTGACGGGGCTATCGATCGCACAGTGCAAATGCGTTGGGTCGTACAGCATTGTGCAGGTTATTTAATGGGTCCTTTTTTCTCGTGCTGTGTATTGGAAATGAGACTTTTGAAAATAGGATTTTTTTCTTTAAATGGTGCTAATCATGGTTTATCTTTGTTGTTTGGAGGCAAATTTGTTATCAAATTATGCCTAAAAGATTCATCTAAATGCCTATTTAGCCTGTTTGGTCAAAAAAAATTAAATGTTACTCAAAATGACATAAACAAAGTGGTATACTTTCTTTTGTTGAACCCTTTATATTACCACAGTGCAAAAAGAGATCTTTTCAGTTCATTTTGTAGTTTTTGGGGTTATTTTGATTGTACATTTTCTGTCAACATCGTTCATTTTTTGATGATAAATTAGAGCGATACGCCAGCTGTCCAAAATCGGAGGCTTGTTTCTCGGAACTTTAACCCTAACCCTACTATGTCTCACAGACACATCACAGCCAGCACCTTGCGCTCGCACAAGTTCTATCTCATGTAGCACTAAACTACGGGTATGGTCTCCGATTTTTTAGCCTGTGAAGCCCTCCCCCGTGGCTGAGTGGTAGTATCTCGCCCGTCACGCGGCCGACCCGGGTTCAATTCCCTGGGCCGGCGGACATAATTGTTCTCATTTTTTATTTAAACCACTCCCCCTGTTCTTCGTTCCATCCCCACTGCCACGTTAGGGTTAGGGTTAAGGAATACCCTATAATAAATGTTGTACTTCAATTATCACAAATATCTTGAACTGGAAGAAAATGTAAAGTTGAACAATCGAGTCGCTTTATAAGCGAGAAAATCGACATTTTGTAACACCCCTATAACATGTAAAAGTATAGGGAACCTATTTAATGGCTTCGAAATATTTTCTAGCCCAATTTCATTTCTAAAGTATAAGCAATCCCATCGAGTATTTGAGAAATATATATTGATCAGTTGCGGTCTAACAGGAATCCGCACACAAAGTATGTTGAGATTTCCATTACTTTCCAAAAATAAGAATTCAGGGTTTTATTGCTCTTCCACGAAGGCAATGATTATCTTTCCAATATTTCTTAATAGAGCATGTTATGGTTTTGAAAAATAGATCGAGAAAATCTCTGATGAGCTTTCATGGTTTATTGTTTATTGATTATACTAGCTTCAGAAGAAAACAATATCAATAAATGAAGAGCTGTGTTGCAAAAGGGCCTACATCCACTTCCTACGTGTTACTTATTATGCATTATTGAATGAATGGCTATTCATTATGTGGAATGTGGCTTGTATTTTTTGTGCCTCAATTGGCGTGCATGGATGCACTAATCCGAGTCATATGAAACAGTAATGAACACAGCCATACAATAATTTGATTAATTCCATGGACTTGTCAATGAAAATTCACTAATGCAAAATGAGTAACATGTGGGGGTGGTCCCCGGGTGGTCTGGTGGCCCTTTTGCAACAAAGCTCTTCAAATACTGGACTTAATTTTTGAAAGTGCTACGTTTGCGTCCAACACCGTTGGCCTTCGTTAGGCAACCGAGGTCTTTAATTTTTTTGGATCTGAGTTGTCTATCACAAGACCTATTCCCAACGGATCAGTACCCTGACGAGGTCCAAAGGTCTTGGACGCAATGTAGGACTTTCAGGCTACTAGGTGACTGAAAATATACAACTAATGTCCGGGAGACTGTTGCCGATTGGAAAGTTTTACACTTTCCTCGCGGCAGGCGTCTGCAGACGACATTCCAACAATTTCACAAAATGTTTCAAAAATATCAAAGTGTTTGACTTTCATCACATTGTTTGAAATTACCATGTAACAAACGCATTAAAATAAGTACCAGCATGCCTAGTATTGGTTCAGTATTCCCTGAGATAGACTTTGAAAGTTGGGAAAGGTTTCTGAAAAATCTTTTTTGTACAATTTTGTTGAAACTAATACTAGCCGCGTGGAAAGTGTTAATCACAATTACATACCTGCGTTACCGGATACAAATTCGCCCAATCTAAGAGGATAATAGTAGCGTTCATCGCCAACTTTGAAGCCACTATAGAGAGCAGTTCTCTCCTCGCCCTCGCCGTCTTCTAAGATGATCTTCAAGTCATAGTTATCTTGATTGGTTAGCCGGTGCAGATGATCACAACCTAACCAGAATTCAGATCCCAGATTGCCGAAGCCTATCCGATAAAGTGCCCAGCCTCTGTAGAAATCTTCGGTCCCGTCGAGTCTTCGTTGAAATACCTGCATCGGTGAAATATTGTCACAATGAAAACATATCAGATACTTTAATGTTCAATCCCTGTCAATGAATAGTCATATAGCGTAGTAATTAAGATCCCATTCCTCCAGAATCAAATTTGCCTCTGACATGTCTGAAAATATGTTGTGCTTCGTTGTGTATTGTGTTTAACATTGTACTCTGTTGCACAAAAAAAGGACAAAACCAGAAGAAGAAAAAAATTCTTTCTCACCGAGGTGACACGCTTGACGACTCTAGAGTAAAAAGATCAAAACCGTTTACGAAGTGGCCAGAATAATGTTTTGCATCCCCCATTATACAAATTACTAGTGGAGAATGTTCAGATGGATCTGTTCAGACATGGCAAAATTTGTTTCTTTTCGATTCGGACATTGCAAGAAGAGTCGTCACTGAACTCAAGTGTCATCTGCATTAAAATGATCATTTCCTCTGGAGCCAAGCGTACTAATTTCGCAACGCCGCCCAAGTAATATGGCATCAAAGAATTAATCGATTTGTCATATTGATTGATCTTACCGTCCATCCGCCTCCATCGTCCATATTACAGTACACTCTTAACGGTGAGCAATAGCCAATGTCTGTAGGGAATATTGTATACACACCGCTATTGGTTTGACCTTTATTGTACACATCTTGACAATCCTTGGGGAGTGGTTCTGGTAAAGACAATAGAAATTTGAAAGAATCTAAGTTAAATCGGAGTCGTCCGTTGCTTTTTTTCTCACTCAGATACACTAGTACTAGTAGCCAACACCAAAAGTTTTCTATACCCCTTATCGTGACTCGCGTTCATGTGCCTCCGCTAAGAAAGGTGCATGGAGGTATCTGTATTTCGGCAATTCAGTCTTGATTTGTATCATGCGTTCTACATCATCTGGTAAATAGACAGGTAATGTGTAGTCGATTCTGTCAGAGGCATTCGTAACAGACAGTGTAGGCCTACATATTACACTTGAAACTGCATACTTTCTGATACAATTATTGTAATCTCGAATGATTAACAGTCTTTGGGTACAGTTATAGGTATCAAATTGTAGCTGACAATAAGTTTCCATTGGAACGACAGGTTTAACAATTATTATCTACACTAAATGTAATGAACGAGGTGTCAAAATTATAGGCGAAAATGTGTCCTTGGGTTCTCTTTTTCGGATTTCTTATCCACGCTATACTAACTTAGCATGTTCATGGCATCAGAAACCTTAGGCAATGATATTAATAGTATCTGCAACACAAATCAATTTGGATGGTTACCAATACCATAGTTCGATGCAGTGTGTCTATAGGCTACGCAACTCAATATAGCCCAAAGTTACATATGTAAGTGTAGGAACAAACTCAATTGATATGTGTTTTCAAATATTACTATGAAAATGAAGTCTGTAACTATACCGCGCCCGCTACGGTACGGACAACTTAAATCGCTGATTTTGCTGCCCTGTGCTATTACGAGGGCAGTATGAAATGTAGCCCTGATTTCAGGACTGTCGATTTTATTTTAATACACTGACCATCTGACCACGGCGCTGATGAACTCCACCATAATTTCATGATTCCACTGACCAAATAGTATCCATTGACCGTACCCCCTCTATCGTTCAAATCATAGATCCTGCTCACATCCAGTAACCGCTCACATTTACTGACCAGGGAGTTTTGGCGAGCCAAGACTGACGATCCGGTAATACACTGGGTAATACGACCAGGTACAAGCAAGGTACAAGCATTACAAGACAGATGATGCCTCTACAGTTAGTAAAGGGATCGTCTATAGGCTCTCAGACTGACGACCCGGTAATACGACCAGGTACAACAAGCAATGTACAAGCATTTCAAGACAGATGATGCCTCTACAGTAAGGGATCGTCTAAGGCTCTATAGATAGAGCTATATGAAATGTAGCCAGTTCGGTAGTATAGTAATCTTGTTTCAAAGACGGTGTTCAACACCATCTATATGTAACTACTATAAAGTTTTAGTTTGACCAATTCCTTTTCAAAATAAATTTCAGAATGCATAATTTAGCATATCGTTGAAGTTATTGATGGCAGTGATCATTTAAGGTGAGGCGGAAGCAGTTTCTAAAATACAAAAAAGGTTACCGGTCTTTAACTTAGGTTTGGTCAGAATAAGGATATCCCTCCAGAAAATAGAAATCCAAACAAGCATTCACATTTAAATTTCAACACAACCTATAGGCCTACCACAAATTATTTATTTGTTACATGTTTTACGTGGTTTCGGTATATCCTTGCGGTAAGTGTAAGATATTCATAAGTTAGACTAGCGTAAAGACGCCATTATGGAATCAAGCTGTATAATCCTTTAATCCGTTAATAGAGGATTTTGGTGTTAAAGATCGCAGGAATTAAGCACATAATCAGGGGTGTGCCTCTCAGCTTGCCGATCGGAGTCCACTTTTAAATTAAAATGTAGTCAGCATAGAATTGGTGGCGCTATACTGATAAGGCGTGATTGTAGCAGACGATGGTAGACACGAACGGCCGTTAATTTTGAATTTCCATATTGCTTTCAATGTAACAATGGATTTTGCCCAGGATTTTGATTATATGACCCCATAAAATTCATCACACGTTGGAACTAAATTATTTCATCCAAAAACCGCTGGAGTTGGATAACCAACTCCAGTGTCAGTATCATTTTTTGACAGCAAGCTGTGTGTAAATCTACCGCGTGAATAGCGCCACCAATTCTATACTGACTAAATAATGACGTCAAACGCGTCATATGCCGGTCACCGACGCATTCCAGACGATTACCATAATTTATTCAAATATGCAAAAGGGACCGTTTTCGCTACGTACGTTAGTATAGAACTTTCCTATCCCAAATTTAATAGTATCCCTGACATAATCCCCCCGGGGGGGGGGGGATACTCACGTATGTAAGGCATACGGGGACGTGCCGCTCCAGTGGGTCGTTTTTTCATGAGACATCCTTAGCCATGGGTAGGCTTTTCAACTGAAAAATCCTTAGACATGGGTCCTGTTTGTCTATTTTCGCGAAAATTTGCCAAAATTAGGTCTAAAATGAAGCAAAACCCCTAAAAATGGGTCCCGATTTTTCCAAAATCACCCTTAGAAATGGGTAGGGGTTTTGAATCTCCAGCGGCACACCCCCGACCAAACCAAATCCGAGTACCCCCCCCCCCCGGGCATAATCCCCTATCAATGGGTTAAAGGACAGCTTTATTCCGTATAATGGAGTCTTTACACTCAGTCTAACTTATGATGAATGTCTTACACCAAGGATGAAAGGTACTACTAGGCCCTACATGTCTACCAGCGAAAATCTTGAAACTAACGCTGCAATGGCTGATACACGCTTATACACACAGAAAACACTATGTAAAAAAAATACACAAATTATGTAAAAAATACACAATCTGTGTAAAAATAGAACTCCATAATACTATGTAAACAGTTGTGTAAAGCTTTTGCATAGGAATTTACACAAGCTTGGGTATATATTACATGTTTTATGTAAACTCTTACATAATAATTATGGAGTTCTATATTTACATAATTTTTTACATAGTGTTTTCTGTGTGTACCTAGAGTATTTTCGAGAGTTCAGGGGCTTTTTGACAGTTCTGCAATGATTGTGTCAATGCAGTATTGGGTTTAAATTAATGTGTTTCCCTTTTTAAATATGTCCATATGTTTAAGTTTTTAAATCAGTTTTACTTAATTTCCATTAAGAGTTAAAAGTTATAAGACATGTAACTTGTAAGAGAATGACGTGAACTGACAAAAGCTTTATGTATTCTCCCCTCTAATCTAATTTAGAATATTTTCATCTATATCTCGTTTCGATTTCCAAACTAATTGTATTCATTAAAAATACTAAACTCCTCAAAATCGCCAAATCATATAATTATTGTGTTACTTATCAATGAAAAGCTGGTGTGGTGTGTTTATCTTTCCAACGATATCATTCCGGGATATCATATTTGTAGAAATCATTTGTTTGAGTGCTCTCAACCACTCGCTTGAGAATATGAGGTCTCAATTTCGATGTACCAAATCCACCACCATTATTGTATTATTGTGCTCAAGTCAAAGGGACAACTCTTTCGTCTGTATTGAAGTGGTATACAGTGGCAGAGTGATGCTATACATTAACATTTTGAGGAATTTCTGTGATTTTGGCACATTCGGATTCAGATTGAAAAACATCAAGCGATCTCAAGTGATTGCTATCAAATCTGGGATCATTGGATCACATCAGCTTAATTTCCATTTATACGTATCACACTATATGGACATATCACGAAATCTACTCCCGGTGAATCTATTACACATTCTTAAACAGCTAAGAAAGTTTAAGCAATCTCATTGGTTCTCAGAGAAATCGGCGACATTTAGATGAGACAACTTAACACGGGGAGTGGGGCCTACGTTTTAACAGTGCGTCCGACCTTCACAATGCGTGGTTTGCTCCATAACGCGCACTTCTGCAGTGCGTCTTTAGCGCTTTTCCTGCGTTTATGCCGGCGCCGCGACGCTTACGCATGGTTTACTCATCGCATGTGATTGGATGGAATGTTTGTGGGTTATTCGATCCTAGCAGGGGTAAAAGTTGTCAAATGTGGACAATAAAATGTACTTATTTCTTTGATAAATGTCTAACGTATGATTGTTTAAGAATGAGAATAAAGGTATTGTTTTTAGACCGTACCCGTGTTATATTGTCTGACATAAATGCGTTCGATAGTATTATTTTTTGCGTAGAACAACTCCGCCTGCGGCGTCGTTGTTCTACTTAAAATAATACTATCGTCCGCATTTATGTCAGACAATATAACACGGGTACGGTCTAAAAACAATACCTTTATTCTCTAAATATTGGCGATTGGTTTTGTTTAATCTCAACCTCTTTGAGGGGTTCATTCATAATTAGTTTCAACTATTAAATGCAACTTACCATCTTCGAGCGAGAAATCCACACCACCACAATGCCGGACTGGTAGACACTGTCCCCGGCATTTATCAAACGATAGTAATCCCAATACTAAAATCACAAAACCACCAAACACACCAGCCATGATTTTATTTCTTTATAAATATATAGACCAAATAGTATTGTTGACTAGACAGTTTATAAGTTCATAGACGGTATGTTACACTCGAAAGATTATCTGTATCTATATATATAATATTTGACACCAACAGTCACCTTTCCTGCGGGTTTATACAACATTAATATGGTATGGCTATCGCGGTTATAAGTAACACCTTTCACCACCAAATATTAATTTTGCATTATTGGTATAGCCGAGGCATGTGGCAACCAGGACTCATACCCAAAAATAGAGGCGTCCTTTTGAATTACACGTTGGTGAATTCGTTGCAATGAACGGTGGATTTAGCTACGCGGCTATCATTTGCATTATTAACTCAAAACTTGTGGATTACGTTAAATCAGTTTATTCATGCTACTGTTTCACATTTTCTACCATTCACGTTGTCGTTTCACCTTTTTGTCTTCTTTTGAACAATTTCTAGAGGGAATGAGAGGGAATTAAACAAACGCAAAATAAAACTGGAACCAGCCAAGGAACACACCAGGGTCGCCGTTGCCCCCTGGCTCGACATCGTGGATTAGTTGCATCTGGTATCTAAATATAACGGTTTACGGTTTCGTTGGGCAGGGAACTTTCATACGAAATGTTCCAGGCTAAAATGATACACATCTACTCTCATGTTCATTACAATTATATAACTGCCGTAAATATTTTAAAGTCTTATTTTTCCAAATTAGCCTAAAAATAATCATCTGGCAAAATCTAATTCATTTGGTTTAATTTCAATATCAGAGACTGTTAAATGAATTTCAAGGAAAACGCTATTAAAATAGGCCCCGAAATAGGCCACAAAATATAGGCTATAGTCGGGAACATAACATTAAAGTAATTATTTGATTAGGTTTAGTGTTAATATCAACCGAATCAATGGAAATAGCTAAACCCTTTTATTAAAGAGTGCAGTTTTCATGCATTTATTTCGTATAATTTCGTAATATTATTTATTTTGTTCATATTTTTGTTGGATATCAATCAATGGAGAGCTGATGTGTTCCTCTCTTAAAATGGATACCATATTTGTAGCGATCACCTTTTGAGAATAATCACCACTATTCTGCACTCGAAAGAACAACTCTATCAAAAAAACATCTGGGTGTGGACTCTCAGGTACAGCCTCCGTAAAACTGCCGTAACTTCTTCAATATTCATTTAATCTTTATAAACGTATACAGTTTTTTGCAGAAAATGGTTCAATGAATCCAACCATGATAATGAAATTGACCGTTTTGGAAAAAAATTATAAAAAACACGTTTTTTGACCCATTTTACGTTTGGAAAAGATAACTCAAAATATATGTTGTTAAATTTTGTCATACTAGTTTTATGATAATCCTGATAACATTCCCCAGGAGCGGGTTTTTTTTTTAATATCTTATTTATTTTTTGAGTTACAGACCAAAAAGTTTTTGGCACTTTTTGCTCTATAACTCAAAAAATAAATAAGATATTAAAAATAACAAAAAAGTTTTTGGCACTTTTTGCTCTATAACTCAAAAAATAAATAAGATATTAAAAATTAAAAAACCCGCTCCTGGGGAATGTTATCAGGATTATCATTAAAATAGTATGACAAAATTTAACAAAATATATTTTGAGTTATCTTTTCCAAACCTAAAATATCATATTATAACTATTTCTTGGTATACTTTTCAGTTGAAATACCTACAATTACACCATTTTACTTAAAATAAAAAGCATATAGAATGCTGCAACACTGCACTAGAAAGAAATACATTCATACTGTAGATGAGTATTTCAAAATAGCTTTTTTTTCAATGCTTTACACGACACATAATACTCGAGTACACTCAGATAAATTATAAGTGTGAAATTTGTCCAATCTTATACATAGGTAAATTAATAATACACTAGTATACAATAAATATTAATGAATTCAGTATACCTTTATGATTGGTCATTTCTAAAAACAAGCTAATTAACAACATGTTGCAACGTTTAATGAACTTGTCACGCAACGTGTTAATTAGTTCCTAATTCAAAGACACCTGCTGAAATGATTGAGTTTAAAAACTGGTTTACTTACTGGTTTTTAATTGCTTTGTATAATATTTAATATTAAGGCGTCGGCACTTTCCATCTAAACAATAATTAACGTCTAAAGTATAGGATGGTGGATACATTTGCGGCGTAGGAACTACTTGATCTGAATCCGAATTTTCTTTTTCTCCACAACAAAGGTATTAAGGAGAAGCACTATACAGTCAATGCAGTGGTCTTTTACCATGTAATTTTTGCATGATATCCCTAGAAAAACTACTTTAACAAGACGTCGTCCTTAGATTTCGAAAGTTGATGTTCGATTAAATTTACTCAGCAATTCACTGTTCTTTTGTCCAAAACTTGTAATACCCACAATGCTGTAACGTTGTTAATTTGTTTAAATTTTGCGACTTGATGTTTGATGAAACAAACATAAAAAGTCATATTTTCAAAACGTTTCACATATCGTTTTACAGTTTTCAATACATCAAGCATCTGCGAAAAAGCTCAAAACTATACACAAACTAGTAAACAAATTATCAAACGAACGAACGAACGAACGAATGAACACACCATCGTGCCAACACAAACAAACAAATAATTAAGTGATAAATACCCACTTCCATTTCTATAACAGCACTATGAACGGAGCATCCACTAATTCGCTCGTGTGAGACACTTCCGGCAAACGGAGTACGATAATTATAAGCCATAATATTAAAAATAGTTCCTATTTGAAGGAATGAATGGGCCAAACTGGCATAATGTTTTGCTATCAAATTTGTGTTTTACGGCTTCTTTTACTCATATTCGTAATGATGAAGAAAGTAAGACACCTACAATTCAGGAAAATTGGTGTTGGACCACATAGTCCATTTCTTTGCTAATATCCCACTTTAAGGGACTATTTTCAAGCGCTGATTTTGCAACAAACTTGTGTGGGGAGCTTGAGCTATCTACTAAGTGATATCCCTCCCCCGCCCCCACCAATCAATGTTGAGGGTCCCAACGACCGTGGTGATGAAACGGTTCCGAACAACATTGAATGGGGGGACTGGGGGTTGATTTCAACGAAGTCCTCAAAGTGGTTCAACAGTTATTTCCGGAATTGTCTGAGGCTATTGGTAAATGCTCAATATGACAACAGTCTATAGGAAATAACTCGTGTTCTATACATTGCATAATCTTCTAATTTGGAGAGTGACAAGATATGTATATAATTGTTATATACGGTAAAGATAAAGTAAATACGACATTTACATTGTTAGGGACTGGTCATTTTATGCGTGATTATGGCCCGTTTGTATGATAAATCACTCAATATGACAACTGTCTATAGGGAATAACTCGTCTTCTATACATTGCATAATCTTCTAATTTGGAGAGTGGCAAGATATGTATATACTTATTATATATGGCAAAGATAAAGTAAATACGACATGTACATTGTTAGGGACTGGTCATTTCATGCGTGATTATGGCCCATGTATATGGCATGCGCGAGTGTTACATGTAGTCTTACATAGGGTGCAACGGGTGAAATTCACTATTTAAACTAATTATATGACAGTAGTTTATTATGCAACAATCAATTAAAATCATTTTCGTTATCGCAATGCGTTTCTTTTTTTGATAGGGACCGGTCACAACCGCATTATAGACGCTATGAAGTAATAACTATTGTGTCAATTGCCTACAGACTCTAAGCCAAAAGAAAAGAGAGCACGCGACACAAAGCGTAGGTGATGCGTGCAATTGACAGCATACCAATGGGACATTGTATTTGCCCAACCAATTGTTTATTCACACTCAATCCGCTACCAGCTTCTCTGGCGTTGTTGAAACATAAAAATATTAATATCAATGATATTTCGGATCTTTGTGTAAATATGAAGTAAATGACCTTTTAAGGCATTTATGTTGTCAACTCGTGTCTATTTTCTTTAGAGTTCTTAACGACACTTATGAGTTCAACGTACAAGTAGTCATTAAATATCCAAATATCAGTCCATTTAAGGGATATAATCTTTACTGCAATTTGTGTCAGACAATGATTGGAAAAAACATATATTTCTATATGACGGCATCAGGACAAGAAAAAACCGCCTCTCAGAAGGGGCCATCTGCAAAGGTTAACCAATTTGTCAAATTCAACACTATATTAATCATGCATCTATTTGCACTAAACTTCTTAGTAAATAAGATCAAATGTGTATCAAAAATTCCAAGGCAGCGAACGCGAAAAACCCATCCCTCCCAACGGAAAAATTGGCAAAGGGGAATTTGTTCCAATACACCTGAATTGACAACACCATACTTCTATAACATTTTGTGGTGTGCCTTAACACTATATTAACCATGCATCTATTTGCACTAAACTTCTTAGTAAATAAGATCAAATGTGTATCAAAAATTCCAAGGCAGCGAACGCGAAAAACCCATCCCTCCCAACGGAAAAATTGGCAAAGGGGAATTTTTTCCAATACACCTGAATTGACTTTATTTAACTTCACCAGGCAGCGATGTTGTAGCCCCAAATGTATACCAACCTGCCCACAACATCCTTAACATGACCTAGGGCGACCCACACAATTTCTTACCCAAGATTAAGAATTCAAGACGATAGTAGCCGGCTGCGTAAAACTCAAAAACTCTATCTATGTAGAGAAAGAGAAACATAGTAATTGACTCCAGGTGCTAACTATCTCGTGCCAACCCGATATCGAATACTTAACCAGCCCATAACTATGAACTCCCCCAATGTATAAAGGGTGGGTGGGTGGGAACATTTTTAGACATCCGTATGGCATGCTGACAAAACGCAATATGAGAGAGAGTGGGACACAGTGAGAATAGCAAAGTAGCAACACTGACCTCTGAACAAAGGCAATTCGCGGGCCAGTAAACACCAAACCTGAATAGCAGAGTGGGTTGCAAACACACCCACTTGAGCATCCCAAAAATCAATGCGCTGGGCTTTATCGCTATAAGCAAACCAGAATAATTTAGATTTCATTAAATAATTCTTTATTGCCTACAGACTCTAAGCCAAAAGAAAAGAGAGCACGCGACACAAAGCGTAGGTGATGCGTGCAATTGACAGCATACCAATGGGACATTGTATTTGCCCAACCAATTGTTTATTCACACTCAATCCGCTACCAGCTTCTCTGGCGTTGTTGAAACATAAAAATATTAATATCAATGATATTTCGGATCTTTGTGTAAATATGAAGTAAATGACCTTTTAAGGCATTTATGTTGTCAACTCGTGTCTATTTTCTTTAGAGTTCTTAACGACACTTATGAGTTCAACGTACAAGTAGTCATTAAATATCCAAATATCAGTCCATTTAAGGGATATAATCTTTACTGCAATTTGTGTCAGACAATGATTGGAAAAAACATATATTTCTATATGACGGCATCAGGACAAGAAAAAACCGCCTCTCAGAAGGGGCCATCTGCAAAGGTTAACCAATTTGTCAAATTCAACACTATATTAATCATGCATCTATTTGCACTAAACTTCTTAGTAAATAAGATCAAATGTGTATCAAAAATTCCAAGGCAGCGAACGCGAAAAACCCATCCCTCCCAACGGAAAAATTGGCAAAGGGGAATTTGTTCCAATACACCTGAATTGACAACACCATACTTCTATAACATTTTGTGGTGTGCCTTAACACTATATTAACCATGCATCTATTTGCACTAAACTTCTTAGTAAATAAGATCAAATGTGTATCAAAAATTCCAAGGCAGCGAACGCGAAAAACCCATCCCTCCCAACGGAAAAATTGGCAAAGGGGAATTTTTTCCAATACACCTGAATTGACTTTATTTAACTTCACCAGGCAGCGATGTTGTAGCCCCAAATGTATACCAACCTGCCAAAACAAGGGCCTACTAAGGGACTTGTACCCACCCCCCCCCCCCCCCCCCCTTGAAAAAAAAAGAGAAAAAAGAAGACAAATTCACTGAGTTGGCCAAACACAACGTCAACAACAACAATATCGTCGCAAACAAAGATGGGAAAATCACAAATATGTATATATGACGGCATCAGCTCAAAACAAAAAATAACCATTTAAAAATATTAATAATTACTTTAATAAAGAATGCAGCAAAAAACTTTCCAATAAATCGTACTGGTACCGACCAAAAGCCTAACCCATTCCCCTACACAAACAACCAAAAAGACTTACCGTCGAACCAAAGCAGACGCATCACGCCAAATAATTTTATTGCATGGTAGAAATGTCGAATATATGACAGGAACTCTTATATAATATGCTGCCTTAAGGACACAAACTGGCATACTAAATCATCCTCCAGATCATTGGTATGAAGAAAAGAAAAAACAGTGTTGATATGGCTCATTGGAACAATCACCATTTAGAATATTGATAATGTCTTTAATACTTAAGAATGCAGCAAACACCTTTCCAATAATCCTTCCGATACCGTCCAAATGAGTATTGATGTATCAGCCCGAGTGCAAATTCCGAAGGGACCTGTATAAAATTGTTTATCAAAACAAAGCAAAAAGAAGGCAACAGAAAGCGAGCAAAAAGAAGCAAAACCATTTTGACATGCAAGAACCTACATTCTATAAAAAGGCAATTAAAGACAAAGATACACAAAAATGTAACCTTGTGATGGATTTATCCAGGACCGCGGGTAGGCTTTGGGTAACTGATGCAGGTAAGATGCAACCCAGCCGCATCTTGGCCCCTTAAAACCTAATTTAACAACTAGTTACAAAAACCCCCATAGATAAATGGTTGCTACCAACATTATAAACTATTGATGATCATAGCTAAGTACTGTTGATGTAAACGACTTTATTGATGCGGCCACACAAAAGGTTCTCAAACCTTATACACCTGTTTAAAACAGATCAATGCCCGACCTTCAAAACCCGTGATAAACACCATGAGCTGGTCAAAACATGACCTATACAATTAGCGGGTTATTTTAAAACATGCATCGATCAACATGTGTGTTGATTAAATATGGATAACAGAGTGCTGGTCTTTTAATAAAGCTGTTACAGACCTTAGCCCAGCAGAAAATGGCTGACACCAAAGTGCCTCTATAAACATAAAGCGTTAAATATTAAAAATTATAATTGCAATGAACTGTACAATACAATTGACATTGTTGGCGCACATGCTAGAAAAAACCTATTGATATCACACGCCCGATGGCTATACCCCCAGTTGAAAAAACTCTACCAAAATTATCAAACAAACAATGCTCACCGGCTGATCCCTGCAACATATTTGTCAGTTCTGCAACTGCTCACGCACTTCATTTTCTCGGGCACTCCGTTGCGAAGCTGCTGAATTCGGTCCAAAAGAAATTCCAGCGTTACTACTGTTTCCGGTGACTGGCGCTGACGTCATTCCCGCGAACCTGGAAGTTTATGACCCCGTATTAGCTTGGTTTTCCGTCCCTTGTTATGTTGCTCAATATCGCCGTCAACGTCATCCAACTCCTGGTGCAGAGAATCCTCCGAAACTACGTTTAAAAACAAAGAATCCCGTTCGCCCACATTCACAGAACAGCCCGCCATTTTCCGAGTCCCTGGTCCATGGGTTAATATTTTGCGGGAAGAGCCTTATTGGCCCATGACTCTAGATACTGTACTGAACGTTGCTATAAAGATGCTATGATAGATGACCCGACTTGTAGTCGTACCTTATCCACTACCGCCTTAAGTCACATTATGAAAAAACAAATCTCGTCGGCACAACAAAGAAATGTTTCCATAAAGGTTGAAAATTGAACAAACCAACGGATGGCATTATTTTTAGTCGATCCTCCAACGAGATAAAGATTCACGATACTTATCAAAAACAGCAGGCTGGGTGCTAGTAACTATTGCAGGTGTCTAACACTAGTAAGAGAAGGACGATTCGTCCTATCCACAAACAAAAATAAATAAACCAGCCCCTGTCGAAGATGACAAGACTAGGAACATTTTTAGACATCCGTATGGCATGCTGACAAAACGCAATATGAGAGAGAGTGGGACACAGTGAGAATAGCAAAGTAGCAACACTGACCTCTGAACAAAGGCAATTCGCGGGCCAGTAAACACCAAACCTGAATAGCAGAGTGGGTTGCAAACACACCCACTTGAGCATCCCAAAAATCAATGCGCTGGGCTTTATCGCTATAAGCAAACCAGAATAATTTAGATTTCATTAAATAATTCTTTATTATTGTAGCGTTGTATTTGCCATTGAAGTCATGGAATGATTGTATTTTCTTTGCATTTACTTAACTTGACGGTTATAATTTATCTTCCGTGTTTAATAAATGCATTAAAAGTACGAAATGTATTGTGACGGACTGGTCATTTTACATGTGGTAGACAGAGAGATAGAAAGATAAACAACAACCACCGAAAAAAGTTCAAAAATAAAGAAGAACAAAAACCAAAAGAGAGGAAAAACAAAAACAATATGTGACAAACAGATGAATAAAATAAACCAATTAATGAGCCACGCGAATAACGAAAATGTTATATTAATACATTATTAAAAACACCAATGGCTAGCGCCATGAGGATTTGAACCCGTGTCTCTTCCCTTAAGTATGAGTAGGCCAACGCGCTAACCAATTGAGCTAATCGCCCATCTATGCAATATCAAGCCAAATCAAGTGTCATATTATCTTCGGCTTTAGAAATTAGCACTGATTCACAATACACCTTTCATAGTAACGCCTTATAGCGTCTTTTTATTCAGAACCATGCCCTCGTACTATCAGAGTATGGACAACCGTTGCGTTTGTCCATCCATTGAAAAGCATGCACATCGGTCGATTGTCCCCGATAAATAATAGAACTAACTCCTATTATCTATTTAATTTAGACGGACAATCGTGTACACGCGTGCAATTCAATACGGTCAACCGTGTAATGGTTGTCCATCACCGCGTCATTAGAATTCCAAAGACAGGGTTCGGCGAATTACCTACAATGTAATGTTTATACCACTGTGGACGATGCTATTTAATATAATTCTCTTTATTTAGCTTTGGCCTTGTTATTATAATGTTATAAATGTAATAATTCTGTAATAAATGATTGCCGCGGTATGCTACGCAAAGGATGTCGTGCGCTATGTCCGAGCCGCTTGGAGCGATATGCGCGAGGCGTGTCAATCGATGTGCACGAAGCGCTGCGCGCGAGACGTATAGATTGTTAATCATGATCTGTACACGAACAATGAATGTAATGACTGAACCTATTCATATCTTGCCTGTATTGATATGTAATGAACCGCAATGTTAGTTACCATCTCATTGTTCATGTTATTTCTTGGTAACAAAGTCGAGTGCTATGCTCGAAGTTTATGCAAACGCGTAGCGCAAGCTGTAACCAAGGGATACGCATGGGATTGGGTCGAGCGCCACGCACGAACCGTCAAAGTTGTATTTAAATCATATTTTATAATGTTCTCGTGTTTATCGGGGTATCAGATGCTTTTTAAAAATAAATAAGTCAGGCTTCCTTGAATAATAGGAGCAAATTATGCAGGTTTAGGTATTTAATATGACCAGTCCCTAATTCAGTACTGTAGACACCTCTTGATGATGGTATATCAGGAGATTCATAGCATCTCTATTTACTGAAAATTTGATCAAAAAAGACTTACAAATAAAAAAGTTGTGGCTAAAAATGTAAAATCAGATGATTTTTTTTGGACTTCATTCAGACAATTCAGGAAAATTGGTGTTGGACCACATAGTCCATTTCTTTGCTAATATCCCACTTTAAGGGACTATTTTCAAGCGCTGATTTTGCAACAAACTTGTGTGGGGAGCTTGAGCTATCTACTAAGTGATATCCCTCCCCCGCCCCCACCAATCAATGTTGAGGGTCCCAACGACCGTGGTGATGAAACGGTTCCGAACAACATTGAATGGGGGGACTGGGGGTTGATTTCAACGAAGTCCTCAAAGTGGTTCAACAGTTATTTCCGGAATTGTCTGAGGCTATTGGTAAATGCTCAATATGACAACAGTCTATAGGAAATAACTCGTGTTCTATACATTGCATAATCTTCTAATTTGGAGAGTGACAAGATATGTATATAATTGTTATATACGGTAAAGATAAAGTAAATACGACATTTACATTGTTAGGGACTGGTCATTTTATGCGTGATTATGGCCCGTTTGTATGATAAATCACTCAATATGACAACTGTCTATAGGGAATAACTCGTCTTCTATACATTGCATAATCTTCTAATTTGGAGAGTGGCAAGATATGTATATACTTATTATATATGGCAAAGATAAAGTAAATACGACATGTACATTGTTAGGGACTGGTCATTTCATGCGTGATTATGGCCCATGTATATGGCATGCGCGAGTGTTACATGTAGTCTTACATAGGGTGCAACGGGTGAAATTCACTATTTAAACTAATTATATGACAGTAGTTTATTATGCAACAATCAATTAAAATCATTTTCGTTATCGCAATGCGTTTCTTTTTTTGATAGGGACCGGTCACAACCGCATTATAGACGCTATGAAGTAATAACTATTGTGTCAATTGCCTACAGACTCTAAGCCAAAAGAAAAGAGAGCACGCGACACAAAGCGTAGGTGATGCGTGCAATTGACAGCATACCAATGGGACATTGTATTTGCCCAACCAATTGTTTATTCACACTCAATCCGCTACCAGCTTCTCTGGCGTTGTTGAAACATAAAAATATTAATATCAATGATATTTCGGATCTTTGTGTAAATATGAAGTAAATGACCTTTTAAGGCATTTATGTTGTCAACTCGTGTCTATTTTCTTTAGAGTTCTTAACGACACTTATGAGTTCAACGTACAAGTAGTCATTAAATATCCAAATATCAGTCCATTTAAGGGATATAATCTTTACTGCAATTTGTGTCAGACAATGATTGGAAAAAACATATATTTCTATATGACGGCATCAGGACAAGAAAAAACCGCCTCTCAGAAGGGGCCATCTGCAAAGGTTAACCAATTTGTCAAATTCAACACTATATTAATCATGCATCTATTTGCACTAAACTTCTTAGTAAATAAGATCAAATGTGTATCAAAAATTCCAAGGCAGCGAACGCGAAAAACCCATCCCTCCCAACGGAAAAATTGGCAAAGGGGAATTTGTTCCAATACACCTGAATTGACAACACCATACTTCTATAACATTTTGTGGTGTGCCTTAACACTATATTAACCATGCATCTATTTGCACTAAACTTCTTAGTAAATAAGATCAAATGTGTATCAAAAATTCCAAGGCAGCGAACGCGAAAAACCCATCCCTCCCAACGGAAAAATTGGCAAAGGGGAATTTTTTCCAATACACCTGAATTGACTTTATTTAACTTCACCAGGCAGCGATGTTGTAGCCCCAAATGTATACCAACCTGCCCACAACATCCTTAACATGACCTAGGGCGACCCACACAATTTCTTACCCAAGATTAAGAATTCAAGACGATAGTAGCCGGCTGCGTAAA
Organism: Ophiura sarsii; assembly: GCA_035610835.1. Classification (NCBI taxonomy): domain Eukaryota; kingdom Metazoa; phylum Echinodermata; class Ophiuroidea; order Amphilepidida; family Ophiuridae; genus Ophiura; species Ophiura sarsii. The sequence continues at coordinate 27,662,153 of CM069447.1, forward strand.
ACTCAAAAACTCTATCTATGTAGAGAAAGAGAAACATAGTAATTGACTCCAGGTGCTAACTATCTCGTGCCAACCCGATATCGAATACTTAACCAGCCCATAACTATGAACTCCCCCAATGTATAAAGGGTGGGTGGGTGGGAACATTTTTAGACATCCGTATGGCATGCTGACAAAACGCAATATGAGAGAGAGTGGGACACAGTGAGAATAGCAAAGTAGCAACACTGACCTCTGAACAAAGGCAATTCGCGGGCCAGTAAACACCAAACCTGAATAGCAGAGTGGGTTGCAAACACACCCACTTGAGCATCCCAAAAATCAATGCGCTGGGCTTTATCGCTATAAGCAAACCAGAATAATTTAGATTTCATTAAATAATTCTTTATTGCCTACAGACTCTAAGCCAAAAGAAAAGAGAGCACGCGACACAAAGCGTAGGTGATGCGTGCAATTGACAGCATACCAATGGGACATTGTATTTGCCCAACCAATTGTTTATTCACACTCAATCCGCTACCAGCTTCTCTGGCGTTGTTGAAACATAAAAATATTAATATCAATGATATTTCGGATCTTTGTGTAAATATGAAGTAAATGACCTTTTAAGGCATTTATGTTGTCAACTCGTGTCTATTTTCTTTAGAGTTCTTAACGACACTTATGAGTTCAACGTACAAGTAGTCATTAAATATCCAAATATCAGTCCATTTAAGGGATATAATCTTTACTGCAATTTGTGTCAGACAATGATTGGAAAAAACATATATTTCTATATGACGGCATCAGGACAAGAAAAAACCGCCTCTCAGAAGGGGCCATCTGCAAAGGTTAACCAATTTGTCAAATTCAACACTATATTAATCATGCATCTATTTGCACTAAACTTCTTAGTAAATAAGATCAAATGTGTATCAAAAATTCCAAGGCAGCGAACGCGAAAAACCCATCCCTCCCAACGGAAAAATTGGCAAAGGGGAATTTGTTCCAATACACCTGAATTGACAACACCATACTTCTATAACATTTTGTGGTGTGCCTTAACACTATATTAACCATGCATCTATTTGCACTAAACTTCTTAGTAAATAAGATCAAATGTGTATCAAAAATTCCAAGGCAGCGAACGCGAAAAACCCATCCCTCCCAACGGAAAAATTGGCAAAGGGGAATTTTTTCCAATACACCTGAATTGACTTTATTTAACTTCACCAGGCAGCGATGTTGTAGCCCCAAATGTATACCAACCTGCCAAAACAAGGGCCTACTAAGGGACTTGTACCCACCCCCCCCCCCCCCCCCTTGAAAAAAAAAGAGAAAAAAGAAGACAAATTCACTGAGTTGGCCAAACACAACGTCAACAACAACAATATCGTCGCAAACAAAGATGGGAAAATCACAAATATGTATATATGACGGCATCAGCTCAAAACAAAAAATAACCATTTAAAAATATTAATAATTACTTTAATAAAGAATGCAGCAAAAAACTTTCCAATAAATCGTACTGGTACCGACCAAAAGCCTAACCCATTCCCCTACACAAACAACCAAAAAGACTTACCGTCGAACCAAAGCAGACGCATCACGCCAAATAATTTTATTGCATGGTAGAAATGTCGAATATATGACAGGAACTCTTATATAATATGCTGCCTTAAGGACACAAACTGGCATACTAAATCATCCTCCAGATCATTGGTATGAAGAAAAGAAAAAACAGTGTTGATATGGCTCATTGGAACAATCACCATTTAGAATATTGATAATGTCTTTAATACTTAAGAATGCAGCAAACACCTTTCCAATAATCCTTCCGATACCGTCCAAATGAGTATTGATGTATCAGCCCGAGTGCAAATTCCGAAGGGACCTGTATAAAATTGTTTATCAAAACAAAGCAAAAAGAAGGCAACAGAAAGCGAGCAAAAAGAAGCAAAACCATTTTGACATGCAAGAACCTACATTCTATAAAAAGGCAATTAAAGACAAAGATACACAAAAATGTAACCTTGTGATGGATTTATCCAGGACCGCGGGTAGGCTTTGGGTAACTGATGCAGGTAAGATGCAACCCAGCCGCATCTTGGCCCCTTAAAACCTAATTTAACAACTAGTTACAAAAACCCCCATAGATAAATGGTTGCTACCAACATTATAAACTATTGATGATCATAGCTAAGTACTGTTGATGTAAACGACTTTATTGATGCGGCCACACAAAAGGTTCTCAAACCTTATACACCTGTTTAAAACAGATCAATGCCCGACCTTCAAAACCCGTGATAAACACCATGAGCTGGTCAAAACATGACCTATACAATTAGCGGGTTATTTTAAAACATGCATCGATCAACATGTGTGTTGATTAAATATGGATAACAGAGTGCTGGTCTTTTAATAAAGCTGTTACAGACCTTAGCCCAGCAGAAAATGGCTGACACCAAAGTGCCTCTATAAACATAAAGCGTTAAATATTAAAAATTATAATTGCAATGAACTGTACAATACAATTGACATTGTTGGCGCACATGCTAGAAAAAACCTATTGATATCACACGCCCGATGGCTATACCCCCAGTTGAAAAAACTCTACCAAAATTATCAAACAAACAATGCTCACCGGCTGATCCCTGCAACATATTTGTCAGTTCTGCAACTGCTCACGCACTTCATTTTCTCGGGCACTCCGTTGCGAAGCTGCTGAATTCGGTCCAAAAGAAATTCCAGCGTTACTACTGTTTCCGGTGACTGGCGCTGACGTCATTCCCGCGAACCTGGAAGTTTATGACCCCGTATTAGCTTGGTTTTCCGTCCCTTGTTATGTTGCTCAATATCGCCGTCAACGTCATCCAACTCCTGGTGCAGAGAATCCTCCGAAACTACGTTTAAAAACAAAGAATCCCGTTCGCCCACATTCACAGAACAGCCCGCCATTTTCCGAGTCCCTGGTCCATGGGTTAATATTTTGCGGGAAGAGCCTTATTGGCCCATGACTCTAGATACTGTACTGAACGTTGCTATAAAGATGCTATGATAGATGACCCGACTTGTAGTCGTACCTTATCCACTACCGCCTTAAGTCACATTATGAAAAAACAAATCTCGTCGGCACAACAAAGAAATGTTTCCATAAAGGTTGAAAATTGAACAAACCAACGGATGGCATTATTTTTAGTCGATCCTCCAACGAGATAAAGATTCACGATACTTATCAAAAACAGCAGGCTGGGTGCTAGTAACTATTGCAGGTGTCTAACACTAGTAAGAGAAGGACGATTCGTCCTATCCACAAACAAAAATAAATAAACCAGCCCCTGTCGAAGATGACAAGACTAGGAACATTTTTAGACATCCGTATGGCATGCTGACAAAACGCAATATGAGAGAGAGTGGGACACAGTGAGAATAGCAAAGTAGCAACACTGACCTCTGAACAAAGGCAATTCGCGGGCCAGTAAACACCAAACCTGAATAGCAGAGTGGGTTGCAAACACACCCACTTGAGCATCCCAAAAATCAATGCGCTGGGCTTTATCGCTATAAGCAAACCAGAATAATTTAGATTTCATTAAATAATTCTTTATTATTGTAGCGTTGTATTTGCCATTGAAGTCATGGAATGATTGTATTTTCTTTGCATTTACTTAACTTGACGGTTATAATTTATCTTCCGTGTTTAATAAATGCATTAAAAGTACGAAATGTATTGTGACGGACTGGTCATTTTACATGTGGTAGACAGAGAGATAGAAAGATAAACAACAACCACCGAAAAAAGTTCAAAAATAAAGAAGAACAAAAACCAAAAGAGAGGAAAAACAAAAACAATATGTGACAAACAGATGAATAAAATAAACCAATTAATGAGCCACGCGAATAACGAAAATGTTATATTAATACATTATTAAAAACACCAATGGCTAGCGCCATGAGGATTTGAACCCGTGTCTCTTCCCTTAAGTATGAGTAGGCCAACGCGCTAACCAATTGAGCTAATCGCCCATCTATGCAATATCAAGCCAAATCAAGTGTCATATTATCTTCGGCTTTAGAAATTAGCACTGATTCACAATACACCTTTCATAGTAACGCCTTATAGCGTCTTTTTATTCAGAACCATGCCCTCGTACTATCAGAGTATGGACAACCGTTGCGTTTGTCCATCCATTGAAAAGCATGCACATCGGTCGATTGTCCCCGATAAATAATAGAACTAACTCCTATTATCTATTTAATTTAGACGGACAATCGTGTACACGCGTGCAATTCAATACGGTCAACCGTGTAATGGTTGTCCATCACCGCGTCATTAGAATTCCAAAGACAGGGTTCGGCGAATTACCTACAATGTAATGTTTATACCACTGTGGACGATGCTATTTAATATAATTCTCTTTATTTAGCTTTGGCCTTGTTATTATAATGTTATAAATGTAATAATTCTGTAATAAATGATTGCCGCGGTATGCTACGCAAAGGATGTCGTGCGCTATGTCCGAGCCGCTTGGAGCGATATGCGCGAGGCGTGTCAATCGATGTGCACGAAGCGCTGCGCGCGAGACGTATAGATTGTTAATCATGATCTGTACACGAACAATGAATGTAATGACTGAACCTATTCATATCTTGCCTGTATTGATATGTAATGAACCGCAATGTTAGTTACCATCTCATTGTTCATGTTATTTCTTGGTAACAAAGTCGAGTGCTATGCTCGAAGTTTATGCAAACGCGTAGCGCAAGCTGTAACCAAGGGATACGCATGGGATTGGGTCGAGCGCCACGCACGAACCGTCAAAGTTGTATTTAAATCATATTTTATAATGTTCTCGTGTTTATCGGGGTATCAGATGCTTTTTAAAAATAAATAAGTCAGGCTTCCTTGAATAATAGGAGCAAATTATGCAGGTTTAGGTATTTAATATGACCAGTCCCTAATTCAGTACTGTAGACACCTCTTGATGATGGTATATCAGGAGATTCATAGCATCTCTATTTACTGAAAATTTGATCAAAAAAGACTTACAAATAAAAAAGTTGTGGCTAAAAATGTAAAATCAGATGATTTTTTTTGGACTTCATTCAGACAATTCAGGAAAATTGGTGTTGGACCACATAGTCCATTTCTTTGCTAATATCCCACTTTAAGGGACTATTTTCAAGCGCTGATTTTGCAACAAACTTGTGTGGGGAGCTTGAGCTATCTACTAAGTGATATCCCTCCCCCGCCCCCACCAATCAATGTTGAGGGTCCCAACGACCGTGGTGATGAAACGGTTCCGAACAACATTGAATGGGGGGACTGGGGGTTGATTTCAACGAAGTCCTCAAAGTGGTTCAACAGTTATTTCCGGAATTGTCTGAGGCTATTGGTAAATGCTCAATATGACAACAGTCTATAGGAAATAACTCGTGTTCTATACATTGCATAATCTTCTAATTTGGAGAGTGACAAGATATGTATATAATTGTTATATACGGTAAAGATAAAGTAAATACGACATTTACATTGTTAGGGACTGGTCATTTTATGCGTGATTATGGCCCGTTTGTATGATAAATCACTCAATATGACAACTGTCTATAGGGAATAACTCGTCTTCTATACATTGCATAATCTTCTAATTTGGAGAGTGGCAAGATATGTATATACTTATTATATATGGCAAAGATAAAGTAAATACGACATGTACATTGTTAGGGACTGGTCATTTCATGCGTGATTATGGCCCATGTATATGGCATGCGCGAGTGTTACATGTAGTCTTACATAGGGTGCAACGGGTGAAATTCACTATTTAAACTAATTATATGACAGTAGTTTATTATGCAACAATCAATTAAAATCATTTTCGTTATCGCAATGCGTTTCTTTTTTTGATAGGGACCGGTCACAACCGCATTATAGACGCTATGAAGTAATAACTATTGTGTCAATTATTGTAGCGTTGTATTTGCCATTGAAGTCATGGAATGATTGTATTTTCTTTGCATTTACTTAACTTGACGGTTATAATTTATCTTCCGTGTTTAATAAATGCATTAAAAGTACGAAATGCATTGTGACGGACTGGTCATTTTACATGTGGTAGACAGAGAGATAGAAAGATAAACAACAACCACCGAAAAAAGTTCAAAAATAAAGAAGAACAAAAACCAAAAGAGAGGAAAAACAAAAACAATATGTGACAAACAGATGAATAAAATAAACCAATTAATGAGCCACGCGAATAACGAAAATGTTATATTAATACATTATTAAAAACACCAATGGCTAGCGCCATGAGGATTTGAACCCGTGTCTCTTCCCTTAAGTATGAGTAGGCCAACGCGCTAACCAATTGAGCTAATCGCCCATCTATGCAATATCAAGCCAAATCAAGTGTCATATTATCTTCGGCTTTAGAAATTAGCACTGATTCACAATACACCTTTCATAGTAACGCCTTATAGCGTCTTTTTATTCAGAACCATGCCCTCGTACTATCAGAGTATGGACAACCGTTGCGTTTGTCCATCCATTGAAAAGCATGCACATCGGTCGATTGTCCCCGATAAATAATAGAACTAACTCCTATTATCTATTTAATTTAGACGGACAATCGTGTACACGCGTGCAATTCAATACGGTCAACCGTGTAATGGTTGTCCATCACCGCGTCATTAGAATTCCAAAGACAGGGTTCGGCGAATTACCTACAATGTAATGTTTATACCACTGTGGACGATGCTATTTAATATAATTCTCTTTATTTAGCTTTGGCCTTGTTATTATAATGTTATAAATGTAATAATTCTGTAATAAATGATTGCCGCGGTATGCTACGCAAAGGATGTCGTGCGCTATGTCCGAGCCGCTTGGAGCGATATGCGCGAGGCGTGTCAATCGATGTGCACGAAGCGCTGCGCGCGAGACGTATAGATTGTTAATCATGATCTGTACACGAACAATGAATGTAATGACTGAACCTATTCATATCTTGCCTGTATTGATATGTAATGAACCGCAATGTTAGTTACCATCTCATTGTTCATGTTATTTCTTGGTAACAAAGTCGAGTGCTATGCTCGAAGTTTATGCAAACGCGTAGCGCAAGCTGTAACCAAGGGATACGCATGGGATTAGGTCGAGCGCCACGCACGAACCGTCAAAGTTGTATTTAAATCATATTTTATAATGTTCTCGTGTTTATCGGGGTATCAGATGCTTTTTAAAAATAAATAAGTCAGGCTTCCTTGAATAATAGGAGCAAATTATGCAGGTTTAGGTATTTAATATGACCAGTCCCTAATTCAGTACTGTAGACACCTCTTGATGATGGTATATCAGGAGATTTATAGCATCTCTATTTACTGAAAATTTGATCAAAAAAGACTTACAAATAAAAAAGTTGTGGCTAAAAATGTAAAATCAGATGATTTTTTTTGGACTTCATTCAGACAATTCAGGAAAATTGGTGTTGGACCACATAGTCCATTTCTTTGCTAATATCCCACTTTAAGGGACTATTTTCAAGCGCTGATTTTGCAACAAACTTGTGTGGGGAGCTTGAGCTATCTACTAAGTGATATCCCTCCCCCGCCCCCACCAATCAATGTTGAGGGTCCCAACGACCGTGGTGATGAAACGGTTCCGAACAACATTGAATGGGGGGACTGGGGGTTGATTTCAACGAAGTCCTCAAAGTGGTTCAACAGTTATTTCCGGAATTGTCTGAGGCTATTGGTAAATGCTCAATATGACAACAGTCTATAGGAAATAACTCGTGTTCTATACATTGCATAATCTTCTAATTTGGAGAGTGACAAGATATGTATATAATTGTTATATACGGTAAAGATAAAGTAAATACGACATTTACATTGTTAGGGACTGGTCATTTTATGCGTGATTATGGCCCGTTTGTATGATAAATCACTCAATATGACAACTGTCTATAGGGAATAACTCGTCTTCTATACATTGCATAATCTTCTAATTTGGAGAGTGGCAAGATATGTATATACTTATTATATATGGCAAAGATAAAGTAAATACGACATGTACATTGTTAGGGACTGGTCATTTCATGCGTGATTATGGCCCATGTATATGGCATGCGCGAGTGTTACATGTAGTCTTACATAGGGTGCAACGGGTGAAATTCACTATTTAAACTAATTATATGACAGTAGTTTATTATGCAACAATCAATTAAAATCATTTTCGTTATCGCAATGCGTTTCTTTTTTTGATAGGGACCGGTCACAACCGCATTATAGACGCTATGAAGTAATAACTATTGTGTCAATTATTGTAGCGTTGTATTTGCCATTGAAGTCATGGAATGATTGTATTTTCTTTGCATTTACTTAACTTGACGGTTATAATTTATCTTCCGTGTTTAATAAATGCATTAAAAGTACGAAATGCATTGTGACGGACTGGTCATTTTACATGTGGTAGACAGAGAGATAGAAAGATAAACAACAACCACCGAAAAAAGTTCAAAAATAAAGAAGAACAAAAACCAAAAGAGAGGAAAAACAAAAACAATATGTGACAAACAGATGAATAAAATAAACCAATTAATGAGCCACGCGAATAACGAAAATGTTATATTAATACATTATTAAAAACACCAATGGCTAGCGCCATGAGGATTTGAACCCGTGTCTCTTCCCTTAAGTATGAGTAGGCCAACGCGCTAACCAATTGAGCTAATCGCCCATCTATGCAATATCAAGCCAAATCAAGTGTCATATTATCTTCGGCTTTAGAAATTAGCACTGATTCACAATACACCTTTCATAGTAACGCCTTATAGCGTCTTTTTATTCAGAACCATGCCCTCGTACTATCAGAGTATGGACAACCGTTGCGTTTGTCCATCCATTGAAAAGCATGCACATCGGTCGATTGTCCCCGATAAATAATAGAACTAACTCCTATTATCTATTTAATTTAGACGGACAATCGTGTACACGCGTGCAATTCAATACGGTCAACCGTGTAATGGTTGTCCATCACCGCGTCATTAGAATTCCAAAGACAGGGTTCGGCGAATTACCTACAATGTAATGTTTATACCACTGTGGACGATGCTATTTAATATAATTCTCTTTATTTAGCTTTGGCCTTGTTATTATAATGTTATAAATGTAATAATTCTGTAATAAATGATTGCCGCGGTATGCTACGCAAAGGATGTCGTGCGCTATGTCCGAGCCGCTTGGAGCGATATGCGCGAGGCGTGTCAATCGATGTGCACGAAGCGCTGCGCGCGAGACGTATAGATTGTTAATCATGATCTGTACACGAACAATGAATGTAATGACTGAACCTATTCATATCTTGCCTGTATTGATATGTAATGAACCGCAATGTTAGTTACCATCTCATTGTTCATGTTATTTCTTGGTAACAAAGTCGAGTGCTATGCTCGAAGTTTATGCAAACGCGTAGCGCAAGCTGTAACCAAGGGATACGCATGGGATTAGGTCGAGCGCCACGCACGAACCGTCAAAGTTGTATTTAAATCATATTTTATAATGTTCTCGTGTTTATCGGGGTATCAGATGCTTTTTAAAAATAAATAAGTCAGGCTTCCTTGAATAATAGGAGCAAATTATGCAGGTTTAGGTATTTAATATGACCAGTCCCTAATTCAGTACTGTAGACACCTCTTGATGATGGTATATCAGGAGATTCATAGCATCTCTATTTACTGAAAATTTGATCAAAAAAGACTTACAAATAAAAAAGTTGTGGCTAAAAATGTAAAATCAGATGATTTTTTTTGGACTTCATTCAGACAATTCAGGAAAATTGGTGTTGGACCACATAGTCCATTTCTTTGCTAATATCCCACTTTAAGGGACTATTTTCAAGCGCTGATTTTGCAACAAACTTGTGTGGGGAGCTTGAGCTATCTACTAAGTGATATCCCTCCCCCGCCCCCACCAATCAATGTTGAGGGTCCCAACGACCGTGGTGATGAAACGGTTCCGAACAACATTGAATGGGGGGACTGGGGGTTGATTTCAACGAAGTCCTCAAAGTGGTTCAACAGTTATTTCCGGAATTGTCTGAGGCTATTGGTAAATGCTCAATATGACAACAGTCTATAGGAAATAACTCGTGTTCTATACATTGCATAATCTTCTAATTTGGAGAGTGACAAGATATGTATATAATTGTTATATACGGTAAAGATAAAGTAAATACGACATTTACATTGTTAGGGACTGGTCATTTTATGCGTGATTATGGCCCGTTTGTATGATAAATCACTCAATATGACAACTGTCTATAGGGAATAACTCGTCTTCTATACATTGCATAATCTTCTAATTTGGAGAGTGGCAAGATATGTATATACTTATTATATATGGCAAAGATAAAGTAAATACGACATGTACATTGTTAGGGACTGGTCATTTCATGCGTGATTATGGCCCATGTATATGGCATGCGCGAGTGTTACATGTAGTCTTACATAGGGTGCAACGGGTGAAATTCACTATTTAAACTAATTATATGACAGTAGTTTATTATGCAACAATCAATTAAAATCATTTTCGTTATCGCAATGCGTTTCTTTTTTTGATAGGGACCGGTCACAACCGCATTATAGACGCTATGAAGTAATAACTATTGTGTCAATTATTGTAGCGTTGTATTTGCCATTGAAGTCATGGAATGATTGTATTTTCTTTGCATTTACTTAACTTGACGGTTATAATTTATCTTCCGTGTTTAATAAATGCATTAAAAGTACGAAATGCATTGTGACGGACTGGTCATTTTACATGTGGTAGACAGAGAGATAGAAAGATAAACAACAACCACCGAAAAAAGTTCAAAAATAAAGAAGAACAAAAACCAAAAGAGAGGAAAAACAAAAACAATATGTGACAAACAGATGAATAAAATAAACCAATTAATGAGCCACGCGAATAACGAAAATGTTATATTAATACATTATTAAAAACACCAATGGCTAGCGCCATGAGGATTTGAACCCGTGTCTCTTCCCTTAAGTATGAGTAGGCCAACGCGCTAACCAATTGAGCTAATCGCCCATCTATGCAATATCAAGCCAAATCAAGTGTCATATTATCTTCGGCTTTAGAAATTAGCACTGATTCACAATACACCTTTCATAGTAACGCCTTATAGCGTCTTTTTATTCAGAACCATGCCCTCGTACTATCAGAGTATGGACAACCGTTGCGTTTGTCCATCCATTGAAAAGCATGCACATCGGTCGATTGTCCCCGATAAATAATAGAACTAACTCCTATTATCTATTTAATTTAGACGGACAATCGTGTACACGCGTGCAATTCAATACGGTCAACCGTGTAATGGTTGTCCATCACCGCGTCATTAGAATTCCAAAGACAGGGTTCGGCGAATTACCTACAATGTAATGTTTATACCACTGTGGACGATGCTATTTAATATAATTCTCTTTATTTAGCTTTGGCCTTGTTATTATAATGTTATAAATGTAATAATTCTGTAATAAATGATTGCCGCGGTATGCTACGCAAAGGATGTCGTGCGCTATGTCCGAGCCGCTTGGAGCGATATGCGCGAGGCGTGTCAATCGATGTGCACGAAGCGCTGCGCGCGAGACGTATAGATTGTTAATCATGATCTGTACACGAACAATGAATGTAATGACTGAACCTATTCATATCTTGCCTGTATTGATATGTAATGAACCGCAATGTTAGTTACCATCTCATTGTTCATGTTATTTCTTGGTAACAAAGTCGAGTGCTATGCTCGAAGTTTATGCAAACGCGTAGCGCAAGCTGTAACCAAGGGATACGCATGGGATTAGGTCGAGCGCCACGCACGAACCGTCAAAGTTGTATTTAAATCATATTTTATAATGTTCTCGTGTTTATCGGGGTATCAGATGCTTTTTAAAAATAAATAAGTCAGGCTTCCTTGAATAATAGGAGCAAATTATGCAGGTTTAGGTATTTAATATGACCAGTCCCTAATTCAGTACTGTAGACACCTCTTGATGATGGTATATCAGGAGATTCATAGCATCTCTATTTACTGAAAATTTGATCAAAAAAGACTTACAAATAAAAAAGTTGTGGCTAAAAATGTAAAATCAGATGATTTTTTTTGGACTTCATTCAGACAATTCAGGAAAATTGGTGTTGGACCACATAGTCCATTTCTTTGCTAATATCCCACTTTAAGGGACTATTTTCAAGCGCTGATTTTGCAACAAACTTGTGTGGGGAGCTTGAGCTATCTACTAAGTGATATCCCTCCCCCGCCCCCACCAATCAATGTTGAGGGTCCCAACGACCGTGGTGATGAAACGGTTCCGAACAACATTGAATGGGGGGACTGGGGGTTGATTTCAACGAAGTCCTCAAAGTGGTTCAACAGTTATTTCCGGAATTGTCTGAGGCTATTGGTAAATGCTCAATATGACAACAGTCTATAGGAAATAACTCGTGTTCTATACATTGCATAATCTTCTAATTTGGAGAGTGACAAGATATGTATATAATTGTTATATACGGTAAAGATAAAGTAAATACGACATTTACATTGTTAGGGACTGGTCATTTTATGCGTGATTATGGCCCGTTTGTATGATAAATCACTCAATATGACAACTGTCTATAGGGAATAACTCGTCTTCTATACATTGCATAATCTTCTAATTTGGAGAGTGGCAAGATATGTATATACTTATTATATATGGCAAAGATAAAGTAAATACGACATGTACATTGTTAGGGACTGGTCATTTCATGCGTGATTATGGCCCATGTATATGGCATGCGCGAGTGTTACATGTAGTCTTACATAGGGTGCAACGGGTGAAATTCACTATTTAAACTAATTATATGACAGTAGTTTATTATGCAACAATCAATTAAAATCATTTTCGTTATCGCAATGCGTTTCTTTTTTTGATAGGGACCGGTCACAACCGCATTATAGACGCTATGAAGTAATAACTATTGTGTCAATTATTGTAGCGTTGTATTTGCCATTGAAGTCATGGAATGATTGTATTTTCTTTGCATTTACTTAACTTGACGGTTATAATTTATCTTCCGTGTTTAATAAATGCATTAAAAGTACGAAATGCATTGTGACGGACTGGTCATTTTACATGTGGTAGACAGAGAGATAGAAAGATAAACAACAACCACCGAAAAAAGTTCAAAAATAAAGAAGAACAAAAACCAAAAGAGAGGAAAAACAAAAACAATATGTGACAAACAGATGAATAAAATAAACCAATTAATGAGCCACGCGAATAACGAAAATGTTATATTAATACATTATTAAAAACACCAATGGCTAGCGCCATGAGGATTTGAACCCGTGTCTCTTCCCTTAAGTATGAGTAGGCCAACGCGCTAACCAATTGAGCTAATCGCCCATCTATGCAATATCAAGCCAAATCAAGTGTCATATTATCTTCGGCTTTAGAAATTAGCACTGATTCACAATACACCTTTCATAGTAACGCCTTATAGCGTCTTTTTATTCAGAACCATGCCCTCGTACTATCAGAGTATGGACAACCGTTGCGTTTGTCCATCCATTGAAAAGCATGCACATCGGTCGATTGTCCCCGATAAATAATAGAACTAACTCCTATTATCTATTTAATTTAGACGGACAATCGTGTACACGCGTGCAATTCAATACGGTCAACCGTGTAATGGTTGTCCATCACCGCGTCATTAGAATTCCAAAGACAGGGTTCGGCGAATTACCTACAATGTAATGTTTATACCACTGTGGACGATGCTATTTAATATAATTCTCTTTATTTAGCTTTGGCCTTGTTATTATAATGTTATAAATGTAATAATTCTGTAATAAATGATTGCCGCGGTATGCTACGCAAAGGATGTCGTGCGCTATGTCCGAGCCGCTTGGAGCGATATGCGCGAGGCGTGTCAATCGATGTGCACGAAGCGCTGCGCGCGAGACGTATAGATTGTTAATCATGATCTGTACACGAACAATGAATGTAATGACTGAACCTATTCATATCTTGCCTGTATTGATATGTAATGAACCGCAATGTTAGTTACCATCTCATTGTTCATGTTATTTCTTGGTAACAAAGTCGAGTGCTATGCTCGAAGTTTATGCAAACGCGTAGCGCAAGCTGTAACCAAGGGATACGCATGGGATTAGGTCGAGCGCCACGCACGAACCGTCAAAGTTGTATTTAAATCATATTTTATAATGTTCTCGTGTTTATCGGGGTATCAGATGCTTTTTAAAAATAAATAAGTCAGGCTTCCTTGAATAATAGGAGCAAATTATGCAGGTTTAGGTATTTAATATGACCAGTCCCTAATTCAGTACTGTAGACACCTCTTGATGATGGTATATCAGGAGATTCATAGCATCTCTATTTACTGAAAATTTGATCAAAAAAGACTTACAAATAAAAAAGTTGTGGCTAAAAATGTAAAATCAGATGATTTTTTTTGGACTTCATTCAGACAATTCAGGAAAATTGGTGTTGGACCACATAGTCCATTTCTTTGCTAATATCCCACTTTAAGGGACTATTTTCAAGCGCTGATTTTGCAACAAACTTGTGTGGGGAGCTTGAGCTATCTACTAAGTGATATCCCTCCCCCGCCCCCACCAATCAATGTTGAGGGTCCCAACGACCGTGGTGATGAAACGGTTCCGAACAACATTGAATGGGGGGACTGGGGGGTTGATTTCAACGAAGTCCTCAAAGTGGTTCAACAGTTATTTCCGGAATTGTAGTGTACATAGTGTGTAAAGCCAATCGGGAATCAATAGTCCCAAAAGCTTTCCTAAATCAATCATACTAGGTTGTAACTTTGTACAGTCTGGACTTCAAATTTACCCCGAATTTATCAAATGTATAATGTCGCCCTCTGTTGATATCATGTTGCAGTTCATATACACTACAGTTTTATATATATAATATTATAATATAGATATAAATATTGATGTTCCCCAATAATAAACTCATCTACAAAAGAAACTTATCACTTCTTTGCAATAATATACACTGAGCCAAAAAAGAAACTTATACAATTTTAACAGATCACCAAATAAAATTCTGTGCATGAAAATGTACCAAATTTGGATACAATATATATTACTGCAATGTACAGGGTGTCTAAAAAAACCCCGCGCACATGTTTACCCAGCTTATTGACCGTGAACTTATAGAATTTGGTGTAACAATTGTATACATAGTGATAGCCATAACGGTTAGCTTTCATATTCCGTTTATTTCATCTGATTTGGATTTGTCAATCTTGACAGGGCCGTCAGAAGGGGGGGTGCGTTGGGTGCGGACGCACCCCCCTTGAAAATCTCTTCTTTTTTTTCTCTTTTTTTTTTTAGGGTAACATGTTGTTTTATGAATGGAAAATGGGGTCAACGATGGCAAGATACATGAAAATTGTGTCCTAAATTCGCTGTAATGCTCAGAGCTTCCGGGGGCTTCGCCCCTGGACCCCCTGGACCCCATCAGAGGCGCTCGCATCGTCAGCGTGCTGCAGCACTAACACTCTGACGTCATACTACTACTTCCGGTAAAAAATCGTGAAAACGCACCCCCCTTTCCGGTAAAAAATCGTGAAAACGCACCCCCCTTTCCGGTAAAAAATCGTGAAAACGCACCCCCCTTGGGCAAAAGTTGCTGACGGCCCTGCTTGAGATATGACCAATTAACTAAAGCTACTTAAAGTCGACGTTGTGCCACTTTACAGTTTGCAATGAATAGAAAGGGTTATTCCGGAGAGAGGGGTTGTTACCACCGGGGTTACCACCCCTAAAAAAATCCAATCCGAAATGCAGAGTATGCTTATTTGGGTACCATGTTATAGCTAGAGGTTCCCTCTATCCATACATACTAAAACAAGTACATACATTCCACGCATGACGTCACAATGACGTCACCAAACATGGCCGACCTCAAAATCCCGCCGTATTCGCTGGACAGTGAAATATCATAGAAATCTTCGCCAAAAAAGTTCTAAATATCGGAATTTCACCCGATTTTTTGCTTATAAGTGATGGAAATGGTGTTTCTAACATAGGCCTATGCTAAAATATTTCAGGAACATACAATAAAAATATTTTTCAAAATGGCGATTTAAAAATAAAAAAGTGGCAACCACCCCCCTACAATCGGACTTTGACGGCTTACCCTACCCCCGGGTAAGGTGGCAGCCTCAATTTGTTTTCGTCAAAATGAGCGCAGGGAATGTAAAAGCGATCACCTAGACGCCCTAGGTCACTGTGTTTTGCGTTCTAGCGCAATCGGCGACCACCCTCCCTTAAGAGGACGAGGGTTTTAATGCTTATCTTAAGCATTCTTTCCGTAAAAGTGGCACAACTTCGATTTTAGGTAGCTTTAGTTAATTGATCATATCTCAGGATTGAGAAAACAAAATTAGATGAAATAAACGGCATATGAAAACTAAGTGTTTGGTCTATCAATATGTATACAATTATTACACCAAATTCTAGAAGTTCATGGTCAATAAGTTGGGTAAACACGTGCACGGGTTTTTTTGAGACACCCTGTATTGCTTCAAATGGCAGTCAAGAACTAATTGTTTGGTTCAATGACACAAGAGAAATGTGCACTGACTCAGAAAACGTCTTGCATCACAGGTCACAGCAAACAATTTCAGCAACATAAAGTTAAAAACATTCGGAGAGTCAAAACAAACTCATATCCAAACAAACAATGAAGTCATTAATAACATGAATAACGGGTATGTCCACCTCCAGCTTGCAGGCAAGCTGTGCATCTCCTTCTCATGCTTCCAATCAAGTTCCTGATGATAGCCTGGGAAACATTGTTCCATTCTTCCTGTAGTGTTGCAATGAGTGTTTGTCTATTGACAGGTGGATTGTCTCTTCTTGATACACGTCTTCCAAGCTCATCCCAGGCTACCATCAGGAACTTGCAGTACATTGCAGTAATATTGTATCAAAAGTTGGTACATTTTCATGCACAGATTTTTATTTGGTGATCTGTTAAAATTGTATAAGTTTCTTTTTGGCTCAGTGTACTAACATAAAGTACTTCGTAACCTTCGTGTAGCGGGCTTAACAGAGGGCACTGAAGCGTACTTGTCTACAAATATTGTTCATTTTTATGCTGAAAATGTTAAATTAGTGTCTTTGTAAATAGAAGATAAGTTTCTTTTGTAGTCACTTAATGTTACAATTCCTGGCACCTGTTATCAATTTAGTGACCTAGGGCTTTGGGGTCCTGATGTGTCCATCCTTCTTCAGTTGACGCATGTTATACTACTATCATGTCATTTTTTCGACCGATATCTTATGTAATTGTCACACTCTTCTTTAACAAAATAAAATACAACACCACATTAACTTAAATCAGCCATGGCTCTGGTCTGGTGACAAAACACATTACTTGCCGTTTAGATTTATTCATAGGATTCTTCCCTCAATTGTTTTTCTGACTAAAATCGGTATTAAAGATAATGACAGGTGCTCTTTTTGTAATGATCAGGAGGAGGACATCTAATGTGGACATGTAAGATTACATTTAAATCACAAGTATAACTAGATCTTGTTCTGGTCTAAGACCAGGCTACCTTGATTTATTTTATGAGAAAATGATCCCTAGTGACCCCTTCTTGACCGTTGACCTGGTTATAATGATTGACTTTTTCTTGGCTTATCAATGCGCACAAGAAGAAACAAGTCCGGTTAAAATCAGAGAATGTCTTCAATTTTACCCCTGTATAGGTCAATGCCCCTTAGTGACCCCGTGTGACATGTCACTTAGTGCAGGAGCAACCTATATCAGCATTGATATGAGGAATCCTTTGACCAATTCTGACAATCATCAGTCATTTCCTCTCGGACAAGTATCATTTTGAATGAATAGAGTGAAAATTTACATTTTGACCCCTAGTGACCCCGAACATATTTCGATTTAAAAGACCCGAGTATTATATAGGGGGATGGTAATCGTGAATATATTGACAGATTCTTAAGTTCCTGTGTCGTTTCATTAAAATGCAAGAGCGTTTTAAATGAAAATCACATTTTGACCCCTATTGATCCCTTCTTGACCTTTGACCTGATTAAAATAATTGACTTATTTTCTTGGCTCATCAATTCAAACAAGATGCAACAAACCCGGTCCAAATCAGAGCATGTCTTAACTTTTACCCCTGTAAAGTTCAATGACCCCTAGTGACCTTTTCTTGACCTTTGACCTGGTCAATATGTTGACTTATTTTCTTGGCTCATCAATCCAAACAAGTTGCAACAAACCCGGTCCAAATCGGAACATGTCTTAACTTTTACCCCTGTAAAGTTCAATGACCCCTATTGACCCCTTTTTGACCTTTGACCTGGTCAATATGGTTGACTTATTTTCTTATCTTATCAAACCAAACAAGATGCAACAAACTCGGTCCAAATCGGATCATGTCTTAACTTTTACCCCTGTAAAGTTGAATGACCCCTATTGACCACTTCTTGACCTTTGACCTGGTTAATATGATTGACTTATTTTCTTGACTCATCAAACCAAACAAGATGCCACAAACCCGGTCCAAATCGGATCATGTCTTAACTTTTATCCCTGTAAAGTTCAATGACCCCTATTGACCCCTTCTTGATCTTTGACCTGGTCAATTACGATTGACTTATTTTCTTTGCTCATCAAACCAAACAAGATGCAACAAACCCGGTCCAAATCGGAGCATGTCTTAACTTTTACCCCTGCAAAGTTCAATGACCCATATTGACCCCTTCTTGACCTTTGACCTGGTCAATATCATTGGCTTATTTTCTTGACTCATCAAACTAAACAAGATGCAACAAACCCGGTCCAAATCGGATCATGTCTTAACTTTTACCCCTGCAAAGTTTAATGACCCATATTGACCCTTTCTTGACTCTTGACCTGGTCAATATGATTGGCTTATTTTCTTAACTCATCAAACCAAACAAGATGCAACAAACCCGGTCCAAATCGGATCATGTCTTAACTTTTCCCTCTGTAAAGTTCAATGACCCATATTGACCCCTTCTTGACCTTTGACCTGGTCAATATGATTAACTTATTTTCTTGGCTCATCAATCTAAACAAGATGCAATAAACCCGGTCCCAATCGGATCATGTCTTAACTTTTCCCTCTGTAAAGTTCAATGACCCGTATTGACCCCTTCTTGACCTTTGACCTGGTCAATATGATTAACTTATTTTCTTGACTCATCAATCCAAACAAGATGCAATAAACCCGGTCCCAATCGGACCATATCTCACGTTTTACCACTGTATAGGTCAATGACCTCTAGTGACCCCGCATGACACGTCAATTTTATTCGCTGAGATCGCTGTATGTGCATAGTCCTAAGGAATCTTTTGACCAATTCTGACATTCATAAGCCATTTCCTCTGAGACAAGAAGCATTTTAAGTGAAATGGTAAGAAAATCAACATTTTGACCCCTAGTGACCCCAAATATTTGTTGATTGTAAAAACCTAACTATTATATATGCGTACGGTCATAAGGAATATGTTGACCGATTTTGACGATCCTAGGTCATTTCACTAAATTGGAAATGCGTTTTAAGTGAAAATCACGTTTTTACACCTAGTGACCCCCCTGTGACCATTGACCCCAAACTGTGAGGTCCTGTAATGAAGGTCTGGTAGGGGGTCCTACTGACCAAGTCTGGTGATTGTAGCATGTAAACTTTTAATGTGTCTGTAAAAACAGAATGTGGCCAAATGGAGCGCTTTCGTTCTTTTGGAATGATTCTTTCTTAAACTGCCAGTTGATTAATTACTTAAATATCAAATGCGATTTATTAAATGTTGCCAGTACCTCGGTTAGGCCGCAATATTGGGCTACTTTTGACTTATTTACGGCTTTTCTCAAGAATATCATGTACATTTTCAGATGAATAACTCTAGTGAGCACATTTAACATGACAGTTTTAAGGGCTTTAAACCCTATATGTACATGGATGTAAGGAATCTTTTGACCAATTCTGACAGTAATCAAACATTTCCTGATATAGCAGAAGCATTTTGAATGAAAGTAGTGACAATTTACATTTTGACCCCTAGTGACCCCAAATATTTTTTAATTTCAAAAACCGTTCTTTTGTAGATGCGTACGGTCAAAAGGAATATGTGGACCAATTTTGACGATCCTAGGTCATTTCACTAAATTGGAAATGCGTTTTAAGTGAAAATCACCTTTTGACCCCTAGTGACCCCTGTGTGACCTTTGACCCCAAACTGTGAAGACCCTATATGTAGGTCAGGTAGGGGGTCCTACTGACCAAATCTGGTGATTGTAGCATGTAAACTGTAGAAAAAATAGCATTTTGTAGAAAGGTTGCAAGAAAGAAGAAGCAGAGGAAACAACCGGCAGAGATACAGTACCTCGATTTTTGAAAAAATCAAGGTAAGGACCTGACAAGTTAGGAGTTGTATTCACCAAGCATGGTAGTTGCATTCAATGGTCGAAAGACGATACAAAATGACTGTGTAGTTATAAAGAACTCTCCCCGCTTTTCATGGAACTCCTTTTTTGTATTTTAGGGTTCTATAAGAAACCATTGACTCAGGAAGAACCTTTCATTATCCATGATGTAACCTTGCTAGAAATTAAGTTGATCTCTGCAATGAGCATACTGAACATGTACCAGTACAGGTTTGTTTCATTATGAACAAATTATATTAAGCAGACGTGCAAGCGCGCTAAAACATACTGGGCTACAAATGAACCTTTTCACTTCTTTGCAAAAACATATCAAAATCTAAGTACTTTGCGCAATACGTTAGCTCGACCTCACGGCTCTGATTGGTTAACAGTATTTCGTGAGTTTTCAAGCATGCGCAGTAAGCTGATAATACTACGGTCAAATTTAATATAGTCTATTTGGCCATCACGACTTGTACGTATGAGCCAAACTTACTATAGTCTATTTGGCCATCACGAGACAGTGACGTAACCGCATAGTCTAATTGCAGCACATAACTCGTGTGCCTACTCGCCCGGCACTGGCGTATACACACGAGCGTTGAAAGGCGGAAGATACATAGGCTTTCGTAACAGCTGCGTCTGTTAAATTACGTCACTGTCCAGAGGAAGCCAACTAGATTATAGTTTAGCAATGCGGCCTTTCCTTTGATTTCAAACAGTTTAAAAGCTGTAGTCATCAGCTCATTGTGATTACTATTGACCTTAGGGAGTACATCAAAACTCGACCGCTCGGCAACCGCCGGTTCCGTGCGGTTGCAGCCGGTTTCTATTGTTCTAAACAATGATATGCAGTTCAACCGGGCGGAACCGGCGGTTGCCGCGCGGTCGAGTTTTGATGTGCTCCCTTATGTGTTTTATTTGTATCAGCCAGAATATTGATTAGATGGATAAACAATTATTTGAAAATTAACTATATTGATTTATTGTATGAGCGTACGCGTGTTCACGAATATTCAAGAACAATTTCTGCGTACGAAGCTACTCCAAAATGTACTCCAATCGCGTTCATCATAATCTGGATTTTTTTCTTCCTTTAATATAACAGCGCCCTCTGTCGCTAAAAATGTGTCATTTAGTCAGGTATAGTCTTCGTTAGGGCATGTACATGTGGACATGTTAGAGACTTAGAAGTGTCCTCATGTTTCTGAAAAAGCGGCTTGGGGCTTTAATAATGCTTTCTCAGATAGTTACTCACAACGAGAGGAGTAAAGCCCTACGTTGAGATATGAGTCTTTTTTGCAAAGGATACATTTTTGGTAATACAGGGGGGAAAGTGTCACACGGGGAACAAAATTAATTACAAATACATCCCAAGTTTTTTGTTTGCAAGAACAACTGTTGTTTAGCCCTATTCAGTAACAAAAGTGCGAATACCACTTTGGCCACTTTGGACACAGATTGGACGTCCAGCTGAAATAACTGTATTGTGATTCTAATGATGATTATATGATATGTCAATGTATCCAAAATTCAAATATTCTAAATCTGTGGTTTATCACGGATTATATGGATGAAAATGTGATTTTCTGCTCAAACTGACCATCAAATGTAACTATTAACATTAACATCAACTATTAACATTTAATGGGTAGATTATTATTGATTATGTTCAATTACACACTGAATGACGATTCTAATAAAGAGCTCTCTTCACATGAAAAGTGTCCAAAGCTGAATAACAGGATAGTTTTTTTCAAAATGGATTTTTAAAAGTCTACTGTTCCAGCACAACACAAGACATCTGTGGTTCCCCTTATATTAAGAATGATTATCATTTTAGTGTTCCTAGTCCACATTGTAATAGTATTGCCAAGGTTGCTACTTTAGTCGCACAGTTGGACAAAAACAACACGAATCTATCAATGCTCAGACACCTGTGTACTTTTATTCAATACACTATTTCAAGCAGTTGAAGTCATCGGTCCAAATACATTTTAATGAAGCAATATATACGCTTGTGTCTCAGGGACGTGCACTGTTTTACCTACTGTTTACCGCCGCATCAAGTCCATTGCATTGCATACAGTACCAGTAGTATCCCACTTTGGATTATTGAAGAGTTTGACAGCATTCCCTATCCACCTAATTTTCATGATGCGATCACAGTGGATGGTTGATGTTATGCCTTGGCGCCAAGATCGATGCGCCCCAATTTTGTGCGTCTCAATGACCTTATAAGGCCTTGCGTGCTGTCAATCATAGGCAGACGATGCCAGACATGGGTTTGTTCACGAATATTCAAGGATAAATAATATGCGTACAAGGTTACCTAATCACGCGAATGGGACGAACGGTTAACAACGGATTAAATTCAAAAAATTATACTGACACTGGAGTTGGTTATCCAACTCCAGCGGTTTTAGGATGAAATAATTTAGTTCCAACGTACGTGGGGTCGTATAATTGAAACCCATTTTTATATCGAAACCAACGGAGATTCAAAATGTACGGTCATTCGTGTCCACCGTCGTCTAATTATAGGCTTTGTCAAGATAGCGCCCTCATTTTACAAGTCACACTTCCATGCGAATGGGAGGCTCTTTTTGCGATTCAAATTTCCTCTCCCATTTATATAGACTCCCTGACACTACCCAATATTTAGACAATGAATAAACAGAACAGATTTAAGCTTATTATACAAATTTGGCAGAATCGCCGGCATGAGTCTGGATTACAGAGCAATGTCGTTCTTCCTGCCCCGTTAACGGAATAAACGGATATGTTTCACAGCTAATTCCGTATGCGTGTACACATTTCGCCTGTGCGGGGCACAGAACACGATATTGCCGGATTACAGTGGCTGTACAAAATGCAATGGGTTATTTCAACATAAGATTAAGTAATAAACTTCGTTTTCCACGATGTATTTCCACCTTATTATTTCACCAAGTTTCACTTTACTCTATTCGTCGAAAGTTACGGTGTATACAGACATTTGTTGCCGTTTGCATGGATAAAGTAGGACATTGATTTTTATTCAAATTTACCAACAAAAATTGTTATTGACACCATTTTCTTGTGCAATAAGAATTGCCAGGTTTTTTGGGGGTAACTCCTTTTTAAGTCTGCATGAATCCTTCCCATCTTCACAATTTGCACACTGCCTCTGTGAGGGTGTTCAAATATTGGCGGCCATATAGAGGCCCATGGGGGACTCAGTCTGACTTTTTTACTGTAAAAATGAGGAAATATTCTGCCAGACAGTAGGCAAGCGGAAGGAAGGCCATTTTCATGACTTGATCGTCAACACTTCCTTGAATAATGCAAGTTATTTTGTATCATTTAATTTTCTTTATTTTTAATTTATGCTGGGATGGGGCATGCATTGAAGCACCCCAGCCCCTCACTTCCCCATGCACTAGTTATATATGTGAAGCATTAGGTTGCTTCTATATAAATGATTGCAATGTTAAAAGATATGGCCAAAATATAACCTTTTTATCCATTTAAATCATCTGAATTCCACCTTGCTTTCTTATATTGTGTTAATTTTCAAAAATGCCAACTTTATTTCGCCTAAAAACAAGTGAAGGTCAATTTGTTCAATGTTTCTTTTGTTATGGGGATGGGGAACCAGGATGGTTCCTTTCCTTTTCCTCATTAGGATTCCATCCCCTTAAAATTTTCAGACAATCGTAACCCCCGATATCCAACCTTATCAAGGGTAATAAATCATCCCCTCCTACACCATTCCTCTGAATTAATTTAATATCTCATCGAATTCGTAATTGTTATCGCTCTTATTTTACTTTGTGATAGCCAAGAAGTAGTCCTAACAGAATATATACGTTTTAGGGCGATATGTGATTTGCTGTAATCGTACAACTCTCGGCAAAAAGTGTTGCGGGTTTTTTTTTTATACACCCTGTATGCTCTTTAGGAGGCCTGTTTCGGCTTTGTACTTCAAACGTTGTCTATGGGACTTTTTTATTTTGTTTTGTTTTTGATACAAGTAGCAATAATGGAAATAATGTGTCAATGTTCAAATTGTTTGCTGGTCGAACGAGTGAAATCCATTGGATATTATTAACGAAATGAGCTATTATATACTGCAAGAAAATATTAACATTTGACACACACACTCCTTTAGTTGTCTATAAATAGCTCAACCTGGTCTCCTTACTAAATAGCTATGTACAGTTAACAAACGGTTCTTAACCTGTTTATATAGTGCAGTTTAGTTTTATTCCGTTAGCTCCCTCAACGGAATAAAGCGCAATAACACTGACAAAATTACTAAACTGCTGTATATGTACAGTTTAAACAAGGTGCTTAATTTGTTATGTTAAAAACACCATTGAAACGATATTCATGAATAACTATATGTTAAAAAACTGTAGTATTAAATATATAGTTATCTTTAACAATAAATATCGGATATCCTACATTCTTAAAAACAGTCAATTTGGATATCCTACATTCTTAAACAATTTTGTTAGTGTTATTACGCTTTATTCCGTTGAGGGCGTTAAACTGCACTATATGAACAGATTAAGTACCGTTTACTAACTATACATATACACCCATCAAAATATGTAAGTTCCCCCCTAGCATATACTAGAATATTTCCAAAAATATTTGATGGATATAAAAAATTGTCAGCTAGAAAGATGCACCCAATTGTTAGGCACATTTTGATACCAAATTTGTTGGCCTTGAGACAATGCAACGATAAGAAATTGTGCCATTTACCAATTTTAAAAAAGTGGCACTAAATCTCACTGGCTATGGCTGGTTTTGTCCATAAAATTAACAAACAAGATTATGATCTGCTTATTGATTATAATCTGCTTATTGATGTATGGACAATCCAGCCATAGCCAGTGAGATTTAGTGCCACTTTTTTCTGTATAAAAATAGGTAAATGGCACAATTTCTTACCGTTGCATTGTCTCAAGGCCAACAAATTTGGTATAAAAATGTGCCTAACAATTGGGTGCATCTTTCTAGCTGACAATTATTTAAATCCATCAAATATTTTTGGAAATATTCTAGTATATGCTAGGGGGGAACTTACATATTTTGATGGATGTATAACAGTTTAGTAAGGAAACCAGGTTGAATAGCTTCAATTAAAATTGGATCATTTCATGGGTGGAACTAGAGCCAAAAGTGGGTGTATTTAAGTTGTTGTTTTAACATGTTTAAAAAATTCAAGCTTTGAACTTCAATGTGTTTTGAAAACTAGTGCTATTTCAGATCAAAAGTTCAAATTTCGAAAAAGTCACAATATAGTATCCATAGAGCAGAATTTAGTTTTAAAAATTAGCCCAATGTGGCTACTGAAAGGTTTAAAGACAGTGTGGCAAAACTGTAAGACTGTCTGCTAACGCAAGGTCTCCCAGTGTGCTGTTACTATACAGGGTGAGTAAAAAAAACTGCAACAGTGGAAAGAAGCCATCTTGTTTTTAAAACTAAGTTGAAGTTTGAAAATGTTTTACCGTTATAAGAGTACCCTACTTGTTACTAACTTTGTATGAAAAAATGAAGTCAATATCATTTTCCGTTTGCCTTTAGTAACCCTTTTTACCCGTGCACCAATTTCATACGTTTGTCCACGAGATACTCAAAACATGCAATAAGATCGCAAAATGTGTTTTCCATTCAAATTTGGAAACTTGAGTAGATTCGTGATGTAACTGGAATCTAATGCATCCTTTCTTGTTTACATGTGAGTTAACATAATCAAATTACCTCACCGATGCTATGAATTGCTTATAATGTTCTAAATTTGAATGAAAAACTGAACCTTTACAATTTTTTGTTGGCGGGATATTCAAATATGAAAATGCAACGTGTGCAATTTCAATTGAAAATCACGTAAATTTGGGTGTGCGGCAAAGAGGGTCACCAAAGACAAACAGACAATCCGGTCGACTCCATTTTTTGACACAAAGTTAGGAACAAATGTCATTCTTGCCACGTTTAAAGGTTTCAAAATTCAATGGTTTTGAAGAAAAAAATTCTTTCCACTATTGCAGTCTTTTTGACTCCCCCTGTAGGGGGTCTCTGCCAATTATTGGGTTGAACTAGAAGCCCAAAGTCACGATATAGTATCCAGAGCAGATTTTAGTTTTAAAAATTAGCCCAACTTGGCTTCCTGACCGGATAAAAAGTCTGTTTGTAAGTTAATTTGTGGGAAGAAGGTAGACTGCATTTTGCCTATGCCAGGTTTCAACATGTGGTAAGGTTGTCCAGGGAGGAGTACTATAGATTCATGACGTGTCAACCTGTCACAAATTACAGTGCAGATTATACAGGTTACCGGAACGTAATGGTTTTTTGGGGTGTTTTTTCTAGCTCCTCTCAAATTTCTTTTTTTTTCTTTAATGTTCAAAAAAACTTAGTATCTGATCATTACTTGGAATGAAAGAAAATTGGACTAATAATAGTCCATTTTAACATTGAATTTACATGCTTGAGAAATGTTGCCATATTGGATAACAAAAGATCCAACATGGATAGAAAACAATTCTTATGAAAAATTAGATATTGCTGAACATGATAAGTAGTACTTCACATCAAATCTTTATAATTTTCATGACCAAAAAATCATGTTTTACATGGGACACTTTTTTGACACGCCCTGTACAATTCTAGCCGGATTTGTATTATTGCATAAAACAAACATCCATCAACGTATAGACGTTATTCGTAATTGGCGATGTCAGGCAAAAGAGGGAGACATACTCGATGTGACGTCACTAATCATAACGAAGGCGAGGCCAATTGTAGTAAATTACGTCACTTGTGACTCGGCAATTACGAATAACGTCTATTGCCAAACATTGTTCATCAGGCAGTAGGGGATAAACCAAAAGGTTTACGCAATATTCACATTCGCTTCATGACAGTGTTCGCATAATATCTCGAATTTTGGAAAGTAGTGGAATTAAGCCATCTTATGTTCAAAACCAAGTTGAAGTTTTAAACTTTTTAAACATTGCAATAATAATGATGCATTTGTCACTAACTTTGTGTGAACAAAGTAAAATCGCATTCTCCGTTTGTCTTTGGTTAACCTTTTTACTGCACAACCCAATTTACGTGTTTTTCAATGAAGCATAGTGATTGTCAATTGACATTGCACACAATGTATTTTTACATTTGAATATCTCGTCAACAAACCTTGGAATTAGTTCATTTTTTTTAAAATTTAAAACATGAGCAATATCACAGGTAAGGTTTTGATTATGTTACTCCTATCAGTGTAATAAAAAAGGATGTATTACATTTAAATTACGTTACAATTAACTCAAGTTTTCACATTTGAATGAAAGACACATTTTGCGATGATCTTATTATGCATGTTTTGGGTGTCTCGTGGACAAACATGTGAAATGGGTGTATCGGTAAAAAGATTCACCAAACGCAAACGGAAAATGTTAACGGCTTTATTTTGTTCACTCAAAGTTTACAAATACGTTATACTTATCGTATACAAACTTCAAGTTGGTTTTGCAATATAAGATGGCTGTTCCATGTTTGCAGGTTTTTTACTCATTCTGTGTGACTAGTACGCTATTTACAAGTTTACTGTTGAAAACGTTATTATAGTTAAACCAAAAAAGCATTTATTGTTATCCTTTCTATCTTTTTTCTATCTTTAAAAAAAATCCGAAATTTTGTTAAATTCCGACGTTATTTGATTAACTCTCAAGACGTGTTTTGGGGAATAAACTATCGGGGGAGAAAAAATGTGTTAAATTGGGGGAGGTGTCCGCCGGCGCCGGGAATTGAACCTGAGTCGTCTGCATAACAGTCCGTCCCCATCTAAGTGAGCTAAGGAGTCAACTTTAAGATTTTCCTACGCATATGATGCGGCCCGGTTGAACGCGCAACGAGATACCAGCATTAGTATTAAGAATTGAACGAACAACACGCACGAAGCACAAAAATGAATACTTCCGAAATTATCAAGCTTAATTTGGTTTCGCGCGCTTCACGAAATGTACAAAATACGCTGTTCAAATGTGTCCTTTCGGTTATCGATTATAATAGTGTAGTGTTTTATCAATGCAACTCTGCAATCGAATAATGGTTGAGAAATAAATAACGGGTTGAAATCGCTTTACCACGGTGGGGTCTTTTTCTCGTCTAGCACAGTTACTAAGATGTGTTAATGCACGGCGTTGATATTTCCCGTGCGTTGTATTGTAGCGGCAATGTTTTGACTAGTATAGCTTTGTGTTCATTATCATGTGCCATTGCATGTTGTGGCATGACTCCTCATCGCGCATGATTGCGTATGTGATGTCAGAACACGTCACATAACGCACTACAAGACCAAGTATACACGACACAATAGTCTCCGTCAGCTCCAAGCGTATGCTAGAAAACTCCTGTAACCAATTAGGTGACTAACCTACGGTGACGTGGTGCGTCCAATATAAAGAGTTTGAAATAGACACAGATACATCAATTTGGTTGTCATGTCACTAATTCTCGATTTTAATTGCACATTATGATTAACATTGCACAAACATCGTGCGGATCAACGCACATTTATATTGTGATCTAATTACATACCCTACGCAGAATATAGAAAACAATAAATAGATATATTTCAACATCTATTAGGACCAAAATAATTCTAGAAACGGCAACTCTCTGGTGATGATGACGTCACCGGAAAAGCGAAAAGGTGTATAATATGAACAAGACTCCTGGTGGGAGTTGAAACATTTCTAGAATGAATTTTTCCACTTTCTCAATTCAACTTTTTTTTACAAATAATCCTTTTGAACCTACACCATGTACACAAAGTTATTCAAAGGATTGACGCCCTCAACGCCAAATAATCTGTCAAAGAAATTGGACGACTGGTAACGCGCTAGAACTAATTCTATTAATACTGCTGTACATTATAAGAAAGAAAAATATCAGGTCTCAATATTTTACATTTGTATATCAACTCAGCATTGAATCACGGTACGCTGCTGGTACTTGAACTTTATGCCACGCACAAAAAAAGGAAGTTCTTGTCTCTCTTAAAGGTCACACTCCCGGGTCACACTCCACAAATAACTTGGCCATGAATCTGATTTTGCCATTCTGTGACATTCTCCGTTGCTACCTGTTTTCGGTATATGGTTTGTTTTTCCCCAAACAAATTTGTCAAAAAATTATCACTTCATAGTTTGTTAAAAAGTTGTGAATGACGTAAGTCCTAAATGAGATAAGAAGTTTACACTCGTGGTCGGAACTTCATTTCAGTACGCTTAAGTGAATAACTGTATCCCCTCCATTGGTTCCATACAACACCCCTGGCGTACTCTCGTGTGGGTCCGCGAAGATATAGTCCGTTCAAGTTGGAGTTATGACAACTGGTGTACCACCAAGCACCTGAAAAAATAATTTTAACAAATAATTGAAATAGTATTTATTCGCTTATCCCTTGACGATTTTTGGGTAAATATTTCTTATCGAAACTGACTTGATAGACCTTCATATTTGTAACTTACAGTATGTCAATTAGATAGAACAAGTATTAATGTTCACGTATTTATACGTTTTATATAATTCTTACTAAAAACTTAATTCAGTTTAATTCATTAATGAGTGTATTGATGTTCATACCTCCATACTCCTCGGCGCAGTTTTTGGTCCATCGGTCGTTATCCCGATCAAATGTTGAGAATGGTTGTCCGTTATGACCGCTCAAAGCATCACCTATTTACATAAGAATTGGGAAAATATTACTCAAGAAGCATTCCATGTATACATTTAAATAGTATGTATTTGAATAGTAAGTATTAAACCTGAGTACACATGTAAGTAGAATTTATGCCCATTTTCTAATTGAAGATCATAGGTTTTTAAACTAATTTAGGTAAAAAACCTGATCAGACTGATGGTTTTTTTCTGAGCCCATTCAATGTTCATAGACATTTCTAATATACATGTAAACTTACTTTTCAGTTCCATATTTCTTGGACTCATTTCTTAAAATATATTTGAAAGCAGAAACATGACTGTAACATAAGAATTGACTTGTTAAATGATTCTTGCATTCAGATCTTTATATTATGTTGTTTAAAATTTACATTGTAAGCTTAATACTCATCCAATGACGTGCATACTCGGTCCCACAGGATACAGTGGGCGGAACAGATAAAATAACCCGTCATGCACCTACCCAGGCACGATTGGAAACATTTGCCAAGCGGATATATGACTTTTCTTCTAATTAGAAATCTACACAGGCAGCAGTATATGTAAAATGTATATTAGTGTTAGACATTCCTTTCTCCTAAATATTTTCAGTATAAATGAGTTTAATGGATGTTTACCGGTCATAACGTAATAACAATATACATTGTATATCTGCACAGAAATATATATGATCATCGCCCAATAGTATTTTCATCGTCGCTTTAAATTTAATTTGACTAAAATATTGTATTTAATGGGATTGTCTAGGATTGTCCCTTTTTGAAGCGCTGTCCCATTCATCATGTTCACCCCTCCAGGATTCCTGAATCCCTACACAATTCGCAAATGGACCAATACAGTACATATCCTCCCGGCCATAGTCAGACATAAGCGAGCGCACTCCGATCAGCTCACCGCGCATGTAAGAAAACTCACAAAATTCGGGACCTGATCACAGCTGTAGTGTAGCAGCGGCTCGCGTGTTGCGCATCACGGATTTCTGTTTGACAATATTATTTGAGATGTAAGTTACCTAATGTTGACTTACGCTCAGCTGCATCAACAAGTTTTGAAAGGGCTACTTCGTTGATAGAGCCGTTTCCATTAATCTATCCTAACATCCGCATAAAGATAACGCTTCCCAATCCACCCCAGCCGTCCACCCACATCCCTATCTCTATTAGTTACGTACCTGCATCAGAGCTGGGATCGTATCCGCCGACAGCGAGTGTGTAATTTGACAGTTCGTCACCCATAGCAAATCTGAAATATCTGGCATGTACTTCATTAAATTGGAAATCCTGTAACTCCACTCTCAATTCGTATCTATATGATGAAAAACAGTGAAACATGTAATAATATTAAACATTTAAAAATCTATCAAAAATATTACATTTACAAAAGTGTCTAAAAACTGTTTACATTTGGAATTTGGATTGTAGTAGGCTTAGTTAATAGTTGTTATTATCTTTTTGGTATAATACCTAACCATTATTAAAGTAATTAAGAGAAAAAATTAAAGAATATAATCCGTTCTGTCATAGATTGATCTATTCAATACGCGTTCGCACTTCCGTGGCGGGTTAGCTGTGGAACATTACGGTATGTATTATAATAGATTGACCCGTTCACCGTTCAGTGAATCATACAGAATATCCGGATTAAATGTAAAACAAAATCATGCTAATAGTCAGAATGGGTTATTGTAGATAATAAACAATTTTATTATGTACTTTTTTAAAGGGATATGGGAATACGCCGCAAACAAGGTCATTTTAGTATACCCCTTTTATCTCATAAATGTGGTACTTACACAGTTCATTTTTTGAGAAATTTTCTTTAATATATCCTCAAAGTATCTCAAAATAATGTATGGCCACTGAATTGTAAAAAAACTGTAATAACAGAATTTTGAGGGGAAATGTTGCATGTTTGTCAAATTTCAGTTAAAAGTCAACCTATATCACGATGGTACCCTGTTCTTTAAAATTTGATAGATTTAAGGGTAATTTGAAACTTTCTGGCCACACACTTTTACCAAATTTTAAAATTGGGCTTTCACCACACTTGGTTTTTACCATGTCTTCTCCCCGGCTGGTAGTCATGCAATCATGAAGTCATCCAAAATTGTGTTAAATATTTAGATATAGCCTAACACAGATTAATTGATCATCAATTAACCATAGGAAATGTTGAGTAATCAGGTGACGATAGCTGGTTTCATTTTATAGCTTGACCAGTGACACAAGTACTTTTAACAAGATCTTGACCTCTATAAAGTGGAATTTATATATAAATAACGGTGTCCATTTGTCATGACATGTGATGACTACCAAACACCAATGTGTTAAGGCGGAACTGTCAAATTAATACTCTCAGCTCAAGAATAAACGTGACTCTTAAAGGCACTATTTGCCGTGATCGAGTGATATAGTTTTTTTAAGTTACAAACAATTTATCACCTGAGAAAACAAAGTAAAACATAAGAATTTGTCCTTTCGTTTAACTATAACTCATATTCAATATTCTCGACATCCGATTCATTCCCCTTGATCGTGATTATGGTACTGTTCCTTTTATTCCCAGGGAACTGTTGATTCATCATACTGCTACAACTCGCGGTAACTTAATCCACAAATGCCCATATAAGCCTATAAACATAATATATGTTTATATCTCTATCCCGCACCCTGACACGCACCTGTCTTGCATAAGTAGATTGTAGATGAGTTCATTGCCGAGCCAATGTTCTTGTGAAAGCTTTCCGAAACCATTTCTATATTCTTCCCATCCCCTGAAGAAATCAAGCCTACCATCAGTACGCCTCTGGAAAACCTGTTGAGGGATTCAAAGCAATTTGCATTTATAATCAAATTTGTGTGCGAGTGCAATGTGTTTGTAATATCTTCGTATAGTGATGGTGTATACTTGTTTAGTAAGATTCAACAAAGTAAACAAACACAAAAACACAAACGATAACAATAAAAAACACCGAAACAGAAACTTAAATGATTTTACGGGTTATTCTGTATTTTTGACATGATCATGAAAAGCATACATTAACAAATGTGAGTGATTTATTTATCTAGAATATTATGGATGCTAACATCCATTATTCATCTATTTATAAATCAAAGCCTTTCAATAGGGTGAGGTCATCTGTTCGAGCTATTCTTATACGCTATTTTTATCCACAATTACCGGTACATTTATTTTTAACCGGTCCCTTGTAGTCTCCATGTGTCATGCTATATGTCCTCAAAATGAACCTCATATCGTGAAAATATAGCACAGTGGTATTTTGTACAGAACTTGCGCTTTAAACAGGTCTACTATTTTGAGGATCCTGTACTACAAGTGGGACCGGCTTGAAATACAAGCGGATGATATATATCAAAGAATAAATAGCATCTGTCGGCGTTCTAACTCCAACCCAATTTACTCTAGTCCGTGATAATTGATCGGATGATGATGTACATTTTATAGTATTTAATTAAAGTCAAGGTGTTCACGTGAACATAAGATACTTGTTGTTTACAATACTTCATGCACTACATGCAACACGCAAAGAGAATTTAGCAGAACCATGGAAGTACACTATACATGCATGATATGAAGGGTGGATGAAGGGAATGATGTTGGAAGGGTTCAGAAACGCTAACATACTAAGGATGCGCTCCAATTATTATAGATGTGAAATATTGCATACACAAAAACTTTGCAAAGTGGTGTTAAAATTATATGAATTAAACCCACTTCGGAACCCATTTGCGAGCTTTTGAAGAGGCTATGTTCAGAAGTGATACTAAAGTGAAGAAGATGTGTCCTGTTCATGAACCAGATTGTGCAGAATCGCTTTCTTAGACTGTAACGTCTTAAGGCAAGACTACAAAATCTAACCTAGTTTGTTAGTGCTATTGAAAGTGGAAAGTGTACACCCTTAGAATATTTAGGATCAAATCAATTTGCTTCAGCCTTTGACCTCATAATACTTGTGGATCAAAGGCCGGAATGATATCTGACCTGAATAACTGAGTCAGTCAAATATGACCCCAATCCCGGAAGTATCAAGTGACCTGGAAATTGTATGGTTTAATTATATTAAAGATCAACAGATCATGGTCGGTAGGGCAAAGGCCTAACTGTAGTTGGACTTTAAATATTTGATCCCCGTTCGTGCGATATAAACATTCATGCTATATTCTATATATGTTGTGTTAGTATATCCCCTTGTTCATGGATGAGATTCAGAAGTCGTCGGAATGCTATTAACATGATCAATAGGAAAGTTTTGTACAATCACACAGGTCTAAATGTTATCGAAATGTATGGATTTAAGATCTTGACTTTAACAGAAATTGTTTCATTAAACTATTTATGAAAGAAAAATTTCAAGATAATATCACACATGGGTGGCATTTTAAATTCAAATGAGGATTTGACCGTGTGTTTGGAACGTATTGCTAACTCCATCCCCAATTTAGGAGATTAACGTACAAAGCATTCTGACGACCTTTCAAAACCTTGTGTTCTAATTCATATTAGTCTTTGTCGGATATGCAGTACTACATGGCTGGTTCCGAGATTGTTGTCCATTAGCAAGAGCATCGCTTGACATAGAAAACTGAGAAGTCGGTTTCGTTCATGACATTGTCCCGTAAAGA
Organism: Ophiura sarsii; assembly: GCA_035610835.1. NCBI lineage: Eukaryota > Metazoa > Echinodermata > Ophiuroidea > Amphilepidida > Ophiuridae > Ophiura > Ophiura sarsii. Next base: position 27,697,021 of record CM069447.1, read on the forward strand.
AACTTAGAATCGTTGCAAAGCATATTTCTGAAAAATAAGTTAAAAACTTGAGCGGTATAACTAACTAAATGCATTTGGGATCTTTTAAACCAAATCGAAGTTTCATTGCACTGACATAAAATATCATCATACGTCGCTGTCCGCCAAATGTTGAACGTGTATCTCGCCTGGGAGCACAGCTGCAGGCAGGTCTTCTAAATTGATTTTGGATCTTGCGCCGATATCGCTCCCCATATCGCTACATCAGGCCTACTTCTGAAGAAAATTAAAAATGAAATGAAAGTGCAGGGAGAGAGGGTTGTCATGAAGGAAGATGAAGATGATCAAAGAAGATATTTTGAGCAACCAACGCCAGCATGCTTCTACTACTATACTACGTCACTGTCTACTCGTTCCTATTAACATAGATAGTCTTTGCTTTGGGCACCAGTGCAGTGGTGCTTAAGCATGCTGGACATTAACTACAAAAAATCTTCTTCGGTGGATAATATGATTTGGAAAGGATGAATCGATCATTTACCGTCCAACCGCCCCCATTTTTTGAATTATCACACCAAACTTTAACACCACCGCAAGAGCCGGATGTTGGGAATATGGTGTAAATTCCGGTCCTTCCACCACCAATGTTTTTGATATCTAGACAATCCTTTGGCATATTCACGGGAGCTATAAAGCAGTAAAGAGACGAAAGAGACTTGGAAGGTTATTGGATTATTCAGATTAAAACTATATACGTAACTCAATCGCGCTTTCACTTAAAAAGCAAAATTCAACAATCGAACTAAAAGGGGACTAAGCAACAGCTTGGCTTTATATCAGATATTACATTTACAACGACCGATGGCGACGCCGACGCGGGTATAAAGAACGAAACCGACTTTAAATTTGAGATCGTTTTATCTCATGTTCTTTTACTACATGTGTTTTAAACCCAGCCACACAGCCTTTATCCGAAATGCATACAAATTAGGAAGACGTTTACCGTCCAACCACCACCATCCCTCGCTTGGTCACACCAGACTTTAACTCCGAAGCAACCGCTGATTTCAGTAGGAAATATGGTGTAAATACCGTCTCTTCCACCACCTACATCCTTGATTTCTTGACAGTCCTTTGGCATAGGAATTGGAGCTAAATATAGGTGTAAGAGATTAACAAAATTGAATGACTAGTGGAGCGGTGCATTCTACTATTTAACCCTCGTCCTTCTGAGACGTTTTTGTAACACTGTTAACTAAGGTGGGAATCCAAACTGAGATGCAGAGATGCGCATTTTGGTATCATAGTTTAGCTAGGTCTCCTCTTTCCATACATACCAAAATCAGTACGAACATCACACGCATGGCGTCACAAAATCCCGCTGTATTTGTATATACAGTGAAATGTTCGCCAAAATTGAAATTTATGGGGTGTTTGTAACCCCCCCCCCCCCCCCCCACACACACACACACCCCCCCCCCCCCCACACACACACCCCCACACACACACCCCTAGAAGGACGAGGGTTCAGGCGAGTCCGAAGAGTGACTATAGAGGGATAGAGCTACGAACTAAAGTCCGCCTCGCTAAGACACAGTGTCATGACTAATAGGAAAAGGATGAGATGGGAGGATATGTGCATGCTTATGTACGGGTTGATGGTGTCGGGTTGGGATGCAATGGACATGATAGATTAGGTCACACCAATGTATCTGTACAAATTAACAGATAATATGTTCATTCAATAGAAAACTCAAAATGAGGCTTATTCTTCACCATTTCCCAATGTTGTCAAAATTGGAATCACCCAAACTATCTGACCCTAACCGCAACTCGAAACCAACTCTTGATGACCAAACAACTATGCTGTACCATCCGGAACACAATAAGACACGTTGGGTTGTGGTTATGATTAGGCGATGTACTTTTGGGTGACTCCAAATAAGACAACACGTGGAATTAGCGCGATTTAGCTTGGATTGTGCATTATTCCATGATGACTTATCGTAGTTAAAGTGTAACAGATGCATTGATGAAAGGCCGATAATCCGGATCATTAAGCTGTTCCAAAGCCCGATAATCCGGATCATTAAGCTGTTCCAAAATGTTACCGTCCAACCGCCGCCATCCTTATTCTGATCACACCAGACCTTTACGCCGAAACATCCTTGAGTTTGAGTTGGAAATATAGTGTAGATTCCAGTTTTACCGCCACCTGTGTCTTTTACATCTTGACAATCCTTGGGCATTTTCATAGGGGCTATTTGATTTATTTCAATTGCAATGAAATGGGTAGGAAGGGAGATAACGTTGAAACAACAACTATTAACACGTGTAATCAAATTAATATGGTAGGATATCTAAATTTAACACTTTCCACGCGGCAGGCAGCTGCAGACGACATTCCAAAATTTCACAAAATGTTTTTAAAAAATGTCAAAATTACTGTATTTCATTACCATATTTGGAATCACCATGAGAAATGCATTGAAATAAGTACAAACATGCCTAGTGTTTGGTCAGTAATCTTCGAGATAGACTTTGAAAATCATGAAAGGTTTTTGTGTATGGTAAAAATAATAGCCGCGTGGAAAGCGTTAAGCTGTTTATTGTTTATTTATTTATTTATTAATATATTTATTTACTTACGTACTGTATTTATCTATTATGTATTTCCTGTTATCAAGTGTTTTTTTCTACATGTCTACTTTACATTATTCCTATCCAAATTAGATAATATCTGTTATGTCTGATTTTAATTTTAAAACCCCAAATGTCGTTATAATAATTACGCCTCTTCAAATCTGTTAAGTCATAAGAATGGAAAATGCTGATTATATCAGCTAACTTAGAATAAGGAAGCAAGTATGAGTAAGGTCTATTAATAGTAAAGAACTATTTGACAAGTAGCAAAGAACTAGTATACTGATACACAGGGAAATTGAGAAAGCATAGTTACTTTAGGGCTGATATCCAAACTCTCAGCGGTGTTACACCGGTATTACACCGATGTTATACCGGTATTACACCGATATTTGTATAGAATATCGGTGTAATACCGGTATAACATCGGTGTAATACCGGTATAACATCGGTGTAATACCGGTATAACATCGGTGTAATACCGGTGTAACACCGCTGAGTTTGGATATCAGCCCTACCGAAATGAAAAACATATAAATAACGGATTAATAATTATTTTGAGCATTTAAGCTTAATTAATTGATTAATCCGTTATATTTAAGTATTTTCATTTTAATTAATCATTTTATAAGTTACCTAAAATTACCGCTATGGATTTGACTTATTATGTTCTTAATTGATATTCATAAGACAAGGAAACATCAATTATCCCGGATCTTATTAATAGATACTGTACATGTGCTATGTATAGAATGATGCTATACTTAGTACCTTTACTGACATATATTGCTCTCGTTAACGTCATGACTTGTGTGTTGTCAATTAAGATGAATCCGTTTTGTTAACTTTGTGATATATGTTCCTTTGTCTGAATATTTGAAACGATAATATATAATACTTCCATGGGGTTGTCCCAGTGTGTTGAAAAGGGTTATTTTGTGTATTGATCGAAAATGAAAATATAAATGTTGTTTTAACTTTACTTACGCATCCAATATGTATTTCGGCCGTTTGAGACTCTCAACAAACACTTTGAAAGCATGAAACTATGGTGCCCACGTAAACACAATCTTTGTGGTTTTGTGGGATCCCCATCCCCGAAAGCGAGAGGGGCCAGGTTCAAGACCGTGTATTTTGAAGGTCTTTGTTAATTTCAATCACACCGGTTAGTCCGATTCTTTATATTATTTACTTAATTATTTAATAAGTTACTTCTATTCATTAATATATATCATTAAAGTCTCAGGCAGTGTATGGAATGTTTCTCATACTAGGTAGGTAAGTAATTATTATAGTACAACTTTTATATTGTAAAAAAAGAATCTTAATATTTATCAACTTATGAAGGATATATCTTCATCTCACAGTAACCAATATTCAAGCTTATAGGCCTAATATTCGCGCCATGTCACAAATTTAAAAACTTATATTAACATTTTGCGACGGTGTCTGAAATAACGTCAGTAGCTAAGCTGTGAGAGGTAACAATTACGATACGATTCATTTATCAATATTTACCATAGTTTCTATCAGTATCCTATCAATTAATTGTCAACGTAAATATGTACATAAATTTAGTTAGGTTCTAATAAAATTATTAATACTAATTTCAAATAGGTGTATTAATATTCGTAAAGCGTCTTGAGATATTTAAAAAAAGTATACAACATTTTGCAAAAAAGATAAATATGTTAAGGAGATATAATATGTTACTTACACGATCCAGTAATACCGCCGAATAGACCGTTGCAACATCCACAACCGCCACCTCCTCCGCCGGCCCCGGCGCCGGCCACGATGGCCTCAACAAAGGCATCAACAGAAACTAACACTAACAAAGGTAGAATAAATAACCGCAACATGATGGGAAAAGAAAAGTTGCACTGAAAAATGTAAAATAAGAGAAGTAATCTTCTGCACTGCTGACTGTGTCGAATGCACACTTCAAAAGGCGTTGTCTGATACACCACGAGGTAATTTGGACATGTCGAGGCCTCATTTACATATCCATGCACACGTGACTCATTACAGCGGAATAACTCATTATCGGATAGAGGTATCATGGGTATATAGTGTTAAACTTTATACTAAAGCTGTTTTTATTTCGTACATTTTGGATCAATGGAAATTAATAAGACTATCCGTTAATACACCACAGGCTCTTGTTGTTTATATTGTCAGAACTGATTATGGTAGCAATAAGTTATAAGATCATTACCGTACACAACGCTAACCCCTCTGAGTTAGTTAAGAGGTCCAAAAAGTAACTCCTAAAATGGGGGTTCGTATTAAACTTGCGTCAGGAAATTATGCGAATCCGTGGCGGAATTGGTCAATTTAACAAGACTGAATCACGTGTAGTATAAATACGTTCACAATTATTGCGAAATAAGCCGGCATCTTTGACTGCGAGTTTCAATATTGAAACGAGTAATTTTTACAAATAAGATGGGGAAAATCAAATGTGCGAGCTCTGGTACAACAAAAGTATTAAATAAAGGACATCCGTATTTTATTACAGTGGCGTATTGGGCTCACCAGATGATGTTTTTCATTAGACGTCTGCTACCGACTAACGACAAAATAGTGTAAACCTAAACGAAAGCTATTTTATTTATTTGTCCTTTTGTTGGAGTTAATTTAAGTTATAATTATAATTTATTTCTTCTATTATATTTGTACGACACATTCAAGAGCAATTATAGTAAATATGGCACGAGCTATGTTGCCTGACACAAAATTAAATGTTAGAACGATTTGAATTACTCTGCAAACTAAAACGCGAATGAAATGATTATTTCATTTCTCGTGTGCATGATCCAGTAATTGTAATTACCTAAACTGTTTACAGAAAGTCCTGATACACGTATAGAACGTAAAGAAACAGCACGTATACTATCGATTTGATGATTCACGGGTATTAAGAATAGTTATATAGATGGTAAAACCTGAACATTTTAATTTGCAAACATATTTATGAAAATGTCCCTATGTTAATTTGTGACAGGCCGTTCTAATGCCGTATATCACAAATATCTTTACCAAATTAAGATAATGTTACTTAACATATACTTTACACAGCCATATCCCCTTAAAATTCCACTCAGAAGTAAACCAAATGTTATCAAGATGATTGGTCAAAAATGAGGATTACATTTTGTAGTATCATGGTATAGATCATTAAGATCTGGGTTATTTCAGTTTATACTTTTGTAACTGATGTCACGTAGAGTATTCGAACAACTGTAAAACACTGTCACTCTTGGTAATTGTTTAATAATAATAATAATATTTTCTTTCGTAGTAACTATCATGACTATTTTGTCCATATGGTATTTCATTATACTATTAAAAATCAACATGATAACAAATGTTGTAGGAATTTTCGTGTAGCCTTGCAGTGGAGTTAATATATTTATATGATATGTCTTAAATGACAACGTCTTGAAAAGTTTAACAATATCACGTTGTGACCTGTCTATTTTGGGAACGTTCGACCACTAAGGAAATCCAAGGGAAATGGGAATTAAATCGTGACAGACGACAGACATGACTTGAACTACGAGGTTTAAGTGTTACTGCAGTAACAATGATCAAGTATTAAATTATCCAATATGGCGGACTACATTTAATTATATTTGTAAAGAAAATGTTATACCGCAAATCCTCCATTTCCGTAGCCGGGATCGATTTCAAAACATTGTTAATTGCCAATATTAAATTAAGTTACCAATTATGCGCCATTTAATTATCATGTGAGTTGAACCAACATCAGATCACGCATAATGATCAGTGGCGGATCCAGGATTAAAATTTACAGGGGGCTGACCAAGACCGGTTTTTTTTAATTGGTACCCAAAAATAAAAAATAATGGTAAAAGGTCCCCACATTTGTTTGCCGCCAGCTCGTGAAATTCTGATAAGTGTGGGGTGTGTGAGTGTGGGGGGATAAATAAAAATAAATCGGAGCAAGTTTAAATGTTGACCCCCATATGCAAAGGTCAACGACCTTTTTACGTTTTTCCCGATAACTCGTTAACCAAACATCGGAAGTAGAGCAAACTATACTTTTCAAAATCCTTGTGCTCAGCCGAACAATTTGGTGTGCTTTTTAGCTTAATTAAAGCCATTTAAATTTGTTGGCTCCTGTATGGGGGCCATTTTGGAATTGCGCTATAAAAGAACGTTCCCGTCACTTTTGAGAGGTGCATGGGAGCTCATAAGTCTTTTAAAATGGTTCTAGTTGACAAATTCACTATGAAACTAAGGTATCAAGAAAATGGTCACGGAATCCAAGATAGACTCAAGATAATGACTCTACTAAAAAGATTGATATGGCTACATACGACCACAATTTCAGTACCATATGCCATACTGTAAAGGGATGAGTAAATGATAAAGACAGGCGACTCAAAATTGTGAACTTGCCCCAGGCCCATCCCGGGGTAGGTTCGTCCATATCCGGGGCAAGTTCGTTATGGGCTCATTTAGGCTTCATAGAGTAGTATGTAACAAATAGATATCACATTTGTTATGCAATATGATTTTCTTCCAAAATAAAATGTATGGAGTCCAAATTTAAGGGTGGGGTCGAATATACTCGCTTACAAATTTTAAAATGATAATAAATACCACATTTTAAAGGTAGAATGTTCCGATTTTCAACTTGAAGTTTTCTATTCGACATGAAAGGTCATCCTCAAAAAAGTCGTATTCCAAAGTTTGAGTTGCATAACTCTAATGATTCTTATTTTAGACGCACAAGATGCCGTGAAATGTGCCCATTGAGTAGTAGGCCTACACAAACTATATTGGTGGTTAACCACTTTTCGTGGTAATTCGATGTTATTTCAACTATTTCTTCGTAATCATACTGATTTGGACCGTCAAATTTCAGTATGTTAATCAGAAAAATATGATCTTTCATATGATATGAAAATCTCCATATGTTTGAGAAAAATCTATGTTATGAAAATTTGATCGGGTCATCTACCTTTAAAGCATTATCTTCTAATTTAAGTGCTACTCCATTCCAGATAGCTAATTCTATAATTACAAACAGGAAGTGAATTAAAATTTTGAAATTATACCAAATCTTTTAAGATTTGGTATAATTTCAAAATTTTAATCATGTAAAATCATGTAAATCCCCATGGGCGAACATATATGGACGAACATGCCACATCATGAAAAGGCGAAAGTGCCCATAGCACAATAAGTGTATTGACCCGTTAACCACGCGTGTCCATACCTATGGCATGCCACGGGCGTCAAAATACGGCGAGAATTACAACCGCACGGCGAGAATTTACAACCGCACGACGAGAATTACACCCGCATGGCGAGAATTACACACGAACACGGCGAAAATTACACGCACACGGCGGAAATTACACCAGCACGACGAGAAACGTCGAGAATGACACACGCACACGATGAGAATTACACCCGCACGACGATAGTTACACGCACACAGCAAACTAATACTAGTAATAAATATTATGTTAACAAATTATTAAGACAAAAACTTAGAATATTACAATCACAAAAGAATAAAGATACTGGTTAATCATAAAACAATACAATATGTTGAAAAATAAAAATAAAATAATAAAAAATAAATAAAAATGAGAATAATAATCAAGGAATGGACTTGAACAACGAAAAATAAGAAGAGCATAATTAGGAAGAAAACTTAAAACATGCATGTAAGCATGATATCTACATAATATAATGCCCGATCTGAGGTTGACAATATGTATATTGTTTTCAGTTCCCGGGAACCAGGGAACGCAATTTAAAAATAAAAATGTTATGTGGATATTGAAAAGGGAACAATACCACCAGCCTGACACCAGAGAACAAAATAATGCTTTAATTAAAATAATTGAACAACATTACCATCGGCAATAAGAAGAACACTTCAAACAAAGTCACTATGAAAAAAAAGAGAAGTCAATTTAGACCAAAGAATTTTTTTATATGGGTCGGGAACAAGGGAACAGAGGAACAAATCAAAAAAATTAAAGCAGATATAAATCGGGGAACAGGGGAACAAGGTTTAACATTGAAATTATGTTCTTCTTGTTGCCTAAAGGTGTTCTACAAAATTGACTTTTATTTTACTTTGATTTGTTCCCCTGCTCCCCATCGCTTTTTTAAATTGACTTTGTTCCTCTGTCCCCATGTGTTCCCGACAAAATCAACTTTATTGGTTTTATTATTTACTTTATTTTGCTCAAATTTATAAATAATAGGTAGTCGAAATTAGCCCGGGAAATTAGACGCCATGATCGTCGCTTCAAAGGATGATATCCAAAGACCATTGTGATTTGGGATTTGATTTTGGTATCAAATTAAGCCCAATTAATCAATATCATGATTATAATGATAGATAGATTTTAACGATTTAATGTTAGGGAAATGTGAGGCCTAAGAAACCCAACATTTGCACACAAAAAAACATTTTTATGAATTTACTACTTAGGGATCACGTCAAAACTCGACCGCCCGTTGACCGCCGGTTACGGCCGGTTCCGCCCGGTTCTCACAAAACGTGTCGTCTGCTATAATATACACACATAATGAGGTCAAATAGTTACGCTCTGGTGAACACGACCGGTTCAAAGTGCTTCGTCACACGCGTGAGCAATAAAATCTTGAAGTAATGGGATCTCAAGTCTCAGTTGACAACCAGTACAATGCAGCTATTGATTTTCGCTGGGGTTCGCTTTTTCAATCTGTTTATAGCTCAACTAACGTTTTAAAATCAATACCGAAAGTCTATGAATGGGTTTTTTTATAGAACGATTATAGAGAGAGCTATTATGACCGCAAAGTAACAGATTGATAGTGTAAATTGGTCCGGTTACAGCATTAAGTCAACCGGCGGTTGTTCAGTGTTGCGTGCGTGAATATTCATATACTAGTAAAACATTTGACCTGAAAGAACCGGGCGGAACAGTACGTAACCGGCGGTCAACGGGCGGTCGAGTTTTGACGTCTTCCCTTATGGGCTTAGGTCCTCGACTGGGTGAAATCTATTGGTTCTCGATTAGTATTTTAAGACTTTAATTGAAAAACAGTCAGCAAAGCTATGATTAATAATACTATATTGAATGAATTTCTATTTATACATTTCTATTTATACCCCGAACTATGACACATAGCAATATACACGAGGGCCGCTGTATTTTCAGATTTTTAGAAGATTTAAACCATGTTTTGGCATTAAAAATATAAAATACCGTATGTATCGACGCTTAACCGATACATTTTCAACATTCGAGAATCTAATCTCTCTACGGTTATTCTTCAAGATGAACTTTCGTAAGACTTCGGCTTTGCACCGTGAAAATAGTACGACTATTTATTATAAACAACAATATTATTTGTGAATGCCAAATCATTAAAATTTATATTGCAAATTCATACGGCTGCTAATTAAATTTACCGAGATAATATCACTATTTTAATCACGCGTTCATAGAAAATATTAATTCGTCCAAAATGTGGTCTTATTTGACTAATTAAAAACTTGTCATAAGAAATGGCAGGTTTGTGATTCAAGAAATATTCTGTAATGCTGCACATTTGTCTGTGATGCTTAAAGAACAATTTAGAGTGTTTCTAGTTAATTTTCATCGTAACAAACATTTCTTTGACCGAAATATATTTAACTTTTAATGACAAATGATTGAATAACAAATTAAATAATTATTAATTAAATGACAAAATTAAGATTTGTAATTTAATTTGTCATTCATATTAAATGACAATTTATTGATTAAAAATTATTCTTTTAATTTGTCATTTAATTTGTCATTCATTGTTATTGAAAGTCAAATAGTTTTTATAGTATTTGCTATGTTGAAAATTAATTTAATGATACTACTAATTGGTCTTTTATGACAACTGTTTTTATTTTGTCAAATAAGACCACATTTTTGACGAATTAGTATTCTTAGTGTATTAATAAGAAGGATTGCGCAATAAGAGTCGTTAGTTTCCTGGAACTTTTTAGAATTAAATGCGCGTAATTCTCGCAGTGTGGGTGTGTCATTCTCGCCGTGTGCGTGTAATTCTCGCCGTGCGGGTGTGTCATTCTCGCCGTGTGCGTATCATTCTCGCCGTGCGGGTGATGTGTCATTCTCGCCGTGTGCGTATCATTCTCGCCGTGCGGGTGTGTCATTCTCGCCGTGTGCGTATAATTCTCGCCGTGCGGTTGTAATTCTCGCCGTGTGCGTGTTATTCTCGCCGTGCGGTTGTAATTCTCGCCGTGCGGGTGTGTCATTTTCGCCGTGTGCGTATAATTCTCGCCGTACAGTTGTAATTCTCACCGTGTACGTATAATTCTCGCCGTGTGCGTGTAATTCTCGCCGCCGCCGCCCCATCAAAACAGTCCTGGATACGCCATTGGCTACAGACTTACGCTTTCTAATAAGATACTTAGAAACTTAAGGGAAGTGTCAACCCTTTTTGGCGCCAAAAGTGTCAAGCACTGTAACTTTTAAACTATAAATGTGATGTACATAAAAGTATGATTTTCTTTTAATGAAATGGGTCAGAGAATCCATTTTTTGTATCTAATTTCACTAAAAATAGTGATTTTACATCATTGATAATTAACTTTAGATGATTTTGGTGAAATGTTGGTATTTTTAACCATAAACTGATTTTGTTAGGTTGTCTGAAAAGAAAAAAATTGGCGCCAAAAAAGTGATTTTGGGGCAAACTGTAAAAATGACTATTTTTTGTGAAATTTGATACCAAAAATGGATTCTCCGACTCATTTCATTTAAAATAAAGTATACTTTTATGTACATTACATTACTAGTTTAAAAGTTACAGTGCTTGATATTTTTTTTATTTTAAAAAGGTTGTCTCACCTCCCTTAACCAAAATGGTTGTCATGGTTTCAAGCCACGTCATAGGAAGGACATCTGTGCGATGAGTGTATCACATCCAACAGTTGGCCAATGCCTGCTGCAAATAGTGTGAAAGTGTTTACAGCCTAACGCAAATACAGGGTATGCAAATTAAGGGAGGTAAAACAACTTGAAAACATAGAACAACAGAAGTGAAATAACCTAGTAAATGGTTGCGAAAACATTGGATTGAAGACGAAATTTAGGAATTAGAAAAGAATGTTCATTTATAAAAGAGACTAAGATACACATCCTCAATAAACACACTACACCGGTATAGAGTTTAATCTCGTACACTGCAAAAACTCCGGTGTTAAACTGCAACACTGAGCCGGTGTTACGCTCCTGGTGTTAATGTTGGTGTTAGGTCAACACCATAGGAATAACTGATGTAGCACTTCTCATGGTGTTAAATTTCTTGTGTTAAACTTGGTGTAAGAATAACTCCCATGGGTGTCACTATTCCACACATGCGCACGGGGGTGGGTTATATTGGTTTTTTAACACTTTGGATTGTATATTTATACATTTGATCTAGTGATTCGATCTGCAACATGCACCATTCCATAATTAAATGGCAAGTAAGAACATTAATTCACAAAAACGTTCAAGTTTTAATAAATTTGAACTGTTGAACAGTGAAATATGTTATTTGCAAGTATTTTAATGATAAAGTACTTCAACTTATCTAACATTAATATTTTAACACCAGAAGGTGTAAAAAAAAAAATATTTTAACACCAGAAGGTGTAAAGTTTTTAATGTTTTAACACCAGAAAGTGTAAAATTGTTACTGGTGTTGTCATATTGTAACACCCATTGGTGTTATATTTAACACCAACGTTGTAACACTAGTGATGGTGTCATTTTAACACCAGGTGGTGTGGTCCTATAGTGAATCCGTACTGGTGTTAAATTTAACACCCGTGGTGTTAAATTTAACACCACAGTTTTTGCAGTGTATCCTCTCTGGTCGGTTGGTGACGTCAGCCTAACTACAATTCAAATATTTGCAACCGCATGATCAAGTAAGAATGTTAGACCTGGCTAATCTGGTGCTGAAAAGAACTCTTAATGAAATACGGCGCATACCAGGGATAGCACTGGATCAAAAATGTGAGAGGTCCCATGAAATTTTTCAGGACCCCGTAGGACTTCACAAACCAAATTTAAGGAATCCCCCAAGAAATTGAGGGGTCCTGAAGTTTGGGTATTTGAAAATTTTACTTTTTTACGGACAGTTTGTATTAAAATACATTTATATTGTGAGCTAAGGATGGACATGTAATTTACAGAATTTCTTAAGGTTTCCATTTACATACATCGTCAAATTTAAGGGGTCCCTTCAATTTTGATCGGGACCCGCAAGTCTTTCCAATTTGAAACCTGACGCGTCACTAATAGAAAGTGAGAGGTCTAGGACGCGCAGACGCGTCAGAATGCGACCCCTGGCGCATACCTATGACTAATTTGCACACTGATGTCACCACCAAACTTGGGATGACACATTATATCATAGTAAAATATTGGCCACTGTCCAGCTTCCTCTGCAGGTCTTCCAGTCAATCAGTGTAATAGTTCAGACAGACCTTAAACGAAATATCCTTTAATATCTGGAATAAGTCCAAGAAATCGTCGGAAATCGCAGCCGCCTACAACATGTACAACCAGCTTCCTCTGCAGGTCTTCCAGTCAATCAGTGTAATAGTTCAGACAGACCTTAAACGAAATATCCTTTAATATCTGGAATAAGTCCAAGAAATCGTCGGAAATCGTTAACAATTGTTCATACCAATTATTAGCCTACTTAGGTTCTTGATAGCATAGTAGCGGTACACCCATGACATCAGTGGCGGATACAGGGGGGGCGGAGGGGGCGGGTGCCCCCCGTAAATTTGTTCAATATACCTTTAACGTGTACGCGCCCCCCCGTAAAATTTGACAATATACCTTTTTTGTGTACCACTTTTTTTGGCCGGTTTTGGGACAACCACATCGCTACCCCCCCCCCCCCCCCCCCCTCGCCCCCCGTAAATTTGTTCAATATACCTTTAACGTGTACGCGCCCCCCGTAAAATTTGACAATATACCTTTTTTTTGTACCACTTTTTTTGGCCGGTTTTGGGACAACCACATCGCTACCCCCCCCCCCCCCCCCTCCCCCCACCCACCCCCACCCACCCCCACCACCACACACACACCCACACACACACACTTAGCAGAATTTCACGAGCTGACGGCAAAAAAAATTGGGGACCTTTTACGATTTTTTGGGTTTCAGCCCCCCGTAAATTTTAATCCTGGATCCGCCACTGCATGTCATAGAAATTACTGATCATACAGTGCGTCATTATACAATCAACAGTCTTATGCAGATTACTTAACTATTAGTCAGTGTAAAGTTCAAATTGAAAACTAAAAATATACTTCAAAAATATACTTCAAATCGAATCTGTGGTCAATTGAATCTGGCTAAGCGCACAAACGTTGAATGAACATTTTGTTTGCATGTATGTGGATTCGAACCGACGACTTCTAAAAACTTTTAAGTTTAAAAACTTTTAAGTTTAAAAACTTTTAAGTTTAAAAACTTTTAAGTTTAAAAACTTTTAAGTTTAAAAACTTTTAAGTTTAAAAACTTTTAAGTTTAAAAACTTTTAAGTTTAAAAACTTTTAAGTTTAAAAACTTTTAAGTTTAAAAACTTTTAAGTTTAAAAACTTTTAAGTTTAAAAACTTTTAAGTTTAAAAACTTTTAAGTTTAAAAACTTTTAAGTTTAAAAACTTTTAAGTTTAAAAACTCTTAAGTTTAAAAACTCTTAGGTCCACTCTTACCAGCCAGCCTTTGGGATTATCTCAAGGTTGAAATGTCTGCATCTTAACTCTATTCCATTAAATGAACGGGTGTAAGCCAGTTCACCCTCGGTGAACTAGCCAGCAGAGTGAGCCTTTGACTTTAACCAGCTTGAGTTAACTAGTTAACGCAATTTGGACATAATAAATTAACGTCTAAACTGCGTAATATTGCCCGCATCGGTGTACCATGTCCAGGCCCGTAAGACACTTTTTTCAAAGGGGGGGCGTTTTCAACAACAACAAAAATGTTAGTCAAATATGCGCGCGTAGCGCGCGAAAATTTTCGAATTTGCACCTATTTTTTGCACAATCGAGGTACATTTTGGCTCTAAACAAGCTTGTAGCAAAGAATATTGCATTTTGGGAAGACAAATGCGCCCGTAGCGCGCGAAATTTTTTCATCTGTGTACAAATTTTCCGGGGAAGATTTTCAAAGGGGGGGCGATCGCAACCGTCGCCCCCCCCCCCCCCCCCCCCCCCCCCCCCCCCCCCCCCCCCCCCCCATCTGACGGGCCTGATGTCTATGCTGACACAGATGGAATATCGCAATTCTCTTCTGGTTTATTTCCCAGAAGCTTACATTAAAAACTCCAGCACATCCCAAACAACGCCTCAAAACGTACGTTTCCATTCGTATGATTCGCTCACAACCATGCTCAGTGTAACCTCAAACTTGGTACAATGCAACAGGCCACGAGAAAAAAGACTGTTGTACGGGCGAACGGACATCTCAGGTTGGTTCGGTAGGTCAGCCTTTTTCTTATTCTTTTTTAAATCTTGTTTCCCCTTCAAAATGACCGTCAAAATTCAAAAATATCTGTAAAAATGTTGCCGTATTTGACAAAGCAACAAAACTAATTTTGGTCGGTATTACCCAGTCAGTACGCAACAGTCCGCTTTCAATGCGTGACCTTGCCGATTTCTAACCCGCGCAAAGATCGATTTCAGGATGTCAACCTTGCGCTAAAATCTTACGAGAAGTTTGTTTTCCCTGAATTAATTGAGGTAGGGTTAGCTGGCAGCCATGATGGCGAAGTAGGTGGATTGTTCGTAATTTTCTCTATAATATGATGCCAAATCTGACATATTTGGTCCACAAACAGTGATTTTATCGCTAATTTTAGAATTTAACAACTTTCGTGACTTTGCTTCTTGTAACTATTCACTTGACTGGACTAAAATTCGTACGATATGTTAAGAGCAATTTCCGTACTAACGGAATCTTAAGCTTTAATTTCATATCAAAAACATTGATGCCCGACTTCTTTTTTGATAAGAAAAACCGAGTTTGATTTTCACCGATTTTCGGTCAGAAAACGAAACTTACGATCCCCCGTTAGGCCTCGCCAACTTGATTTTTAGTTTCCTATAACCCGCACGCGCTTCATTTTCATGCCCGCGTTTGAATTCATTAGAAATTTTGGGAAAAAATACCGTTTTTGCAATGAAAACGTCCGAATTTATGCATTTTGTGTGATGAAATTGTGAAAAATGATTTTGACGAGAAAAAAAAAATCATATGAAACTGTGCAGAGCAGAAGGATCAATTTCGAACCCCGGACCTCTCGCTCTTCAGTCTAACGCTCTACCATCTGAGCTATCAAGCGAAACTAATTCTATTCATGAGATTTAAACACTTCATCAACAACCCAACGACGGTACGAAATGAATATAGCTCGAGCCAGATTCGGACACCCATTTTATTAACTATTCACTTGACTGGACTAAATAATTTCATAATATTTTAAGCATGTTTCTAGTTACAAAAGACTATGAATATTATGATACCATCAATACAATTGGTGCCTAATTCTTCAAAAAGGGTTAATTTGGCTTTAGTTTCGTCAAGTTTTTCTCGAATTCGGCTGTGTGTGATGACAATAATTTGCACCGAAAATGCAACATGTCATGAAGTCACAGCTAATATTAGATAATATTATTCGCATAATAGGCCTTTTTATTTTACAATTTCATGGCAAATGTGTTTGAAATGTGTGATTATAATCATGAAAAGAGCTCATTTACATCGTGCTATTACGAGGTCAACTATGACTGCGAAGCAGTATCGTTACGGGTGAATACTTCCGGGTCGCTTTGCTGGGTTAGAAAAGGAAAGGCTTTTCGTGTGGTTGCATACTGGCTGTACCGACTTCTAAATAAATGGGTCGGTCGGGCCCGTAGAGCAGGGTTTTTTTGTCACCTAAAAACTCCATAATGCATATCATTAGGCCATCAGTCAAATTTGGATGAACTAATCAACTTGACTGACTTTCACATACTATACTCTGTTTGGCCATCTCGAGACAGTGACGTAACTGAACAGGCGCAGCTTTTACGCACGCGTGTATCTTCCGCCTTTCAATGCTTGTGTTTGTACGCCAGCGCCGCGAGTATGCGCGCGCGTTATGTGATGCAATTAGTAGAATACGCGGTTACGTCACTGTCTCGAGATGACCAAACAGAGTATAGTAGATTAGTAGATTATACTTGTATAGCATCTACCAATTTGTGATGTTTTTAAAGAAATGGCTGATTTGCATAAATTTGCATACTGTTTTAATAGGTAAGTTGAAATAATCAAAAAGCCTTTTTGGCCATATCATTTCATTTATTCTAATATTTTTCAATGATACCTTGATGCCTCCATCACTTCTGATGATTGGCGACCATATTTGCACTCTTCGTAGTGTTCTTTCTCCACTTTGTTCTATCTTGTGCTGCACGTTTGGCTTGACCGTAGTTGAGACCAGTCCATTCCCTAATGTTATCAAACCAGTTTTTCTTCTGTCTGCCACGTTTTCTCTTTCCTTCTACTTTTCCCTCAATGAGGTTGAGAAATAGGGGGCTTCCACTTCGCCTGAGCGTATGGCCGAAGTATCCTAGTTTAAGGCTTACAACCTTTCCCAACAGTTACTTGTCTATCTGTTTCCAGCTCTTGCAAAATGCTAACATTTGTTCTTTTCTGTTAAGCATTCTCCTCCACATCCACATTTCAGCTGCCATTATTCTGTTCTCATCTGCTTTGCACAATGTCCAACTTTCAGCGCCATAAATGAGTGCACTCCAAACGAGGGTCTTGACCAGTTTCATTATGAGATGATTCACCCGTATACTATAGGGGCATCTGTGTATACAGTGTACCACGGTGAAAAAGTACGCCGTTCAACCGTGACCAAGATAGTATCTTGTACCTTAGGATATATAGTCACACGGTAACAGGGCTAACAAACTACCGCGTAGAACGGCACTGGTAACACCGTTACCTTGCGTGTTTGTATTATACTTGATTTATTGATTTCATATTAGAGAGGCTAGGATGGGACTGAAATCT
>CM069447.1:27719754-27849104 GCA_035610835.1 Ophiura sarsii
AGAATATATATTACATAAATCATATTCTTGTAATGTATCACCCTCAAAGCCATTAGATCCAGGTGAAAATACTGTATACATTAATTTATAAATAATAAAAGCAAAAGGCACTATAAAAAAAGCCCCCCTGAACATTTTGGGTTTTAAAGTATACATACATGTAGGCCTAGGGGATATGTTGGGAATTTTTGGGGATATCAAGCTGAAAAGCAGAAATTTGTTAGTTTACAATCGCATCAGTAGTCAAACCTAGTTACGAAACTGAGTAGTATTAAACAGTCTTATTTATTTTGTTCAATTTCATTTCACTTTTATAGAATTCATCCATGAATTCAAACAAGATTTCACATTGTTTACATTTCCAGCCATCTATTTTTAGCCAACTACTACAATAATGTAACCACAGCCAATAACCTTCATGGCCCCAGGCTAACCCCAAGCCAGTTCCATCAGTTTGTCCTTGCAATACTGCTACACTGCTATAGTATACATGTACATGTAGTGGTGGTATTATACACAGATAGTACTTGTTGCACATTTTGGGTTTTGATAGCTTTATACATGTAGACCCATTTTACTGAGTAAAATTTCACAAATCTCAACAACATTGTTTTCTGGCGTATTTCCAGCATGTTTTTGCACTAGATTATTATTGTGAATGTATCTCAATTATTGAAATAATAAATGGATGGACTACATTAAAATTAAAATAAATCAAAAGTGAAAAAAGTATGTGCGCGAATAAAGAAGAAAAACAAACATAATCCTGTTAGAACATCCAAGGCTAACTAACACACTGTAATGGTTTGGGTTCTGATCATTTATATGTGCCCTAAATGTACCATATTATAATTGAATGAACTTATAACTAGTGTCTAACCGATCAGATCGGGAGTTTCCCGATCGGCCCGATATAAGTCTGATCGGGATCTGATCGGTGATCGGCAAAATTCCTTCATCTACCGATCTGATGAACCGATCAATCACTATAGTATGAAAACCCAATTAAAAGCTTATCATGTCGTCTTTTCTGCGTTAAAATTCCTCTCAAACTCGCCTTCTTACTTCTTCACATAACATATACTAGTTAATTAGTTTATCCAGGTGAATTTAGCGAAGCCTATAAGGGTACAAATCCTTTCAAACTCGCCTGTTTTCAGATTAGTTCGATCGGCGGGATTCAGCGAATGTACATCAATGTTTTTTTGTTGTTTTTACTACGGGAAATACTCACGTCATGGCCCGCCAAAGGCGTTATCAAACAAGGCTTGTCATTGGCTAGGCAACGTTTCACTTCTATGTACTAAAAGATTCACTAAACTAAGTTAAAACTTCGGGTTTATGGATAGAATTAAATATATTGAAAATCTCAAATACATTAATTTACTATCAGGTATCTGTGTTTATGAATTATGATGTATTTTTGCAACAATGAAAGAATTGTAGGAATACCCAGCGTGTCGTGTGCAAAGCTTCAACTCGCACATGGTCGACGTCGGTCATACGCAATCGCAACATTTGTAAAATGTAAACAAATGACTTGACACTTGATTGACAGGTGTCCTTAGAGACATGGACGAGGTAAACACGATAAATAAAAAGAATAAATAATTATATTTTTTATTTAAACAATTTGAACTTGTTTTTCACTCGTTATTTATAATCTGTTTTGCTAAGTACACAAATACTACTATATTTACACTATGTACGGCAACACACACGAGGGAAATGCCGTTACTGTTATTTTGGCATTGCAGTTCACTTGCGCATTTAATCGGTGATCGGATCGGATCGGCCGATCAAAGAGGAAATGATCGGTGATCGGCGATCGGCTGACATGAGCTGATCGGTTAGACACTACATAACAATCAGACATTATTCAATAATTCAGTGTACAGATCGAGTTCAAGATTATGTCATGTTTTCTGGATGTGTGAAAAGTAAAAGAAAATAGCTGAGACTTGAGAGTATTTATAATGTTGGCAACATGCATAAAAGTTTCTAATGTTTGCATTTTGATAATATTTACATGTATTTTCTGGGTCCTAAAGTAGATTTAAATAACTAAATTTAACTAATAGGAGGTTTTTGTTGAATTGAACAGTGATTACTATTTAAAACATACTATATTTTTTCAGCTTCGACATGAAACAAAAATCAACATTTATAATCACAATGAAAATAAAGATAAAACATTTATTAAAAGGGACACAATGTCATGCTGATTTTTTTTTAAATTTTAATTAATTTACTTCAGAATTCAAGATGAACATTAAAAATTGCCATTATTGTAAACACCCAGCAAAACTTGATTATAAACAATATTTTAAATATGTTGGAATACCACCCTTAACCATGTAAAATGCTGGTTGCGGCTCTACCAGCATTTTTGAAGCGACGTTTTGTTGTACAAAAAGGGCTGATTTTTCTTAATCCTGAAGTTATAGGTGTAATTAAGTTCCTACATGTAATACAATTGTAAAATTATACAAATCCCAGTTTTTATCATATAATTTTGTAATTGAGGGCGCTGCCTCCACCACATACCGCAGCGGCTATGTTTTTGTGGGTATCGGGGGGAGGGGGGAAAAAGTACTATTTTTTTTACCTGAAAAATCACCCAGCACCCCCCGAGATTCGATCGCGGGACCATCCGCACCCCAGTCTGTCCCTCTACCAACTGAGCTAAACTCCAAGCGCATATGCGGGCAGCAACTTCCTGCCCACATATGCCTGCGGTAGGTGACGTCATCGAGGCAATGTAGCAGCATATATATGCGTGGCGTTTCTGGCAGTGATGTGAGATTTAGCTGGGTTAGGGTTAATGCCCCTTTAACCTTTCAATTTTGTAAGCCTTGACTTTTGTTCATTCATAATTAAACTTATCAAATTTGATTGAGTTCTTCATGAAACAAGTTGCTTCGCCTTTCTCATTTTTTATTGATCACTAATATTTTTAATTCTTGCCAAATCTTCACAATACTTGGGAGGGGGCTGGAAATTTTTATTTTTGGTACACCCGCACTTTTTTACCCTTCTAACCAAGCCTAATTTTGTTGACCCCCTTCTTGATAATTGGACCCAAAACTTCTTTGACCCCCCCCCCCCCCTAGCTGAACATTTCTCTGACAGGTCCTGTTGAAGTCAAAGTCAAGAATCATAATGTATGTAGTTATAGGGCCTTATAGATAATATAACTGGCGGCAAATTACATTTAGTGAATTGGATCTCCTAGCAAAATTAGCAAAATTAAACTGCTACCGTAAAACGGGGTGAATAGGGACATGGGATAGGGACAAAAATGGGAAAACATTTTGAAATGTCAATTTTTTTGTATTTGAATTTTGATGTATATTATTTATTTTCTTTTTTCTAAATGTTTAAAGAGCAATTTAATAGTGTTCAGGAAATGGTTCATGCAGTTGATGTGAAAGAACAAATGTGGAGCCCAGGGTGTCGAGAATAAAGGTGTCCGAAAAAAACCCACTGAAAATGGTGTGGTCAAAACTGTCCTGCTCCTAACTGCATAATTTGGACAAATGAGCTAGAAATGCACCAGGACCTCGCTTTTAAGGTTCTTCGACATACTCTTTGACATTGGTAAGACATTTTGAAAGGCTTTTACATTTCAAGTTTATTTGCATTTTCCCGTAAAATTTGTAAAATCTGGGGTCAATAGGGACAGCAACATTTTTAATGAAAATATTATACCAACTCCATATATTTAATTTTTTGAAAGAGCAGTTTAAAGGCTTTGTATTATGTGGACATAATATCATCTCAAAAGTTTGACTCATTTGAGTACAAATTAGGACAATTATGGTCTGGATAAGTGTATAAATGTCCCTATCGACCCAGTTCTATGAACGCTTGATTGAAAGCTTTAATTTGTGTTATTTTGCCATTATGTTGACCAGAAATGTTCATATTTCTTGTTAAAACTGCTACTATAACTTTATGTCATAAACCAACTCCAAAAGTGTGCCAAATGTACTTCATGCTAATATTCCGAGAGATGAGGTGCTATTTTGTTCACTTAGTATTTTTCACATTTAATGACACATAATATTTATCTCCATATTTGTAGAAAAAGAAAAGATGAACATTTGATACTGAATTGTTACATATCAATTAGAATATAAAGCTCAATTCAAAGAATAACAAGTGATATTTTATGATCTTCAAGCACCTAGATAAATTGCTACCTAAATAAGTCAAATATTTATTTCCTTGTTATTAAACTGACACGTCTAAGAAATATTGTTAAACAATAATTTTGAATAGTTTTGGTAAAAACTAATTAAAAGTGATTGTTTGGGTTTTTCAAAACTCATTCATTATCCATATTCACCCATATGCAGAATAAAACAGGTAAAAACTCTTCAAATCTAGTGATTTTCCTACCCAGAATAATGCTGTCCCTATTGGCCCCGACATCGGGGCGAATAGGGACACCGACCTTTGTAAGAAAAAAAATATATACCCATCACATATTTTAAATAATTTATAGTGGCAGTTCAAAGACATTATAGATGGACATAATAATGTGCTAAACAGTTTGGCTTAGGCTACATTAAAAAAACTACAATCTAGAGAGTGCTGAAACTGTCCCTATCCACCCCGTTTTACGGTAGCGTATTAACATGACGTGTTAAAACCTGGGACCTAGGAAAGCCTTTGATTTCAATCACAAATCCATCTAAAGAACTTGACCAAGTCTTGTCATTTGTTTCTAAGCATGTCTCGATTAAAATTGGTTATATTCATGACATTTGATGACAAATGACAATTGCTAAATGCCTGAGGACATGGATGCTGTCACCAAGTGGATCGTTGCACACATAACTCACATGCATACCTATTACAAAATCATGAAAATAAAGACCTTACTAAGGTCTGAGAGTATCCCAACTGGACTTGAAATGGGAAAGGATGAAGTTATGATAATAATAACATACTTACACTGAATACACTATCATATAAATAAGCTTACAGCTTAAATTGAACTAGACTAAAAAGGTTTGCTTGCACTGCCATAGCAACAGGCAAAAACAAATTTAAAGTAGTCATGAATATTAAGCCAATTTCTACAAATTACAGTGTTATTGTTGATTTTGATATTACTGTTGAGGAGGATAAGCGTTCCTGCAATTAGAAATGCGTAAGTCATCTTATTGCGCGTGGTGTAACCTCTGGCAAAAAGATAGAGGTGCAGATTGCAATAACGTTAGAATTAGATGTAGCATGATCTGATTACAAGTACGCTTCCATACAACTAGAGTATGTAATTGCTTTAGACCAGTGCTGGTTAGACTTGCAATATGTGTGATCACTATGTGTAAGGCTTTATATGGTTAGTGTACTTGAGTTATTCAGAGAGACACACTGTAAATGCCTTATTTGGTATCGTCCGGGTGATCAAACTGTTGTAAGCAGTGTACGATCTGAAGTAGTTGGATCCATGGTTGATTTAACGTCATCCACCTTATCGTATAAACTTTGTTTCATTGATCGATATACATTTCGGTGTTTATAGCCTGAAATTTGTAGCGGATAATGACTTGGAGTTATTTGTTTTACTCCACAGAGGTAATGTTAAATTTAAGGTAAATAATCTAAATAAGGAGATAAATAAGAAAATACCTAAAATAGGTCAGTATGAATTAAATAACTAATAAATAGTGATTCCCTATGGTTTAGAATTGACTTCCAAGACTAAATAAAACTAATTAAAAAGGCTAAGCATCATAAATAGTTTGAACCTTAAATAAATACTTAAACTACCTATAAATAAGCGAAATTGCCGTCCGTTGGTCATTTTCTCCCCGCAACTGTAGTTGGATTAACTATTGAAAAACCAAGTTTTTCGACGCCTAATTTCCATTAATTCGAAAAACTTGGTTTTTCAACACGGAATGTAAAATAATTCGAAAAACTTGGTTTATCAATTGAAAAACTAAGTTTTTCGACGCCTAATGTCCAATAATTCGAAAAACTTGGTTTATCAATTAAAAATCCAAGTTTTTCGACGCCTAATGTCCAATAATTCGAAAAACTTGGTTTATCAATTGAAAATCCAAGTTTTTCGACGCATAATGTCCAATAATTCAAAAAACTTGGTTTTTCAATTGATAAACCAAGTTTTTCAAGAAAAACTTGGTTTTTCACTTGAAAAACTTGGATTTTCAATCGATAAACCATGGTTTTTCGAGTTACTGGACATTGGGCCTGCCATAGGCGCCTGCTATAAATAAGCTAGATGTGATGCGCTTAAAGGCATATTATGTGATCTTTTCCAGAGGGCGCCCTCTATTCATGATTTTTTTTAGAAAGTAGATTTTCTTGCAGATTTACATTTCCGATCATAAATCATACATACATTCCAAGTTACAGAGCGATACGATTCCTATTTACCTCAAAATCATGGTTTTAGAGTGAATTTAGAGTGAAAAATATAAACTGTCGGGATTCCGACAGTTTATTTTCACTCTAAAACCATGATTTTGAAGTAATTAAGAATCGTATCGCCCTGTAACTTGGAAAGTATGCATGATTTATGATCAGAAATGTAAATCTGCAAGAAAATCTGCTTTCTATTTTTTTTTTCGATGTTGAGGGCGTTCCCTGGAAAGATCACATAATATACCTTTAATGGAATAAGCCTAATAACACATAGGGAACATATAGAAATGCATTCCGTTATGGTTGCAGAAAGAAATAAGCGACATTGGGACTGTAGCCGGGTGAATTCTTTGTCCTGGGAAATGGGTGGCCGAGACTTTACACTTTTGTCCCTGCCAAGTGGGGACGGGACTGTATCGGGATGTACAAAAAATGGTGCCCGGCCCTGCGGGGACCATACACGATTGTAGTTGGGACGTCACATGGGCAAATTGTACATCCTGGCCCTAATTTCCACTCTGTTCCAACTATAAAGAAATGTGTTTGTGCGCTAAATTTTGATGCATTTTTGGTGGAAAATGTGCACAGCCCGCCGATACGTTGATCGCCATTATGTTGTTGATGCCGGGACTTTCGGACGCTACTTTCATGCTTTATTTTGAGCTGCAGTGGCTAATATGATGGGCGCTTACTAGGTGTTACTTTTTAGTAATTATTGGGAAAAAATAGGGGTGGGCGCTTTTAAGGGCATGGGCGCTTAATAGGGATAATAAGGTACTCATTTATTCATTTGACGACTGTAAAAGTGACATTTTGGGGGTAAGTTTTGCACTAATTATACCTACATAAAAAATGAATTACCTTCAAGCATTTTGGCGCTTATCGATTTAAGCCCGAAAAAGAGCACAAATAAATTTAGCGCAAACAATGTTTCCATTTTTACAGTATAATTCACTATGACAACTTTTCCTGAAAATAATTTGATAGACAATGAACATTTGCTGAAATAAAACCCATTAAATAAAAAAACACTGAAATATTCACCAAAATGTAATATTGTGCCTTGTTGACTAAGATTCATTGATACTACGACTACTACTAACACTACACTGAATTTTCGCATACATATACTCTTTATATTGAGAGCAAAGCAAATTCCAACACACTTTTATTGAACAACATAATACATTTTTATTCAAACAAGATAGTACAATGATTAAAAATCATCACATGTAAAAAATTGTAAAATATAAATCTGTATATAGTTTCCAAGAGAACAATCATAAAAAAAAGTAACTATACAGGTAATAAATGGGCTTTTAACTCTAAAAATATATATGGCAAGAGTGCAGTAAAAACTGACGATGTGACGTACTTGTAAACAAATAGGTAATTGACCAATCGAACGCAGCCCTAATCAACAAGACCCCACTGTTTTCGAAGCACTGCATGCAAGGACACGCTCAAATTTTTGTATTAATCGCGTGCGCTCTGATCATGACGCTGTGATTGCCAATTTTTTGATTATAACAAAAGTTGGTACAAAAACTGTTATCCATACACAAGTTTATGGCGGTCTATCATACATACACTTGTTGTCGACATGGTGAGAAAGAATATCTGACCATGTCGACATAATCCTGACAGTTGACGCGATCAAGAGGAATGAGTCGGATGTCGGGGAATCCCAAATTGAGATATGGCCAATTAAAAATGGCGGCATACATAAGTTTTGATGGAAATTCATGTATACAATTTGACATAACTTTGGAACAAAATGTCGTATCGACATGGGGTTTTCAGTTTCTGAAAGCTCTAGGTGTCTTGTTTAAAACTGTATCAAAAACTCATTTTCGACCAGGGTCGACATCCGACTCATTCCTCTTGATCGTGTCACATATATGTCAACTTGTCATGATATATTATCTTGCTGTGTTAAGTAGGATGGCACTTAGGCGACGACAAAAATCCCCTGTTTTTTTCTGGGTAGACAGACCTAAAATGTCACCAAAATCTGCAAAAATCAGGATTTTAAAAAAAATTGTGAAAAAAAATGTTCTTCGACAGATTTTCGGCCCCATGATAACGGCTGATTTTACATGATTTGAGATAGAAATTATATCTTGAAAAATGCCAAAAGTGGGTTGGTCGGCCCTGTAAAACAGGGTGTTTTTTCCCCCCTCCCTAGCCCATACTTATTTGTAAGTCATAAGTTTACTTCAAGTCCACAAAGGGCAGCGAGTCATGATGCTTCAGTTTGAGCCATTTCAATGAAAGTTTTCAGCTTAGTCTCAAGTAATAAAAAAAAATACAGTGCAAGTCTAGTTACGTCATTTGATTGAGTTGAGTTGTGGACAAGTCAGAAAGAATGGATACATCTTTTTTGACAAAGGTAAAAAGATTTTTTAAGAGTATTGTATATATTTCACATCAACAATAGCGTTAGAAAGAGCTATCATTACAGCTAAATAAACGGTATTTCAGTATTCTGAATACAATACTTGAAGTTTCCGTACATCCGCTAATATGCCTGTCGACTCTTTATGACTCGCTCTGTCGCCTTTGCATAAATATTAAAATTAATATATGAGTTGAAACAATGATCATGTACCGTAAGTTATATGAAAATGATTTCATCGCATAATACTACTATGCCAAAATATAATAAAAAGTACCATATAACTTTCTTGTTATTTCCATTATATTGCTTATATCCCAAAATTGGTTAAATCAATGAATTTATAATGAATTTACATTTTCGCATTAATCTGACCTCATCACATAGGTTAATTTAAGTCTGTTTCTATTTCATCGCCGTCAATCACCCCTTTTGGTGGTGATGATCATCACCACCTATCACCCCATTGTGCGTGTTTCTATTCAGCACCAAAAGGGGTGACACAGCAACAGGGGGTGATGATGCCGGAAGTTCACCAAAATGCATGCAAGGCTAGCGTATCCAAGCAACTGGTCATGCTAGGCACCCATCTTAGTAACCCCTGTGTGGTCGCACCGAGACAAATACTTTCACGTGTGGCGCACAAGCAAAATATGGCACATGGAATCTCATCACCTCTAACATAAGGCCTAAAAAAAAAAAAAGTTCGATTGGCGTAACATGACCAAAACAAATAGGGTAGGTTGGTCGGGATTTTTTTTTTTTTTTAATTATTTTTTTTCTTCTTTTCAAATCACCTACTTTTGAACACTTGAAAGACAGCAGTACACACAAATCATAGCTCTAGCGTATTTAATTGCCGGGCAAAAATGTATCGTTGTGTTCAACAATATATCATTTCTATGGGGACTTAAAATAGCCGAAATTGAAAGCAAACAGTCAAAAACTTTAATACTTTGTTCAATTTTTAGCGTCGCTATTTTTATTTATTTTTAAATTAAAAATTGAAAGAAGCACATAACAATAAAGAAAGATGAAAACGTGTTTTTAAGTAGTATCTGCTTGTTTATAAAAAAAAATTAAAAAAATCAAAGCAAAAAATTTAAAAAGAAATCAAAAAACAAATTATTTAAAATGTGTTTTTGTGTAGTTTAAATTTAAAAAAATCAACAACAAAAAAATCCGACCGTCCGACTCACACCCTGAAAGGGCAAGTCAATTTTTTTCTTTCCTAACCGAGAAATACTGGGTAATTCGGGTGGGGGGGGGGGGGGGGGTGATCGTATGTTTCTATCAGTTCATAGCCAGATCACCCCTTTTGCGTTAAATAGAAACAGGCTTTATGTCAGAAGTAGGCTATTCATTCAGTAGTACCACAAGTAGCATGCCCGGTCCTATACACAGCACGAAAGTGGTAAAATGGCCGTTCTGAAAATGGTATAATTTAGATTGTCAGCGTGGACCGCGAAATCAGAAATTGGGGGGGGGGGGGGGGGGGTATTTATGAAATAGAGTCCACAAACTTAAAAAAATTATTTTTAGAGGAAAAATCACTCATGAAATTTGAACATCTGCTCACCATTTTGGATTTAATCATGGATCTGAAACATGGTAACAACCCAAATTCACCATTTGGGGTACGCCAGTTCATATAGGACCATAAACACCTGTTACTTGGGAGGAACAAGTTTTTTATGCATAGATAAAGTGTCATTGAAAAGGGTGTTTGAAATGATAGTCATTGAAAATCAAAAGGGGTATTTTTCACCACAAATGTTGTCCTCCTTTCTGCCACAAAAGGGGAGTAAAATTGATATAATCGAAACTAAGAAAATCATGACATTTTATATGATAAACAGCGAATGTTGGTAAACTGTTTCAGATGGTAGTTAGTATATATATGCCCAAGTATTACTTTAATGCAAAAAATCTGATTTCCAGGATAATTGAGGGCGCACTCCCATACGTATCTCTCAATGCCCCTTTAAAGAAGAGCCCCTTTAAAGGGTACTGAAAAATGTAATGGGAATCCTTACATTCTTGAGCCAGTGCTACCCTGATAGTGTTATTTGATTACCTTTGATGCTGAGTAGAGAGGTACCCTATCAGAGTTGCTTACAGAGCAGGCAGTAGTGAACCAACAGTACTAATTATACATCATAGAGAAACAAATGACAAAGAGCAAAATAGTCAATACAAAGAAGAATGTTTGTCTCAGAAGCTCGCCCACATTGGTATGTGACATGAGCTACGGCACGTTTTCTTTTTTTCTCTCAGTAAGCTTGAATTAGCAACAACAACAAAAAACAAAAACAAAAAACAACCTCAAAGCTTTTTTCTAAAAAAAGATAATAAAAAAAACAACACCAGCACTTAGCCTTTTTGCAAAAGGTTTCTGAGACAAACAGCCTTCTTTGTTTGGCCTAACTATGAACATATTACGAAGAATTGAATCCATATATTATATGCATGTCGTAGAGAAAAATATACATAAACATACCCACCCCACATGTTCAATAGTATTATATATAATACAGTATTTATAATACACAATGATTTGTACCATCAATGCTCAAGTTTTATTAAATATTTTTATCGTAAAAATCAATGACATATAACTTGTCATATATTGTCATCTTTTTGTATCAAATTTTCGATCATGAAAACTGGTCTGATCGTACTGAAGATACTTGCGAGATGAAGATTTCACCCCTATGGCATAGTGTAAAAATGGCATATTAAACTGGTTGACCTAGCCTACAGGCCTTGAATAGAGCTTCCTACACTGTGCAGAAACCTTTATGGATACTCGACTAGCATGCGTATCAAAGGCTTGTTCTCTGGATGGGTTTGTAGGTTGGGTTAACTAACAAAATGAAATGCAGATTTCAAATTCAATTTTAAGTTGGTTTTCATTTTTGCCTGACATTCCTGATCCTTAAGTTTGAAGACAATGGATCGGCCAGGCTAAAATCCGGGGGGGGGGGGGCACTCAATTTTTTTAATTTTTAATTTTATTTATTTATTTTTTTTTTTTTGGGGGGGGGGTTAGAACGCAAAAATTGCGAAGAATTGGGGCTTTAGAATGCAAAATTTCGCGATTTTTGAATTTTCAATGAAATTGGGGTCATAAGAACAGATGCAGGCTCAAAAGGGGGGTCATAAGAGCTAGCAGCAGAGGGTGAAAAAGGGGGGGTCTTCAGTGCGGCACATACCATACCCTTTTCCAATGTCAGTGCCCCTCCTCCCCCCCCCCACCTGGGCTAAAATAAACACCTTTTTTTATTGTCTTAACCCTAACCCTGGTTAGGGTTTTTGACTGGATCACAGGATTCGATCCAGGAACTCTTCGTTTCAATTCCAACTCCCTCAGCTACTCGTTTGCGCAGTATACTGTGCTCACTATATAGGCTCGGTTAACTACGTCATCAAAAACTGGTGCCGCATGCGCTCGGAGAGGTACTTAGGATTGGCATTTTTTAGCATTCGGGGGGGGGGGGGGGGGGGGGGGGGGTAAATAGAATGCAAAAAAAATTGGAGGAAAAAACACCTGACTAAATCTTTGGAGCCTGCCGGGATTCGATCCAGGGACCCTCCGTTCTCAGCCCCACTTCCAACCCAATAAATGCCACGGCCCTCAGCTACTCATTCGCACAGTATAGCTCAGTATACTGGTTGGTTGGTTGGTTGGTTCGGTCCTGTCATGACTGACAGCTCGTGACCTTACAGATACTACGCCACAAATAACAATTTTCAGCAAAGGAGTAACAATCACGGAGAGGGTGTCCAGTAATCAACTTTATTTGGTCAATCCACCGGGAACGAGGTCTGCCTCTCTTGCTGACTTTATCCATTGCTGCTCCCATTTTTGAATAGAAAATGAAGAAATTCCAAAATCCAAAATGCCCGGTCAAAAACACACACAAGAAGTTGACCATTTGGCGAGGAAAAACACCACCCTGTTTTACGGGTTGTCGGACTGTCAAGTAGCCTAGGTCAGTCGATCGGGTTTTTAATTTTTAATTTTATTTTTTTAAATTTTTTTATTTCATTTTTTTTAAAACTTTTAAAACTTTAAAAGTTTTAAAAAATGTCACCAAAATCTGCAAAAGGAATTTTTAAAAACTATTGTGAAACATTTGGTGATGCACTGACCATGCAGAACTATTGACTACTGATCTTAATATTCATACCATGATCAAACCATAGGGAGCTCTATCAAGGCCTGTTGGCTAGGTCAATAAAACCGTTATCCTAAATACACACAACACAAAGGATCATCAATATCAGTCCACCTACATGTATAGTGAACAAATTATTATAGTGCAATTATAGTTTCCCCATTCAATTTGAAACATTTGTTTGTTTGTCACAGCAGCTTACACTTATGCAGGCGTCAATGTGCATCTTGAACCTACCCTCCTCAAGGTTAGTCAAAGATATTAGACGCCTGATCTTTGCCTAGTAATATTTTTGGAGAGGTGAACCTTGAACTAATTTATACATTGGACAGGTGAATCTATGGTGAATCTTCACCTATATTTCAACTTCTCCCACAAATACTATTGAATGAACATGGTGCACTATGAATCTTCACCCTACAAATTGCAGGATAGACCTAATCTTGACCTAATTTATTCTGAACTTAAAGGTGAATACAGGTGAATGCTTGAGGAGGCATAGGTTTACAGCCCTTAAGCAAATTGAACAAGTTTCACTGGCGAAAAAGCCCATTTCGCCGGTCATAAATTTAGCCTCACTTTCTCTTTTCACCTGATTTATTGCCCCAATTTGATCGTTATCACCTTCATGGTTTAACCAGTCAGGGCTTATTTTACAGACATGGAGCAATCCATGGTCATGACATTGACTCAAGCAATTTGACTATCAAGAGCATGGATCTTACTAATGTAGTATATACCACAGGGCCAAAGCACATGCTTTTGGTATATTATTTTAAAATAAACACATTTGAGTTCCACACAATGTTCCCAGGCTAGAGTTAGACTATAACTGGGGAAAAAAAAAAAAAAAAATGAAATATAATTTTAAAATAAGAAATTCATGATACGACAATACTTCCACAATGGGAAATGTTATAGTACACACCTACATTTAAATATTTTTTGACAAAAAACAAATAGTAAGGCCCCTCACCAAATAAAAAAGTCAGGGGAAGAAAACATATTATTTGTGTTTAAGGCCAAATAAAAATAAAACTTGTTTCTTGTCCTAACTTTTGAATAAAAGGAGGATGAGGGCACCTTTTTAAAATTATTTTAGTAAACGATGCAAAATCACCATACCAGCGTGGTATTGCATGATTGATTGCGTAACTTGAAGAGGATGAGGCTTTTGTAAACTCTTTTTATATCATGGTTCGGGGGGGGGGGGGGGGGGTGACACAAAACCTGATTTAAAATGCTCATTGGACTAAAGTAAATCTAGTATCGTATTACCAAGATACCCACTTTTTAAATATTTAAAAAAGTTATGGGAAGAATAAAGAAAAAAACCCAAAAAAACATACAATTCCTGTAAAATGATGCGTGAGGGGACAAGAAACTGTTTTATTATTTTACTTTCTAAAATACATGTACTTTGCCTTAATATTACCAGATTACAAAAAATTGTGATTTATTTCAAAACTCTGTTAAACAATTCCTGTTTTCCATGGACATTGGCCTGATAAATAAAACATATGTTTTTTTGGTATAGCTTATGAAACTACACTAAATACCCTGAGACATGAGGCATGTCTACAATTTGGTAGAACCATGTGGACCCATGGTCAGGGCCAATTATATTATTGTGACCAAAGTTGTTGATATAAATGTCATTCTACTCTGTTCTACTGTACTGCAAAACATGTTTTACAGACTAAACAATGAAATTAAAATAATTTTTCAAAACAGGTTTATCTATTTTCATTTTGATGATCTGATGATATTAAAAATTGTCTCAACTGCTCTCCGGAGATTCAATTATAAATGAACTTTGTTAATAGATATACAATTAAAAATTGATCATAATGAATTCAGTTTTATTTAATTGCCTTCAAATGTATACATTGAGAATAAATTTATAATCTAAGACATTGTTATCACTATTAAGGATACATTGTATATGAAAGCATTCATTTGCAATCACAGTCTTTATCAGGCATGAGAATGAACAAATATCCACACATTAAAAACCAAAACAAAATAGAAAAGTGTGTGCATTTGAGTTATTTTTTTCAAAATATGCCCTGATAATAGAATGGCAGACATTTGAATATCTGGACATTCATTTCAGGTCAAATCCTAAAGATTTATCATCCCTTAATTGCTTGATGATAAATAAAACAATGGAGTATATGATAGCAGACGAGATGTATTTATTTAGAAAAAGTTAAAATAGAGTTTACACACAAAGTTAAAAGGAAAGAAAAAAGGGAAAGAACCTAGTTTAGGAAGAAGAGGGGACAAACGAAAAAGAAAACGGGTGGGTGGTTTTTTTTGTATATAAAGAGCAAATGTGAACAATTATAGCCCAGCAGACATTAACAAAGTTAATGAACTGAGTGATTACAAATCAAACAGGTAACTCTCAACAGAAAGCTCTGATGGGCCAATCAATTGGTTGGGGGATGGTGTACGAAAAGGCGAGCGGGAGGCATGCGAGCACATCCCCCTCAGGCTCCCGCTGTCTGCGCTTTTCAAACATCTATACATAAATCAAGAAATATCAGTATAAGCTCAACTCTTTTCTAGCAATGATAAAAAACAAAATATTGATTGAAAATGAAGAGGTGGCTTTTCGATAAAATATTGGTCAAAAGTATACACCAGATCGCACCCAATGAGTTTGAAAATTGAAAAAGATCCACTTGGGAGGGGGGCACATGGAATCCCCCTGTCCGCGGTAGCGAGGAACCCACCACTTTGGTTACGTGTATTATGCACATTTTCAAATGTTGCCCCCCCCCTAAGAAATGTCTGGATGCGCCCCCGAACTGTAGCGTACCCTTTAGCGAGACTGAGACTACAATGTCAAATAACACAATGATATGCACGAACGAGGTGGGGTGTAAAATGAATTAAAAATAGGCTTTTAGTTTGCCTAAATATTCGTGTGTCATAATTGTATTTGCTACACCATAACAACTATAAAAAGGTGGGTTCGTGTGGGTTCAAAAAAGTATAGGCACCTCAAAGTGAATGAGATTGGTTTGAAAGAAAATAACTACTAGCAATGTTGTATGTCACCTTACAGAATTATAAAACCTCTATGGTATGAACCTAGTAGACTAAATCATGGTCATAGATAGTTTGAACACGTTGGGTGTCCCTGTTTCCGCAAAATATACACTATTGAAACAGCTCTGAAAGACGAAAGCTTGAAGCCTTTCCTCGATCCAAATAACATCGATGCATAGGGGAGGGAGAGTTTTTAATCACACACATAAAAATGTTCCAACAATATTGTCCTTGATGTACCATATCATTACCAATGAATTTCTACTACCATAACATTGAACTTTCTTTGGGAACACAGTAATGCGATTGGGGTCGACCTAGGGGATTTCAAGCGACAGCGTACCTACTTTTGGATCAATAACTATCGATCACGTTTAGCACGCCTAAGTTGGTGTAAATCGTGAATACTAGGTACGCTGTCGCGGGATCAGAAATCGCGGGATGCATGTGTAGCCTTTATGTTTTGTTTCTCGAAAAATTGGAAAAATCAATGCACCTGCGCAAAGTTAGATATGCTCACAATAGCACTCCCCCTGCGGTGTCGTGCCATTATTCACACATCAACGTGCGTGCATTGATTTGTCTAATTTCTCTCGAAACAACACATACGCATTTATTGACCTATAATCAAAGCGCATAACGTGCACATTGAACGGTGCACGCG
Source organism: Ophiura sarsii (assembly GCA_035610835.1). Classification (NCBI taxonomy): domain Eukaryota; kingdom Metazoa; phylum Echinodermata; class Ophiuroidea; order Amphilepidida; family Ophiuridae; genus Ophiura; species Ophiura sarsii. The sequence goes on from CM069447.1 coordinate 27,736,460, forward strand.
TGGAGTGCATTAGACACTTAGTTTCTTGCTTTCTGATTGGTTTGGCGCTACTAAGAAAGAGTGCATGATTTAAAGGATATGATTGACTGTGTATCAGTTGTTAGAGGTAATTGTGAAGAATCAAAACATTTGCACTTTGTACTGAGGAATTTCACAAGGGAAATTCCAAGGTGTCAGGTAAAATCATCAACACTGCTTCAACTACATACTACAATCTTGTTAATCCTAAATTAAACTATGCAAAAATGTTGGCTTTTATCGTAAATTGAACACAAAGTATTATTATTTATTTTTGTATTTTTGGGATGGGGCTTGAGCTGAATGGGAGCAAGCTTGTGGACCCCCCCCCCCCCCCCCCCCGACAAATCAAACTACCATGCATTTGATGCAATTATTCTGGATTTCGTCGGTTTTATAATGGGGGAAATTTGTTGTTGTTGAAATGAAATAAATCTAACAAAATGATGAAAGATAAAAAATAACCAATATACTAAATTAAGAATGGAGTGATTTTTTTTTACAATTATAGTTCCCAAATTTTTCTTTTGAGATGTTAGTACTTGAATTACAAGAAAAAAGCTTTTTTTATACAGTGGAACCTTGTTAACACAAAATCTGATAGCACCAAGTTTTATTCAAGTCCCAAGCTGGATAACACAAATTCCTGTTAACACAAACTAAAATATGAGGCCCAGGGCAAATTTGTGTTAACATTTAACAAACAAGGTTCCCCTTTATTAAATGGAAACATTAAAGGGCATTGAGAGATGTATCAATATACTAAATGAGCAAATAACGTAAAGATAATCATCAACATAGCTCAAATCCAAAATGCCATACAATTCCGACATCGCCTTCATGCCAAACTAAGCAAATAACGGCACTTCCGGGGTTGAGATTTGCCGCGAAAGTCTGTGAGTAAAACGATGCATAACTTCCGAATTCAGCACCTTAGTTTCGATATGATCATATCAAAACTATCGAAACATATCGAAACTAAGAAAATCATGAAATGTTATATGATAAACAGCGAATGTTAGTAAACTGTTTCAGATGGTAGTTAGCATATGCCTCAGTATTAATTTGATGCAAACAACTGATTTCCAGGATAATTGAGGGCGCACTCCCATACGTATCTCTCAATGCCCCTTTAACTAAAATAATGAAGTGGTATTCTCAGTTCAATTGTAACATTTTGGGGTGTCTGCTGGGCCATTTGCAGCAGATAATTTGTCTGGCAGAGGGACCATTCTACAGGGCGAGTTAAAAAACATTGTGCACGATTTGAAACGGCCATTTGACCTTGATGCGTGCATTGAACCGTGAATTTATTGTTGTCAGTGTAAAGCGGTGTTAATCTAGTTTATTCTCCAAAAAAATTAAAGTAATCGACTTAAGAATGCGCAAACTGTGGCAAGTTTTGTAAACTGACCGTGTTTTTCGCCATTCCTATGGGATTTACACACAGTAAAATTGGTTTTGCTAAATGGTCATTATCACTCACATTAATCATGTTAATTGTCAAAATGTTCCTGAAAAATCATTCTTTCACTCTGGGATAAGTAGTTAATCGTCTGATACCGAGTTGTCAAATGAAAAGGCAAATCTGAATCACCTGTTACAGAGCACTTTGGATGCCAAATCCTCTTTTTTTTAGGATGATGGTGCTTTCTCACTCTCACTCCATACCATCATGCTGCAGTAATGTTCATGTCTTAACTGTGTAATTCCCATAGGAATGGCGAAAAACACTGTCAGTTTTCAAAACTTGCCACAGTTTGCTTATTCGTCAGTTGATTACTTTCATTTTTTGGGAGGATAAACTAGATTAACACTGCTTTACATTGACAACAATAAATCCACGGTTCAATGCATGTATCAAGGTCAAATGGCCGTTTCAAATCGTGCACAATGTTTTTTTGACTCACCCTGTATACTCTATGTGATGCACTTGTTCATACGCATCAACTATACAATATTTTGTAATCATTGCTACTATTGCTATCTTCAGTAGATTTCGCATTAACAATACAATATTTTGTAATCATTGCTACTATCGCTATCTTCAGTAGATTGCGCATTAACTATACAATATTTTATAATCATTGCTACTATTGCTATCTTCAGTAGATTGCGCATTAACTACATGTATACAATATTTTGTAATCATTGCTACTATTGCTATCTTCAGTAGATTTCGCATTAACAATACAATATTTTGTAATCATTGCTACTATTGCTATCTTCAGTAGATTTCGCATTAACAATACAATTTTTGTAACCATTGCTACTATTGCTATCTTCAGTAGATTGCGCATTAAATATACAATATTTTATATTCTTAAACAGCTAAGAAAGTTTAAGCAATCTCATTGGTTCTCAGAGAAATCGGCGACATCTCTATCAGACAACATAACACGGGGAAGTGGGGCCTACGTTTTAACAGTGCGCCCAACCTTCACAATGCGTGGTTTGCTCCATAACGCGCACTTCTGCAGTGCGTCTTTAGCGCTTTTCCTGCGTTTATGTCTGCGCCGCGACACTTACGCATGGTTTACTCATCGCATGTGATTGGATGGAATGTTTGTGGGTTATTCGATCCTAGCAGGGGTAAAAGTTGTCAAATGTGGACAATAAAATGTACTTATTTAAACAATACCTTTATACTCTAAATCATTGCTACTATTGCTATCTTCAGTAGATTGCGCATTATCTATACAATATTTTGTAATCATTGCTACTATTGCTATCTTCAGTAGATTGCGCATTAACTAATCATTGCTACTATTGCTATCTTCAGTAGATTGCGCATTAACTAATCATTGCTACTATTGCTATCTTCAGTAGATTGCGCATTAAATATACAATATTTTATTGTAAATATTCCTATCTTTAGTAGATTGCGCATTAACTGTAAAATATTTTGACATCATTATTATTTATTAATCAATACTTATATGGCGCTCTTCAAAGTGCACAACGCTTTACAAAATAGAGGCAAAAATGATGCAAAAAGACAAGAAACCACAAACACCTAACATTTATACAAATGCGTTTTCAACAAATGTTTGAAAACAGGCACAGACACCGCCTCCCTCAACTGAATTGGCATCTTATTCCAGAGCAGTGTAGCGGCAACAACATACGGATGATTACCAGCTCTATTTCTTGAGCGTGGAACCGAGAGCCATTTATGGTATCCGATGAGAAGTGGAGTCTATGCGAGACAGGACTCTAACGGCATGATGTGCTCTAACGGCATAATGACATGCTTCTGAGGTGATGAAACGGCGTATCCGCCACATATTACGAATGTGAAAATTTCTCCAAATATATTGGCCTCCATCTCAAAACTGTGTTTGCTGACAACATGTCCATTTTGACGTGACGGGTCACATATTGCTATCTTCAGTAGATTAGGCATTAACTATACAATATCATTGCTACTACGTTCATATTGCTATCTTTAGTAGATTGAGCATTAACGATACTATAGTTTGCAAGTAGTCTTCAGTAGATTGTACAATATTTTCTCATTGCTATTAAGTGCATATTGCTATCTTCAGTAGATTGCCCATTAATTATACAACATTTTGGCATCATTACTACTTACTACGTTCATATTGCTATCTTTAGTAGATTGCGCATTAACTATACACTATTTTGACATTGCTACTACCTTAATATTGCTATCTTCAGTAGATTGCGCATTAGGCCTAACTATACAATATTTTGACATCATTGTTACAAGTGCATTTTGCTATCTTCAGTAGATTGTGCATTAACTGTCAAATATTTTGGCATCATTGCTACTAAGTGCTTATTGCTATCTTCAGTAGATTTCGTATTAATTATACTATAGCTTGGCATAATTAATACTACATTCATACTGCTATCTTCAGTATATTGCGCACTAGTTATGCAAAAAGAAAATTCAGTTTCCTCATATGTTCAATGCAAAATATAAATAATATACATTTCATATCACAATTTTTTCATAATATTATTAGTACAATACAGCCGATAATTTGCATTAAATAAATGTTATTACACGGTCCTTTGCTGATACATTACTACCAAGGGCTTAGACAGCCAACCGTGTAGGGAGTGTTTTACACACCCACTTTTATAAATTCACAGTTTTTAGACACCCAGCTTTTGTCCACATGGCCTATACTTTGTACACAAATCCTTAAATTTAGACACCCATTTGTTAAAAATTTATACACATTTACACCTCACATCTTCAAATCCTGCCCAAGACCTTGATTACTACACATTCCATTTTTTGTTGTTAAAACTCGCAATGTTTCCATTTTTTACGGCGATATATTTTTCAAGGGGGAAGGACCAATTTGCTTCCTTCCGGAACAAATGGTAGCACTTCTTTAATTTTGATCTTGTATATACAGGCTGTCCCAAAATGATTAGTACCCATCGATGTTCAAAGTTCAATCATTTTTGTCATCATCAAAACTGATGGGTTTAGGTCCATCATCTTTGTCTTACTGTACTATTTCATTAGAATTTTAGATCATGAATATCGGATTTATCAAGATACACTCCATTATGTAAAACAAAACATGGTGATTTCACCTTTTTGACAAAGTGCTAACAAAATGTGTGTGCTATTAAAGCTTGTTAGAAAGAAACTTGTGTATTATCATAATCTCTTGTTTACTCAATATAATCTTATGAGTCTTTCTTTTGTAACTGTTATTAGTTATGGGTGTTCAAATCATTACTAATTCTTCTCCTTACATCAATTTAACGGGTAAAAGAAGTTTGTCACACTTGAGTGACCCCATGCATTGTTTAATTTGACAAGTGTTTAGGGACCTCTATTAAATGAAGTGGTATTTGGTGAATCACCAGTGGCTTAGATTTCATTTTCACATTGAAGAATGAATTTCGTGAGGTTAAACACTAAGGGACTATACCATTTTTAGCAAGTTTGTAGGAAATTGCATCCCCAATATGAAAAAGAAATCTAAGCTACTGCTAATTACCCATGACCACGTTTTTACCTGTTTTTAAATGTCCTTCAAGTTTAGCCTCAAAACTAGCTCATTGTAGAAACAAAGCTTGGGGTTGCTCATGCGTGACGATCCATTTTTACTCTTCAAATTGAATCAAAATGAAGAATTAATGGTTTAAACAACAAAATGATACAACAGCAGTTTAAAATTGAAACGAACCAAAGATGTTAGCAGACAAGAGATTAAGAGACTGTATTAGTTGCTTTCAAACAAGGTTGTTTAAAAACACACTTTTTGCACTTTGCCAAAAAGGTGAAATCACTATGTCTTACACAATGGAGTGTAATTTCATTAAAATAAGTCCGATATTCCTGATCTAAAATTCTAATGAAAGGGTACAGTATAGCAAATATGATAGGAAAACAACGGGTCTAATTTCATTGATTTTGATGATGAAAACATTTATTGAACTTTGGGCATCGAATCATTTTTAGACAGCCTGTATAAAAGCGACATGGTAGAAAAATTATATTTTTTACCCAATGACGGTAATATATTGGGTTTTTTTGCAAACCTGAATATTATTGTTATACCATAAGACACTTTCCATGAGTTCAATGTTGATTGTAGGTTGGCGGCTTTTAACAAACCTTACTCCATGCCATAACAACATCTTTCCAAACATTTGGGATTTTTAACTGTATAAAGAAATTTAATATATCAGAAGAACCCCCTCCAATATCTAGTAGATGATTCATTTTTGCCAATTTGTAAAAGGTTAATCCACTGTAATTATGCAATATTTTGTTATCATTGCTACTACGCTTATATTGCTATCTTCAGTAGATTGATCATTACTTATTTGACGGCTTTACTACTACTACTACGTTCATATTGCTATCTTCAGTAGATTGTGCATTAACTATACAATATTTTGTCATCATTTTAGCATTTTAAACCCAAAGCAACATAGTAAGCAGACAAAAGTACATGTATACGAACATTTATCACAAAAGTGGTAAGAATACATTCATGAGTTAAAATACATGTACAATTATACATTAAGTCTATTTTCTAACCTGAAATTGAAGTTTTTCCCATCCATTTCCCATTACATAAATGAGTAAATATAATATAGGTCTATATTCTGATCTGAAATTGTTTCTCGTCATTGCCCAAGCTATAACCCATGATTAAAGAAACCAGTTTATTTCATAAACACAATTTAGTATACTTTAATCTCGATATCAGGACTCTTGGTGGAAGCTATTACTATACATCATAAATATTCATTAGCTAATCGCGGTTTCCTATTGGTCTATTCCGTTAGCTACGCACTTCAGTATTTAGCCTACTTCCTCGCGTACGGGAAAGACGCAGACGCGGGGAAAAAATAAGGGTACTACCGCACCCCTAGGAGGCAACTACCGCACCCCCTGAACGAAACAGTCTCATCCCCTGAACGAAACAGTTCAACAAACGTATACACGTCACATTGTATAGAACTTTGCATTCTGGCGACGAGCATGGTTATTTTGTTGTTGTCAAAATGGCGTCGTCTGCTGCTGGTCGTTTCGCAGAACTGTCAGAGACGGATTTAGTTGTAAGTTTTTATAATTTTGTGATGAATATTTATGATGTATAGTAAAACAAATACAACATGGTTTATAACGGGAAGTAGTGTGAATTACTGGCCCCTCGGTGTTGGATGAGTGCGTCTACTTCATCCAACACCGAGGGGCCAGTAATTCACACTACTTCCCTCTATACCATGTTGTATCTGTATAATACCACATACAATATCTAATCCCACATCTGACACCATGTTACATGATTTAGATTCACTATACCATGTTTCATATTTCAGAAACCACATTATTTCATTACCTCATGATTCTCGGTTTCAATCCATTTCAATAGCCACGGCCCCTACCTCCCATTCCCAAACCATATTACATGTACTTCATTACAACCTTCCCCAGCTTATTTCAACCCATTTATTATCTCGCCAAGGAGTTGTCACCGTATGGTGAGATATATTAATTATCTTGCCAAGTCGACTTTACAAAAAGTAGACATACAAAATATCCGGTGATATAAACCAAATTCATTAACCCTAACACTTTTGGAATGGAAATGTTGAAAAAAATATCCGAGGGTGGAAATGGGCGAAATTAACAGAGAAAATCCGGACTTGCCGACGACAGGATTCGATCCCAGGTCCTCCAGCATGGATGACGAGGTCTTAGTCCACTCGGCCAGGGAGTCACACGCTCGCAATTAACAATTCCGTGCGCATTTATCACCTGGTGTCAGTGCCCGGCGAGATAGACTGAGGTGACACGTGCCTCCAGCATAGTTTTCAAATGGGATTTTATGGGGTTCAGGGCTGTAAGGGTTATTATGGTCTTCTACTGACATGAACTTAATCGTCCACACAGAGAGTCTTGATTTCAAATAGGGCTATCTGCATGGGTGACTCCAATACATGAAAACCCTCAATCAGGGTTATATAATGACCAAGTATTCCCCTCCGGAATAAAGTGACCACTCTGATAGTGAGGGTCATGCAGCCTTGAATCCCAGACTCCTCTTTGCTGACTTTCTCTTTACCGCTTCGATCTCAGGTGGTGGCTTATACGTGGCCTTGCTGGTTTAGGTCTGGTTCTGATTCTGTAATCATGCCTGCCTTTGCCCTAAAAGAGGTCTTTAATCCAGCAGAAGGAATGCAAAGTCATGTTGGCACTGAAACCTTGGTTGAAATACAGCCTTGCCATTTCAATTGCCAAGATGTTTTCCCTAGCTGAGCTTAACTTCTCTTTATGGGCAACACTCCATAACAGGGCATAGAACGATTCATTGGTATTCTGCGTCAAACAGAGACTGCAATGGCGTAGCAACTCTAGACTACCAGGGTCCTGTACGTATAGGGGAAAATCAAAAATCAGGATGCAATAGTGAGTGAATTTGGTATTTTTATAATAAATATGATTCATGCAAGGAGACTTGGGAAATGGATTGTAGAGAAAATGATCACATACAAGTTATCACATAAGGCCAAGAAGAGAAAAAATGTGTCTCACATACCCTGTATGCATAAGTATGTGGAGTCACTAAGTGCATAACCCTACGTGATGAGCTTATATTTTTGCCCATTTTTGCCCAGTAGGGAGGTCACGCTGCATGTCATATTTTGTTATACGCAAGAAAACAATGGAGTCATAGTGACTGCAATATTTGCTAGAAATAGCTTCGGGAAATGGTCTATTGGGCATCTCAAAAACTAAGAAACGTGTTAAAAATCATGTAGAATTTTAGAGGAGGGTCAATAACATCTGCAGAACAGTAAAATGTATAGTTTTAAACACGTTTGGTGACCAAATTTATGTCGTACAATGCCGGAAAATTCACGTTTTGAAAATCCGTGGTCTTCAAAATTACAGGAATCCTAACTCATTCTAAACCTCACCAAATCATAAAATGAACCCTCGTCTACAAAAAAAGTCCGTGTGCGTATTGCTCTATCTGCTTGGAGATAGCGAAGACCACGGTAACCTCATAGCTTTATACCACGGAATGAAATCTGTCATTGACATTACATGGCGAAAATCGTACAGATTTGCACTGCAGACCTCTGTGTAGGGAGTGTTGACAATAGCGTGACAATAGCAAGGTCCTTTGGCTATTGTGTTTGTGCATGTATGTGACGACTGACCCCGTTCAACAATCTTCATAGCTTTCATATAGGGCTTGGGTGACCTAACCATTGACTGACGCTTCACATATTTTGAACAATTTTGTTTGTTTTTATTTATGCAATTTTGAGCTTCCTTATATTATAGACCTACATACAAAAGGAAAATATTTTTGCTTTTATATTTTTGCGCTTGCTGATTTTAGAGAGGAAAGTGCAGAAAAAATGTAGCGAAAACAAAATGAACAACAAAAGGCAAAACATTCTTCTTTTTACCTGTTAGCTGACATCCAGAATTGTGCTATTTGGTCACACATAGAGCAGATCAAACTCAGGTGGGTTACCAAGCCTTCCTTTCCTTCCACCACCACATGTCTCCCATGTATGTATGCCACACTTAGCGAGTTGTTTCAAGTTAATCTGTTAATTATGACATTTCCTGACTTTCCAAGGTGGCATTTTGATGTTGATGTGGTGCATTCCTTATCTGAAAAATATAATGAGCAAAATGAGTTTAAATAACAATTCTAGAAATTCGAGATCAGGAATTGAGCTCGGTAACCAAAAGCACGCTATTATTTATATTTTGGTTTATTTTCAGGCAGTTTTCCAAAAGATTCTAAACCAAAAATTGGGTCTGTCAGGCACTTGCACAGGTTTTTTAGGTGGTGGTGGCCTTACACGTAATTAGGTTATTATACAGGGTGAATAAAAAAATAGGACTCTCCTTCAGCATGGATTAAATCCATGACCAATTTGATTTCATTGTTAACCCTAACTCCACTTTTTTTTTCAGAATATATTTGTCAACGTGGAAAATTGACCAACACTTATTTTGACAAAGAATGAGGTACATTTTGGCTCGAAACAAGCTTGTACCTATGAAAGTGAACCGACAAGATTGTTGTGACTAAATAAATGTGCGCATACAATGAAGCGTGTGACAATTTTCGACTTTACACTTATTTTGGCTATGATTAAGGTACATTTTGGCTCTAAACAAGCTTGTACCCAATATTCAGCTGTTTCCACAACTGTAATGTGACATGGTTATTTGTTACAATTATTGTAAACAGCTAGATTAAGATTGGTAGTGATTATACCAAGTATACCAAGTGCAAGTACATAGTGGAGAACATACCTTTCTCTCAGAGACAGATTTTCGGTTCTCGTTCTCACACCATTCATTGGCTTTTTGTTATGGCTTGATCATGGCATTCTGAAAATAAAAATAAACCATAACATTTATTATTCCTGTACTTGAGAAAATCAACATTATTAGGCGAGACACAAAAAAGAAACCCTGTTCTATGGGCCCCACAAATCTGTGAAAATGTTTTCATGTGGCGTCAAAATCGATTCTATAATGACATTTAAGAGGGGGTCTTAGGTTAGTAGTTTATGGTCTCCTCTCAAACTACTAACCTAAGACCCAGGCTTTTGGGTGCCAAAATCGATTCTAATGACATTTAACAGGATAGTAGTTTACCCCCTCTCAATTACTTACCAAAAGAATCCCACTTTTTGGTGCCGAAATTGATTTTAATGACATTTAAGAATAGTTTACCCCTCTCAACTACTAACCTTCTTTGGCGCCACTATCTATTTTAATGACATTTGATACTAAAAATAGATTCGCCGACTCATTTCATTACAAAAAATCTACTTTTATGTACATCTTAACAGTTGACACTTCCCTATAACCCTAACTCTACTACACCACATGGCAACTAGGCTACAAAACGGACCCATGCTATAACGAGGCGAATATACTGCGCCGAGTGTGACTGACATAGTGGCTAGGATCTGGGCCCTGGTGCTGGAGGTCCGTGGTTCAAATTCGAGGGGGGAGGGAGTCAGGGTGACCTTTCTGGTGAATTTTGGGGGTCAGAAAACAAATCTGTTGCCGTGTGGTGTAGAGTAAAACGTTAAAAAGTAATTTTAACTGTTACACACACTCTCATACTGCGAATAAGCTGGCAACCCCTTCTTATCCGCAGTATCGTACTGCAAATAAGCTGGCAACCCTTCTTATCCGGAGTATCGTACTGCGAATAAGCTGGCAACTCCTTCTTATCCGCAGTATCGTACTGCGAATAGACCCTGCTAAAGGTATACTGTAAAAGCCAATATTTTCGCGCACTTCGATATCATAGACAATTGGGTTTTTTCGCGGGCGACCTTCTGGATGCACTGCATGAATGTTAAAAACAATATTTTTGTGTGTTATAATTTTCGCCGAAAAATACTTTATAAAACCACCGCGAAAATGTCAGCTTTACAGTATTATGTGAAACGCCCTCAATCCTCAATAAAATTGAAAGCAGATTTTCTTGCAGATTTACATTTTTGATCATAAATCGTAATACATTCCAAGTTACAGGGCGATACAACTCTTAATTACTTCAAAATCATGGTTTTAGAGTGAAAATAAGGGGTCACACTACTAAATAGAGCTCCATAGGGATATATATATTGTACAAAAACGCTGATATGAAACTCTGTATAAGACCACTAAATTACAAAATTAGACCTTGTAGAGTGATTTTTTCTGAAAGATGTTCACATTTTCTCACCAAAAAGGGGAAAAAATAGATAGGTGAACTTGCTCGATTTTTCAAAATACGCCCATGGAGTTGACTACCTCTCTGATGAGCTTGGAAATGCTGCCGCAATCGTTGATGTTTCCAGTGAAAAACACAAATTTGAAAGATCTCTCAAAATGTATCTACAGGGTGTCCCAAAAGTCTATGCACGACTTTGAAGCTTTGTATTTCACAAAATATAAGTTGTGTTGAAAATATGAATACATATTTAGAAAGAGGAGATGTGGGAAATAATTTTGATACCAAACATTGGAGTAACATCTGTTTGTAATACCACCCTAGAAGACAAATATGTATTACTGCAAAAATGTGATTTTATACTTTGGAGGAATAAAGTTCATAAATCCATACCTATTGAGATTAACAAAAAGACAGGTAGAGTTGGTTACACGGAAAGTGATCCGTCAAATGTAATATTTAAAATTTTACCTTACAGTGATCCCATTCATAATAACAAACTATATCACACATAATTTTCGTTTCTATAGTTTAAATGTTTTGTTTGATCTGAATCTTGTATGGAAACTTCTTCAAGTCCTTACACAAAATTCTGTGAACAGTTGATCTTTTAATCTTGTTTTCTGCGGAAAGTCGGCGAATATATCTCTTTGGTCTTATAACATCAATGTGACTTGTTGATCAACCAGTATTTTCTACCACATGAGACAAATCATGCACAGTTCTGTGTTCAAAAATGTATCCACCCACTTCAGAATGGATATTCTTCCTGGCGCGCGTTTCACTTTGAAATGTTTTCTGAACTTTTGTTGAGTAAGTTGAACTGAATTTGTTTCAGCGTAGAACCATACAATTTGTATTCGATTATCTATGCTGTAAACCATCTTAAATGAATACTTTTGCTGTGCAATGTTATCTACTGCGCCTATTTATGTTGTGAGTGACCGAGTTTGGTAATAACATTAATGTTTCAAGTTAAGCAGTGAACTGTGGCTAATGCGCAACATTGTTTTCATACCGTTAATTTATGCGCACCTGGTTTTAGCAACAATGTGCGGTACTTGGTATGGGTAGGTCTCACACGGCCAAAAACTTTCAACCAGTTTTATAATGTTGGTGGTTCACCAATAGGGTTGTGTTTGGTATCAAAATAATTTCCCAAATCTCGTCTATCAAGATATGGTTAAATTTATACCATATGATTTATATTATATAAAATCAACTTGATTACAATTCCATGATTATACTACAGCACTGTTTCATACAGCCAGCAATGTTCTGGATTTACGTTATTGTACCATATGATTTATATTTTATGAGATATGACTCTTCAAAAACGTGCATAGACTTTTGGGACACCCTGTAGATGATATTCACAGTTTATTTTAGTCAGGGTGCATGTAGGTGATGTCCCATTAATCATAATTAATCAAAAATCATTTTTTTAAAACCGCCCTTAAGGGTAGGGGATACCCGATTTAGTGTAGTGCACCCTTAAACTGTCGAAGTCTGCACCGACAACTTATTTTTCTCTCTAAAACCATGATTTTGAGGTAATTAGGAATTGTATTTATGTGTGTTTGTTTAGTTACAAGGTCGGTCCGTACGGACACACGCTTGGGTCCTGACGGGACCAGACTCGAGCAAAATGCTCAGGCCAGGATTTAAAGCCTGTATAAGCATGATGGCTAAAAATGAAATGATAGTAAGAACAGATGTTATACTAAAAAAATCTTTTGTCTCAAAGCTCTTCAGTTTTTCAACACATAATGCGAAATGCGTTTTTTTAAAGGTTTTTTTTAAAAATAAAATATTGAAATCATTGTAAAGTGACCTTTTGTATTTAAAATGATGTGATGAATGAAAATCTGAAAAATCTGTGAAATTTTGAGATTAAAAAATAAATAAAAAAACCCAAACAAAAATTAAGATTTTTGTTTTCTAATGCGGGAGCTTTGAGACAAATGATTTTTTTAAATAGCCTTATCCAATATTGTCCTTTACTTTAGGTCCCAAGCATGTATGATCAAGTAAACAGATGGCCATGCGTTTTGAACTCGCCACCCAAAAATGATGGTGTTGTTACATATTTTCAAATTGTGATCTGTTTAATTCATCATATCTCAGCAAAACATAAGGCTATAGTCATGTTTTTGGTCTCATTTAAAAGCTAATGAGTACCACCACTAACAAACCTGTAAATATGAACAACATAGCTTTTCAATTTGCGAAGTTATGGTTGATTGAATTGCGAATCCTCAAGGTGGAGGAGGGGGGATGTGGAGGGGGGGGGGGGGGGGGATGCGGTACACACAAACTCTATGGGAACAGCGCGTTTCGCGTGTGTAAACTTGATTAAATTAACTAACTAAAGTACTACATGGGCTACAAACTTGGTTTTGGTCTTAATTTACAGCTAAACAATTCTGCTAGTTGTTTTTAATCATTTTGAACTCTTAATGATTAGTTTAGTCCATAAAATATGAACTTTTACTTACGAAACTATCCATTTTCATGATAAACACTGTAGTAAGTAATGCGGATGTCTTCAAAATCTAAAAGTTGCTGTAAAATTTTAATTACTTATCCTATCACAGTCAAAGTATACATTTTCTAAAAGGAAATTTGATGAGGAATCCAAATATGGACTTACATTTTCAGTATAATATTTGTGATGTAACTCTAAGGGTGGCGAGTTCATAACACATGGCCAGATACAAATCATAACAAACCATTATACAATTATACCCTAATACCTACCATTTTGGTCAAAAACCTCAATACCAGTCCGAGGATTTGATTTTACACAATCATGATCAGGCCGGCTAAACTGCATCCATATACAATTCCCTGTATGCATTTTCAGCAACCTGTATTATTTAAATACAAAAGAGTACATAATTATTTTTTTATACACTGGACCAAAAACACCATAAATTACAAAACAGTATACTGCCCCAGTGGCGTAACAGCCGGGGGGCACAGTGCCCCCACCCTGAAGGTGCTCAGCAGGAAATTCAAACCTACCCACCAGGAAAAATGGAGGGAAGGGAAAAGAGGAAAAGGGGGAAAGGGAAAGAAAAGAGAGAGAGAAAGGAAAAAGGAAGGAAAAAGAAAAAGGTAAAGGAGGACAAAAGGGGAAAGAAAGAAAAGAAGAAAGGGAAAGAAAGAAAAAAAGAAAATTTCGCAGCTACAAAAAGCACAACAGTCAACAAATTGTTGACTGTTGTGTTTTTTGTAATGCGAAATTGTGTGACCGTGCAAAATTTTGGTGACCATGCGAAATTTGTGACCTTGCGTAATTTTGTGACCGTGCGAAATTTTGTGGACCCTACACCCCCCCCCACCTTATGTGAAATTCACGAGGTGACTGACTGGGAAAAAATTTGGAGCAACCTTTTACAAAATAATTCCGGGACAGAATTATTCTAATACTGTAGCACTGTACAACAATATTTTTCGCCACGGCGTCCTTCAGTAAAGCAGTACCAGTAAGCCTGGTTCCATCACCGCCGCTCTCCCCAATGCAAGCCACCATTTTTGGTTGTTTTTATTCATGGCTTAAATACATGTACAACGTTGTGCATGCTCAAAACTACTGGGAATAAAGGAAGATTTCGGAAGGGCACTTGAAGCTTGTCGGAACATTAAGGTCATGTAATGTGGCCACAGTGAGACCACTGCGACGCTGGAATGTTGATTTTCCCTCCACATTTTAAACAGTTTAGTTAATTTTTCGATCGCACATGCTTTTCCGCTAAGTGCAACCTTGTCGAATTTGACAGTGTTTATGATAAATGTGTTTAAAAAGGTACCGTATTATCCCTATTAAGCGCCCATGCCCTTATAAGCGCCCACCCAAATTTTTCCCAATGACTACTAAAAATAATCCCTTATAAGCGCCCATCTTTTCAATTACCCACCGTGTATGCATTAACATATATTTCGGAGTAATTCTGTTATACCATTCACATGGGTATTCATAGTGCGTGATTTTTAAGAACGACGCATACTAACTGATGTTGGTGTGTAGGGTATAACAGAATTATGCCAATATTTCAGCGATAAGTAACAGTAATGTTTATAAGCTGGTGCAAGCCACCATCTTTGTTTTTTATTCATGGCTTAAATACAACATCGCGTCTGCTCAAAAATACCGAGAATAAACAAAGTTTTTGGAAGAGCACTTGAAGCTTGTCGTAACATTGACGACGACGCAATGTCAATTTTTTTCCGACATTACAGTTTACAACTTACCTCCCATTGCATAGGTTTATGGAATGGATTTAAACACCATTTATGGTGTTTCAGGCAGCATGTCTGATTGCCATAAAATGCATCCAGACCACAATACTGGCACTTGGTATGGTTTTTGTTCAGTTTTATCTGTGCATGGCATGCAGCACAATAGGACCCTGGAAAGGTAAAATGAACTGCCAGTAATTTGTCTCTGAGTGATGCCCATTCATTGTCATTGCATGGTATGTGTTCCGACGCAGTTGGATATTGTCCAGGTAGTTGTTCTTCTTCCTCTATAACAGGTAGCTGATGGTCAGGTAGCGGCACAGGAACAGGAAGCTGCTCTGATAGATCTACCCTTCGAAGTGGTACTTGAACAGTACTATCAACAAGGACATTGGCTTGCACTGTTCTTATTGAAAAGCGCGGGAGTTTTGGTCGCCTTGACATTATTGCCTGTAGACAAGAATCATGAAAACAAGCAGTTATTACGAAAGATTGATACACCCCTACAACACACAAATTGTTGTGTCCACCTATACAAAGAAATATAGACTTGTTGTACAGCAGAATCAACAAAAGGATAATTAAAACATGACATCAAAATGTATCTGTGTCATGAATATTAAATTTGCTTTGCCTTAACTCAATAAAAGGTCTCTACATTACATAAAGTCCCAACCTGAAACAGGGTAAGAAATTATAAGTTGTAATGATCAATTCATGAAGAAAAAAAGTAGAAATTAATTAATTATCCCTAAGGACAACAAAAATAAATGGTTGTGTTGCCATCAGCGACCAACCGACCCTTAAATCGTATAAACTAGGGTCACATTTTCTTTTTTCTTTCAATTTTTTTTTTTTTTAAATTTAAATTTAAATTTGATCTTTAAATTAATGTCTAAATGTTACTATTTCTTGTGTGAAATGAATTTAAAGTAAGCTTAAATAAATGGTTTTAGACTATTATCACACTAGAAACATTAGTTAAATTGACTTAGGGCCTACACCAATTTTGTCTCAACATAAACCATTTATTTTTCAGCCAATAAAAAAAGAATTCTGACTGACCGACCCAACTTTAATTTTTTAGCATTTGAGGGCAACAACTGGTTTTTTTGGCCTAATTTGGCAATGAATTTTGCCATGTATTTTTAGGCATTATGGATTCTTGGATACCTTCATACTATAAAGACAAAAAAAGTGATATTGATGGGTGGATGGATCTGGCAGGCTTAACTGTTAAAAATGACACTTTTGTTATTTTGTTATGTTTAATATTAAATGTTATTCTATACCCAATTCTATTGATTTTGGTGTCAAATTGTGTTATTTTGAAATCAATGTTTGTAAGAAATGGATGGTTTTTTTATATATATTAAAGTGTGAGGGCGCTTTCTTTAGCCACACACCTACTCGATATAATCTTTCATTTTTTTTCTTTAGCTAATCAGCTTAAAGACGGCATTCACAAAAGTTTATTCTGAAAATCTGAGCTTATAATTAACACCTTTTCGTTTTGACTGCGACCCATTTATTTTAGTATTTTCATGCTCAGGGTATGAACAGGGCTGTCAACTTTTGGGATTTGCTGGGAGGGTGCAAGGCTTAAGATAAGCAGGCGCTGGGCGATTTTTACCCCATTGGTCCTTTTGCCATAGCGCCTGGTAATGCTGAAAAACCGAGCGCCGATATTTTGTCCAAACCAGCGCCCGTTGACGATTGGGAAGCTTGCCCAAGACTACATGTATCTAATTTCGCGTTGACAATGCTGTCACACTGGATTTAATAAAAAGTTAGCTCCTGGTAGACTGAATAATTCAATATTTTGTAATGTCAGGCGTGGGTGGCAACAGGAAACTCAAAATCAATTGTGAAGGGCCTACATGTAAGTGGATACAAATTAATGTTCTAGAATTAGGCAAACTAGAAATAAAACGTGGCGACTTCCCATCATAATATGGTTTTATTTCATACATGTAGCTCTATATTGAGTCGTATGAGAGCTATGATACAGAGCTAGTCTCAAGTCATCTCTATATAGGTCGGACGGAGCTACGTCATGCCGTTGAAAATAATCAAATGCCGAGGTGAAAACAACTTGCGCAGATCAATCAATTAAGGCAACCGCACAGTGCGCCTACTGAGCATCAAGTGCGTAATGCTCAGCGTTGAATGTGTGCATGGAATGCTTTGCTTTTGGACCACTTGTTATGCACCTGTCAGTTGCACCCCCCCCCCCCCCCCCCCCCTACCCTGGCATAGCGGGGACTTGACTGGGGCTGTAATTTGATATTTGTAACGGCCCTGGTACGGCCCCGGTCAAGTCCCCGGCCCTGGTACGGCCCCAGTCAAGTCCCCGCCCCTTGACCCCTTGACAACGCGCGAGTCCCCGCTTAGTCCCCGGGTACGCCTGGCCCTGGTTGTGAAAAAACAAGCGTCTAGCGAACGACATTGGTAGCACGCCAATCAAATGCTTCAGCTATTGTGTGGGCTATTGTGTCTTCAACACAATAGATCCAGTGATCGATGCAATATCGACTTATTCCCAATCGACTTTTCCCCAATGGAAGATTGATGATGATTCACCAAACGCACCACACACACGGCCGGCCGTCCAAAGCTCTGAATCGATCACCGATTCTGTTGCGCAGGCGCATAATTAACAATAGGTCCCTGGCTGTTTTGTGTCGTCAATTAATATATAGGGCTACAAATAAATAAGATAACCAGCAAAAATAACTTTTCGTAGTTTTTTGGCCTAGACTTAGATTAAAAAAATCTAAAATCTAAAAATGGACATCGGTAGACATTAATTACAAAACCTAGTAATAAGATTATTTTATTTTGTTTTGCTTTATCATATTGATTCTGTCATTAATTTAACAGGACTCGGACTTACCAGTCAACTATTTAATAAATTATGTTTTCTGGGCACAGTGCTTGCATAGGCAATGAAGTTTGAACAAGACATTTTACTTATTTATTCTTTCACCCATCCATTACCTCCTTAGAAATGTGTGGCCCAAAAAGAAAAGGGTATTTATTTTTATTTTTAAAGTCATAGATGTTTTATTAAACTAAAATCGAAAAGAAAACATTTATTACACTGGAAATTATGAGCGTTTACTTTTGGACAAACTAAAAGTAAACTAAAAAGTAAACACAATACTAAACACTTATGTGAGCCCAACAACTCAGCTGTTTTCCACCCAGCCTCTAATAAATAACTGTTCCATTAAATCACAGATGGTGGAAACATCTGTGACTATATTCACTCACTTGGAGCGTGCTTTGAGGTCAATTGGGTGCAAAATGAAAGAAAAGTTTAGTTTTTAGTTTACTTTTACGTCTACTTTTTTTGTTTAGTATTGCGTTTACTTTTGAGTTTACTTTTAGTTTGTCCAAAAGTAAACGCTCATAATTTGCAGTGTTATTTAAAACACAAGTTCGTTTTATTATTTAAAACACAAGTTCGATTTATTATTTAAAACACAAGTTCGTTTTATTATTTAATTAAGAAACAAACAATACAAACACTTTAATAATTTAACAATTTCCTTGCTCGAAACCTAAACCGATTTATGGGCCATGATATATCCACCCTGCTCTGAGCACTGAGAGTGGCAAAGTACGCCGCCAGTATATTGGAATTATCGATATTGCCGAGTGGATTGGTAAGTCGATATTTACAGCGATCTGGATCTATTGTGTTGAAACACACAATAGCTGAAGCATTTGATTGGCGTGCTACCAATGTCGTTCGCTAGACACTTGTGTGAAAAAGGACCATGCTGCGCCAATAACGGAAGTTTGTATGACTCAAGTTGTTATAAATTAATACGACCACATTACTATAATATTAACGAGAGTAAAGTTTAATCATGCAACATCACCAGGATCACGAAGCAAGAGAGTTGGAAGGAAAATGTTAAGCCTGCATTGTAAAATAGATTGCATAGCTAGAAAAGCATTTTTAAAATGTTGTGTAAGCTTTGTGGGCTACTATACATGAGCCATTCAACGGCAACTCTCATCATTAAAAACACGCCAGCGACTAACATGTAAACACCGAACAATTGATGCAGAATAATATCCGGGAACCATGCAGAACTCCCTGTTATTCTTTTTATCAGTATTTTAATGTAATGCGCATCAACACAGGCTGAAAAAGTAGGCAATGCGGAAAGCTCCTTGCAGGGAAATTTAAGCATTTGGAGGGAAATTTTGGCATTTGGAGGGAAATGTTACTTTTTCATTAACCCTTACAGCCCCAGATCCCTTGAAATCCCATTTCCCAGCATCCTGGTTCCACCTGGCGCTGAG
Source organism: Ophiura sarsii (assembly GCA_035610835.1). Lineage (NCBI taxonomy): Eukaryota > Metazoa > Echinodermata > Ophiuroidea > Amphilepidida > Ophiuridae > Ophiura > Ophiura sarsii. The sequence goes on from CM069447.1 coordinate 27,756,262, forward strand.
GTTTTTGTTTGAAATAATGGCCCCGGGCTATATAGCTGGGCGTATACACTCGCCCAGCACAGCTTCCCCCGTGGCGCAGTTGGTAGAGTATTCGCCCGCCAACCGAGAGGTCGTGGGTTCAAACCCCGGGGCGTGGCACCTCTTGTTGTGTGTGCTTTTTTCGCTTGAAAAAAAATTCGTTGGAAAATCCACCGGGTGGGTTAGGGTTAACGAACGATTTTTTTTCTTCTTTTTAATTTTCACTTTTTTTCTCTAATTTTACCCTGATTAACCCTTACAGCCCCAGATCCCATGAAATCCCATTCCCCAGCATCCTGGTTCCACCTGGCGCTGAGGTTTTTGTTTGAAATATTGGCCCCGGGCTATATAGCTGGGCGTATACACTCGCCCAGCACAGCTTCCCCCGTGGCGCAGTTGGTAGAGTGTTCGCCCGCCAACCGAGAGGTCGTGGGTTCAAACCCCGGGGCGTGGCACCTCTTGTTGTGTGTGCTTTTTTCACTTGAAAAAAATTTCGTTGGAAAATCCACCGGGTGGGTTAGGGTTAAGAAATGCATTCCATTTTGGAGGGAAATTTGGAATCGCTTGCCGGGAAAAAACCATTTTTTCAGGCCATGCGCATCAATTGACCGGTCGATTTGACAAAGAACCAACAAATCATGCAGTTGTAAAATGTTTTTGTTATTATGTTAATGTTGGAATCAAGCGAAGCGAATTGCCGATGATGCCGGGCGATGATGGCGGGGAATAATAAAGTGAAATTCGCCACTCTTAGGAGTTGGAATTTAGATATTGGTTTTGCAAAAAAACATCAATAATCATGATAGGATCACGTGCATTTCTAGTGAAGTTTGGTGCGATCTCCAAATGTCAAATTTTCCCAGAAACTGTTTCCCAAATTTACTTGTTTTCCGGTGAGTGTATGGATCAGAACAAAAATGCTCTCCTTGATTACTGGAAAGAGCTTTTTGTTTGCTCTCCTATTGCTCCCCTTAAAGGCTCCAGGGGAGTTCTTTACTGCTCTCCTGCTAATTTCAAAACTCAGTCCCTGCAAGGCAAAACAGCTGTGGGCGATTCCATGAAAATGTGACGGAGCAAAAAAACTAAAAAATGCTCCAAAAGATTTAATTTAACATTCATGTTGTGCAAAGCCTATGCAAACGTTCAGGAAAAAAATATTGCAACCATTGACCGTTGTTAACTATGATTTTTTTAAACTTTTCTTACTTCCAAAACGGTAACACGTGTTACCGAAGCAACACTTTTTTGAAAATATTTCCTAATTGATTTGATTTTAATTGATGCCACTTATAATTTTAATCCTACTAGTTATTAGTGTAGGATGTTATGTAATTTTGCATTTTTTTTTGCTAAGGATGGATTTTTTGGTTTTATTGGCTAAAGTAGACCCTCAGGTATCAGAAATCCATTGGTAGCATTTTTTTCCATCTGCCGATTGGCCGCCATCTTGGATTTCAAAATGGCCGCCATTTCCAATATAATTTACCCTATAACTTTTGTTCAGAGCAACATATGAAGTCAAACTTGGTGGCAAACCACATGTTTTTAATACAAGGGAGTTCACAAGTGCTCTAGCTATGTTCCTATGTCTAACATACATGCATGGCCGCCATCTTGGACTTCAAAATGGCCGCCGTTTACAAAAAAATATTTTGCCATATAACTTTGGTTCTAAGCAACATATAAAGTTGATTTTGGTGGCAAAATCCATGTTTTCAAGAGTTGTTTACAAGACAAGAGAGTGTATAATAGCTGATCTGTTGTTATATATTAATTGGCTGATAGTAGTAATTATTAGGGTAATTATAAGGGTGGTTTAAAACTGGCTGTAAGTAGCGCAACTCCAACCTTCTGCTCTACCACAAATTCTTCCTTTCCTCTATCTCCCATCTTGCTCCTTACTCTGCATGCCTCTCCTATGCACCTTTTCCCATGCTTTGCTTTACTATAGGTTGTAGATACAGGAGGCAATTCCATCAGCCCTCCTGTCCCTAATCCCTTCTCTTGCATTTACCCATCTCCACATCCTCAAAGACTAAGATGCATTGCAATGTTGTGCATGTTAGTCGCGTGCCACCTGGATGGCCAAACCTTGCGGTTAGTGCTAACTGACGGAGCTCTGGGGGGGGGGGGGGGGGGGGGGGGGGCAATAGTTGGTAGTTCTAGGACTATTGGAGTAGTCTGGAGGACTATTGATCATTGCTTTTTAGGTTTCACTTTAAATCACTGAGACCCGGGTAGAATATACTCATTAGCCTTGGCTGGCAAGTATTCTAGAAGAAGGACAACTTTGATCACAAACCATGCTGCAGGAGTTGCGACCGCAGTGATTACAGCAATTGAAAAACCATGATGGCAAACCAAATCAACACTAGGGTTAAAGTCCCTAAAATAACGTCTCCTGGAGCAAACTCGGATTTTTCTAAATCAACTGATGACGGCATGCCCCCAAACCCGAAAGGGAGGAGTAAGCTTGACGGCAGAGCGCGCAATAGGAGACCACTTGCAACATGCAAGACCAATATTACTATATTTACCATGAATGTGAGAACTATCAGAGAGAGTCGATGCAGGGAGGAGCTTGTAACCAATCTAATTAAATGTAAAATTGACATGATCGGGATACAGGAACACCGATGATGACCCAGTGAAGTATGAGAGTATTATGGGTGGAACTCTGATCACTACTAAATAAATCAGGTGCAGCTGTAGGTGGAGTCGGGATACTACTCAATAACAGAGCACTCAGATCATTAGCAAGTATCAAGCCACATTCTGATCGTACACTCATAGTCAACTTCCATGGTAACCCAGCAACAACTGTAGTGGTGACCTACTGCCCTACAAATGTGGCGGATTAAGACATCGTCAGGAGATCATTACAACAGTCTAAAGAGGGCAATAGACTCCATTCCAGCACACAACATCTTGCTTGTTGTTGGCGACTTCAATGCTAGGCTTGGAAAGGATGACGCCAAATTCACTTACCATGATGACACAAATAGAAATGGAGAGTACCTAGCAGACTTGGCTAAAGAGAAAGATCTTATTATCGCAAATACTTACTTCCGCAAGAAAAAAGGCAAGTTGTGGACATATGTCAGCCCAAGCGGCAACAAACTACAGCTGGACTACATCCTTGTCAGGCGGAAATGGCAAAACAGTGTTCTAAATTCTGAAGCATTAACACCTTTGATAGTGTGGGATCTGACCATAGAATTTTCCGATTAAGCCTCAGAAAGAGTAAAATCATCAAACCGAAATAGCAATACGACTGGAAGCTACTTACAACTGATAATGATCTACAAGCCAAATATAGCATAGAGGTGCATAATAGGTTTCAACCCCTCCAGGATGAAGTAGAAACTGCATCTGAGAAATATTCCAGATTCATTAAAGCCATTCAAGATGCTGCAGAGGAAGTGATTCCTGTGAGGAAAAAAGAGAAAATAACCTACTTCTCAAATGACGCCCAGGTATCAAGGGCGAGATCAAAAATTGAAGAAGCGTATGCAAAATATCAACTAGACACTAATGACGAGGAAAATTGGAGAAATTATAAGGAGGCTAAGAAGAGCCTAGGGGAGGCTTATGATCATGTGAAAGAGGAAAACCTTACCAATAAGCTTAGAGAGGTAGAAAATGCCACATAAACTGCAAGCATGGTAAGAGTTGGAAACTGATCAACAAAATATCAGGAAGATTGACTACAAGAAAAGGACAAATCAAAGGATCCACGCAAAAGGAGAGACTAGATAATTGGTATACTCATTTCAAAAATCTACTTGGGAGCCCACCGCACATAAGTAATGAAGATGAGGAAATTGCCCCAGTACTATCAAATCTCAGCATAAAAGAAGGACCCTTTGACTTGGAGGAATATGTGAGGGCTAAGAAGGGACTTGTAGAGGGGAAAGCAGTGGGGAAGATGGTATCACACCTGAAATGCTCAAAAGATGTGATTTGGATAATATAATACTGGACTTCTGCAACGATGCCTTGATGAACTGGAAAAAGCCAGACCAATGGTCTATTCTCAACATAATACCAATACCAAAATCAGGTGATCTCAGTTTGGGAGGCAACTACCGTGGAATAAGTCTGAGCTCAATTGTTGCCGAGCTATACAACAAGATGATACTCAACAGAATCAGACCGGAGCTTGACATCCACTTGAGAGCTAATCAAAATGGCTTTCGAGTTGGACGTATCACGGTTGGCCACATTCTTGCCCTCCGAAGAATTATTGAGGGAATTAGATCAAACAACCTGCCAGCCATCATAACCTTTATAGACTTCAAGAAGGCGTTTGACACAATACATAGGGGACGAATGATGCAAATTCTGAAGGCCTATGGTATACCTGAGCAGCTTACAAATGCGATTGCAGAAATATACACCAAGGCAAAGGTTATATCACCTGATGGGGAAACTGAGGAATTTGAAATACTGGCTGGAGTACTACAAGGTGACACCTTGGCTCCATATCTCTTTGTCATTGTTCTCGACTACGCCCTAAGAGAGGCCATAGATGGCAAAGAAGAGGAGCTAGGATTCCGCTTAACAAAAAGAAGCAGCAGACGAATAGGACCAACCACAGTTACTGACCTCGACTTTGCTGACGACATTGCACTGTTGTCTGAAGAAGTGTCTCAAGCGCAATCACTACTTAACAGAGTGGAGACTTCGGTGGGTAAAATTGGGCTCAAAATGAACGCTGCAAAGACAAAGTACATGTCCTTCAACCAGAAGCAAGTACCTGTAATCACCACAAACGAAGGTATGCCCCTTGATAAAGTGGAGGACTTCAAGTACCTTGGAGCCTAAATGAACAGTACTGAAAAGGACATCAAAACACGCAAAGCAGCTGCATGGAGAGCTTGTGGCAAACTCAGTCAGTTATGGAACGCCAAATCACTATCCAGAAAGCTCAAAGAAAGACTGTTCATAGCTACCGTAGAATCAGTCCTCTTCTATGGATGTGAGTCATGGACAGTCACCCCAAAGCTTAGTAAACAGCTGGACGGATGTTACACTAGAATGCTTAGAACTGTGTTCAACATCAACTGGAGACAGCATGTGACAGATAAGGACCTGTACGCGGATATGCCCAAAGTCTCGGACAAGATCAGGGAGCGTAGATCAAGATTTGCAGGACATTGCTTCAGGGTGTCCAATGAACTGGTCTCCAAAATCATACATTTGGTACCAAAGCATGGAGTTAGAAAGCGTGGTAGACCAGCCCTAACCTACATTGACTTACTAAAGCGTGACACAGGATTGCAGGTAGAAGAAATCAAGACAGCTATGTTGGATAGGAAGATTTGGAGAGGCATCGTGGTTCGGGAATATCACCCGCCATAAGTAAAAGTAAGTTTAGTCAAATAATTATGCACATAGGCTAATTTTAGGCCAAATAGGCCTCTAATATTATTAACCATTTTTCTTTCCTTTCCTAGTTTTTGTGTCGTTTTGTTTGTTTGTTTGGGTTTGCCTTTGATACATGCAATTGAACAAAACAGCAATAACCCCCTATTATAATACAATAATACCCCTCTACAATATAGAGGGGGTAGCTGCTGTGGATACAAAGGCATACATTTGATTGCTCCTGGTATGTCTTCTTGTAATAAGTCCAATGCAATGTGATCAACCTAATGTATCACCAGTGGGGTACTACCGGACAATAAATACTAAGTATATGTTACTGCTAACAATTGAAATTTGTATTGAATTTACAGCTTAATTTATATATAGCAACCATTCATGTCAAATTAATGGATAACAGATAGAACTGTACACTTAATTGTCAGTAAATAACTCTTGAAAACATGAGCTTTGCCACAAAAATCAACTTCATATGTTGCTCAGAACAAAAGTTATAGGGTAAATCTTTTTTGTGTGTAAATGACGGCCATTTTGAAACCCAAGATGGCGGCCATGCATGTATGTAAGATACCAGAACATAGATACATTATTTTTGAACTCTCAGGTATTGAAAACATGATTTGCCACCAATTTTGACTTCATAGGTTGCTCAGAACAAAAGTTATATGACAAATTCTATTGGAAATGGCGGCCATTTTGAAATCCAAGATGGCGGCCATTCCGTGGATGGAAAAAAATGCTACCAATGGATTTCTGATAGCTGAGGTTATACTCTATCCAATGACACCAAAAAAAGCATCCTTAGCAAAAAAAAATGCACTAGTTTGAAATCCTACATAACAGCCTACACTATATGCCCTATTTAAAGGTAGATGACCCGATCACATTCCGATTTTAAACTTGAAGTTTACTATTCTACATGAAAGGTCATCCTTAAAAAAGTCGTATTCCAAAGTTTGAGTTGCATAACTCTAATGGTTCTTATTTTAGACGCAAAAGATGCCGTGAAATGTACCCATTGAGTTGTACACAAACGATATTGGTGGTATACCACCTTTCGCGGTAATTCGACGTTATTTCATCGATTTCTCTGTAATTATACCGATTTAGGCCGTCAAATTTCAGTATGATGATGAGAAAAATACATGCTTTCATATGATATGAAAATCTCCGTATGTTTGAAATAATTCTGTGTTACGAAAATGTGATCGGGTCATCTACCTTTAAAAATAGTAAACAATTTGATAAATTCATAACCACCACTCCACTATAAGCCATCAAAATGTCGTAACGCGTGTTACCGAACTTATATTCAGTAAAACGTGCTAAAACCTTAATTTTTTTAGAGTTAGTTATCACTATTTATGGTTTATATGTTAGTTCCATTGTCTAAGTCAAACTTAATTTTAATTTAGAAATTAAATAAATAATATAAAGCTAGTAAATTATGGATGGACAAAATGTAACGCGTGTTACCGTAACACGTGTTACCGTAACACGTGTTACCGACTATTTTGCAATTTACAAAAAAGTGAGAACTTAAATTCTTGTTATTATTCTAGTATTATAAACCTTGGGTAGGTACTTGCTCACAGTAGTGACCAATTGATTGCAGGTAGGTTAGTTTAAATACACAAGCAAAACAAAGTTGTGATTTTTTTTAGTGCATCTTTTTTCGTAACGCGTGTTACCGATATTCAGAGCGGTCTTACGTTAACATGAGCTGATATTTCATATTGGTGTTAGCATGAGGATTTAGCCTTAAGTCTTGGGTATTACAATACAAAAGATGTAAACTTCATTCAGACTACTTTTACAGTTATAGAGGGGAGAATAAAGAATGGCGCCCTAAAATGTAACGCGTGTTATCGCCCCTATGCGTTTCCCCCGCATAGTCCCGGCGTTTCCCCCACATAGTCTCGGGGTAGTTTTCCCGGCCCATTTGAGCGTCAATACGTCCCCGCTAGTGCCCGGGTAGGGGGGGGGGGGGGGGGGGGCAGGGGTTGCAACTGACAGGCGCATTCCAAAAGCACCAATAGCTATTGCTTGCCGCTGACGTACACGGGTGCATCTTGCACGAGCTTAAAATGGGTCAAAAGTGTTTTTTATAATATTTTCCAAAATTTCATGTTGAACATGATTGGATTTATTGAACCCTTTCCTTTAAAGGAAAATATATACTTTTATATAGATTAAATGAATAATGAAGGAGTAGCAGCAGTTCTACGGAGGCTATGCTGAGGGTTCACCCCCCCCCCCCCCCCCCCCCCCCTAATCAAGTGTTGCTGGGGTTTTTTATAGTACAATACAAACAACCATAATGGCAATTCTTAATGTTCATCTTGAATTCTGAAGTAAATTAATTAAAATTTAAAAAAATCAACATGACATTGTGTCCCTTTAAGTCAATGGGTTTTCAAATAACGAATAATTCCATAAATCAAAAACGGCTTTTTGGAAAAAACTTGGCATTTTTTCTTATCAATATACACATCCTCTACCTCTGCTATTTTGAAGCAAATCATTGCCGGTCACCGTAGTGGAGGAAGCAAGATGCGAGGTTAGCGAGCAGGAATAGCATAATTGAAAATTCCTTTTAGAGTTTTTAAACCTTTTTAGAGCGGAATATCAATTTATGGCACCCAAAAAAGCTATATTTATGACCCCTTCATGACCACCTGGAAACACCAAATGACCATGCAGTGTCCAATCAGGGAAGTGTCAAATCATTCGACATCTCCCTGGTCCAATGCATGTAACTTTGGCTCTGTGCATGTAAACATTTGCCTGTGTGCATGTAAAATTGTGATATTCAGCCATTTTTAATTTTTAAGGAAAACAATCTATTTTTCAAGGAAATATTGCTGTTGAGGCCTAAAAAAAAGGTTTGTTTGCCCAAACAAGAGTTGAAAAAAGTGGGTCGGTAGGTCGATTACCTTTTCTTTCTTTTTCTTTTTTTTCTTCTTTTTGGCTATGGACACTTTTAGAGAAGAAAAAGACTGAACGGTCGGTCGCTAATGCATTTTTAATGCCATACACACTCATATATCTCTTGTTTAAATATGCATTTGACTCTGTGTATGTTTATCTTTGTAGTTTTATGATCATTGTTGTATTTTTGCTTTAATCTTTTATTTATATGTTGTACAGCGCTTTGAGTTTAGATCTCACTAAAGTAAAGCGCTCTATAAATGTGTGTTAATTATTATTATATACAATTTGATGTTAATACACTTGAATGTTCTTTAAAACCTAGCCTTCCTACACTACGATTCACTAAAGCAAAAAACAATGTCTACACGCATTCTATAACATATGATTCGATGACGTCATCAACCAAGTTGATATGAGTGTACAAAATCGCTGCCCAGGTGAGCGTTGGCAGGTTAGCCGAGTGGTTAGGGACGCGGCGTGTTGATCAGAGGTTCCGCGGGTCAATTCCAAGGGGGTTCACGGCGATTATTTGGTTTAAAAATCATACTTTATCCCCCTTCCCCGGTTTCCACACCGTACGAACATAGCCTGGCTGGTTAGGGCTAAAACATGTATTTTGTTTTTAATACATGTAGGCCTACATGTAGTGCAGCTGGCAGCCTGTAGTACAAACCTTCAGACCATGCTGGATGGTCTGATATGTTCTGTTTTTCACTAGATAGTGGTAGGATCTTGGATTTGCATCTCCTTAGTGTTTTAAAGGGTGGATATGTGGGAATAAGTAAATTACAGGGCAGTTTAGTTGATAAGGTTGGCAAATTAAGATGAAAATATCATTTAATACATATATTTTTCAACATAAAACATTATTTAAAAAAAAAATTAAATCTCAAAAAAAAAAAAAAAAAGGCATGGGGTTTTGAGATTTTATGGGTCGGTCGTGTTTAGGCAAACAACCTTTTTTTTTTTAGGCCTGACTGTTGCGCAGGTCTGAGACGATGTAAGGTGCAGGTAGTCCATGGTGGCTCAGACTTGTTCCGATACGATCACTGATCTACTCTCCACTCTCTAGTGGGAGAAACGACAACACGTACACTACGTGAACGAGCTAAGGTACATGTAGCTTTATTTTTATTTTCAAAATGTTATGATCACGCCTACCTTGGGGTTGAGATATTCCACAGGGAGGGGGCGGGCGATGACGAGTTGGTGGTTGTGTATACTGTAAAGTGTAATGTGGGATGGGAGGCAGGGGGTTAATGAAGATACTAATTGCGTATAAATTTCAATTACATCCCTGCTAACACAACGTTCTTAAAACGTTCTTAAAACGTTTAAAACGTTCTTAGAACGTTTTTAGAACGTTGTGTGTTAGCAGGGATTACACTTTTACAGTGCCTTTTTTCCCGTGATAGAATAGCCCGATTATACCCAAAATAGTTTTGGTATCTATCGAGACTATAATATCACTACCACATCTTCTTCTTCTTCTTCTTGAATACTTCGCAACATTCCTAGTGGAATAACACGCGAAGGGGGCTTGAACACACAGGACGTGTAATAACTGTGCAACCCCTGCCCTGTGACCTAGGACTGATGTGTGTACAGCCACAGACCGGGATGATCCCCTACTCTTTACGAAAGCGTCTGTGACCTTAATAACGTGCTCGGTTTGGCTCTTCCGATACACCACTATTGGTAGGGATGTTCATATCATTGACTATAGAGGGCGACATATTTGACCAAAATATGTAGAAAACTCATGTTTACCTCTTTTAAATTCAGCGGAAAAGTATGAAACTGCTGGGATGTATTCACTGATGTATAGATAACCCCACACAAGCAACTAGACATCATGAAAGTAAACCCTTAATTTACCTAAAATGGTTTTAAAATGTGCATGACTTAAACTACTTTTGGTTATAACTTTTTTATTATTCAGCCTGCAGACAAGGTTGAACCATCATTTTTTATTGTAAAGTACTTTGTTTCCATGTATTCCATTTTTAAAGAGATAATTTTATTTTCAAAATTTTATGAACATGCCTACCATTGGCATTTCTACGTGACTTCTCAAACTACCTCATGACCGAGTAGTCGGGCAACTCCTAGACCCAATGGTGGCTTTACTATCGTTCATGCATCACTATACTAAAGCCACACCACTTCTCATTGACATCTGACGTCGCGAAAATTACATTTTGAAATCAAGATTTTCACATCAAATATAACTGAAATCAATCAAAATGCACTCACATGTTGTTCCTAGAACTCTTAGTAATACATTGAGTTCATTAATTTTGATCAAGCATCCTCATTTTGGCGGAAATATTGAGGTGAAAAAACGGCAGTGCTGACACTCAATGTGAATTTCGCGACGTCGTGAGTCTATGGACAGGGGCACCCGACGAGAAGTTCAGGATGTAGTAAATACATAACATTAGCTGCTCCTCAGAGCTAGCTAGAATGCGCGGTATTAACTACATTTCCCAGCTAGGGCCGGTCAAAATACTCATTTGGCAGCCAGAAGCCAAATTCCGTGAAGAATTTTGAAAGCTAGGGGAACGAGTGTTTAGACATATCAACCAGCTAGGATAATTTATTTATAAATTTATATTTCAGCTAAATTCATCGAATTTTCTGTTCTAAACATTAAATATATAATCCATAAAATCCATAAAACACAAATTTGATATCATTACCTCTCAAATTGATGCCAATTTCGCCAACTAGATTGTCTGGATGACTTAAAAATCGTTTGCCAGACAGGAATTCATTTTATAAGAAAAAAGAACCAGCCAGATTCGAAACATCAGAGGAGCAGGTATTTGCCAGGAAACTTCGTTGGGTGCTCCTGTATGGAGGGTAGTGGTACCGTGTATCGAAGATACACTTGCACTACGGTACCGATTGGGACTAGGCAACTCCTAAATTAAATCTGAGACTAGTAATATACCTAGGTATATTAGTCTCAGATTAAATGCAGTAATGTAGGCCCTATACCGAAACAATAATTATTTAAGGCCTAAAACCGGTGGATTTCTTCAAAATAAGCTTACCTTATTTGTACACTACAGATTGCCGCTTTCTTCAATAAAAAATATTGATAAATACCGGGGATAAACATTTACGTACGTAACGCGTAAGACAATCATATTATTCGTATAATAATTACCTACTGCAGTGCTGCAATTTAACTGCAAAACAGCCCTTTTCACTGCAATTGACGGATTGTCGCTATGATGAAAAACACTGAAACTTTTTAAAACGAAATGTACTCTCGACTCGACCACACACCGACCACTGAAACACTGATAGCGCCCGACCAGTCAGGCCCGACCGTAAATAAAAATTAGTATTAGAAATCAGTCGTTCAACAATTTAAGTTTTCTCACAGAGATGATTTCAACGCACGGAATTCTTGGATATATCCCAGGATATCGCAGGCAACACCGCGACAAGATACAGAAGATGCTATCTTGGCACCGGTAACACAGGGTGACGCCTACAAAAGGTACTCCGTATAAGCCGATGCCGCTAAACTATACGGGTGATATGAGTTACTAGTGATCTAATACATACATACCATTGTTAAAAAGTATACTTTTATCATACATTTTGTTTGATATTATGTCCTTTATGAAAATGACCCATTTGGCGGCCTTTTTGGACACCATTTTGAATATCCCTAATAGCCTATCAAAAATAATTTTTGCATCACCCTGAATGGGTTTTAGGACCATTAAAAGGAAGTTAAAAATGTTGGTTTGGGGAGTCTTGGGAGTGCACAGAAGACCCCAATTAGATACTACGCCTCGAATTCACTATATGATTATATAAATATATATACCATTGTCAAATAACCCTTGAATGCCCCTTTAATGTTAAATTTCACCCGATTTGTCATCATAAAACTATCTATAAAGGTCATAGACCATGTCAAACTAGTTTGCAGATTTATTCAAGCATCGCGTGACAGATTAAGCAACTAGCGAATATAAGTAGCAAATAAAACGACAACACTGAGAAAAGTGCCCTTTTGTTCTCCCTTGTGCCTTTATTTTCTTTATATTTTAGCAGCTTTAAATATGGACTATTCCTTAAAAAAGCAATGAATCAGGTCAAATTAATTACTGGTGGATAGTACATTGTTCAAAGATATGAATTACACCAAAAAACACAAAAATTAGATTTTTGCCCCAAAACGGTCTTTTTATGCTGAAAATGGCCTAAAAATCTATTTTTGACACCCTCCTTCATTGGAAACCTTACTATTTAAGCACTTAATTTAGCCTAGATGTAGAGCTGTAACAAGAAATGCCGTGATGCATTTTTTTAAAGCACATTTATTGCCTTTGGATGGTCTACTGTTAAGTTAAATACAAAAAAGTTTCTGAAAAATCTGTTTTGTATGAAACCTAATGGTAAATTAATAGCCGCGTGGAAAGTGTTAATATTTTGACCCAATATTGCATGTTTTCCTAGACCAAACTCCGTTCAGATGGACTACCCATTTGTAGCAAACACACTTACCGTTCTCAACACTGTTTGGTTTATCCGGATGCATAGGCTCTAGGTACAACTTATCATACACATTGCTAGGTTGACAAGAAGCAAAGTTTTGTAACGGTTCTAGACCATCCACGTTTAGGAAGCCACATTTCCTGAGCTAAAAAGATACAACAGTATAATTCATTAAAACACTTTCCACGCAGCAGGCGACTGCAGATGAAAGTTCCAAAATTTTACAAACGTTTCAAAATTATTAAAACTACTGAATTTCATTACCAATTATATTTGGAATCACCTTGAGAAATACATTAAAATAAGTACACGCATGCCTTGTATTGGTTCAGTAATCCTTGAGATAGACCTTAAAAGTTGGGAATGGTTTCTGAAAAATCTGTTGTGTATGCGTGGAAAAGTCTTTTGTTTAAAGGTTATTGTCAACATTGTTGTTGTAACAACCATCATTTTCATGTTTTTCCTATGAAGAAAATAGACTTAGTGAATGAAACGTTACCGATGACATTATATCAGTATTTATTTTCTAACGGGTGACCAACACGTTATTGAACGAGGGGCTTATATTATTCTACTAATCCACCTTTCGGTGACGAAAACCCTGTTCTATGGGCCCGACCGACCCATTTTATACTGACACATGTACGACTAGCTGATCCAGAGAGGAGTTTATCATTATAAGTATCAATCCTCAACCTGTCAACGAGTCTGGCTATTAATGAAGCAGACTGGACAAGACTACGGATCGTGTAAACCCATTTCATAAAATCTGTTTTACTTTTTACCAGATTTATTTTAATCCGTGTTTTACCTTGAGACCAACGAAACCAGATCCTGCAGCCACATCGATTATCCGAGATTGTTTGTCGTTGACGTGAGCAGCCATTAATCCCACAAAAGCTCGCACGCCAATTTGGTAAATATGCACCCCAACATCGTTCTTTAAGATAAAAAGAATAAATCATTTTTGCTCTACTGGTTATTTTGCAAACTTGGCAATTATTGTTTGCTTCTTTTTTCTAACAATTATGATCTGCAATATTTGTTTTAATCGGCACTATCATTATGCCTTTTATTTCCTGAATGATCATAATGTCCTTGATTTTGGTAAAGTTTTGCTATATTTAATCATGTTAATCCAAAGAGTGCAGATGTACAATTTTATAATGGCGTAATGTTACGGTTGACGCATAGCTTGACAACTTTGATTCATTGGCAAAGCAAAACAGGCATATTTCATGTTAGGTCTATATTTTAAAGTTATACAGAGTGGTCTTAACATAATTATATAGATATAGATACTGGTCTTAAGATAATATATAAACGACGGGAAGATGTTTCCTCAACGTTTAGCAAGGGGAGACTTTAGGTTCAGTAATAATATTTATTTAGATTAAACAGTGATACGTCCCAAGTCTGATTTAAATTGCGAGCACAGGGAAGTTTGTAATAAGTTGCGTCAAGAGTGCCAACTATTATTTTCCTTGATTGTAGATGACGCTGTCCTCGCTCCATAAACATAAAGGACACGTCAAAAGGTGGAATTCGTTTATACAGGGTGTCCCAAATGTCTATGCACGTTTTTGAAGAGTTATATCTCATAAAATATAAATCATCTGGTATATATTTAACCATATTTTGATAGACGAGATTTGGGAAATTATTTTGATACCAAACACAACCCTATTAGTGACCCCACAACATTATAAAACGGGTGACAGTTTTTGGCCGTGTGCCAGACCCATCCATACCAAGTACCACACATTGTTGCTAAAAATCAGGTGGGCATAAATTAACGGTATGAAAGCAACGTTGCGCATTGGTCACAGTTCACTGCTTACCTTGCAACATAAATGTTATTACCAAACTTGGTCACTCACAACATAAATAGGCATAGTAGACAACATTACACAGCAAAATTCTCATTCAAGATGGTTTACAGCATAGATAAGCGAATACCAGTTGTATGGTTCTACGCTGTAACAAATTCAATTCAACTTACTCAACAAAAGTTCTGAAAACATTTCAAAGTGAAAAGCGCACCAGGAAGAATATCCATTTTGAAGTTGGTGGATACATTTTTGAACACAGGAACTGTGCATGATTTGTTTCGATGTGGTAGAAAAAAGACTGGTAGATCAACGAGTCACATTGATGTCATGACATGATTAGCCAAAAGTCCAAAGAGATCTATTCGCCGACTTTCCGTAGAAAACAAGATTAAAAGATCAACTGTTCACAGAATTTTGCTTAAGAACTTGAAGAAGTTTCCATACAAGATTTCACTACAGAATCGAAAATGATGTGTGATATAGTTTGTTTTTATGATGGGATCACCATTACAATTAACGGATCACTTTCCGTGTAACCAACTCTACCCGTCTTTTTGTTAATCTGAATAGGTATGGAGTATAAAATTACATTTTTGCAGTAATACATATTTTACTTATAGGGTGGCATTACACACAGATGTTACTCCAATGTTTGGTATCAAACTTATTTCCTACATCTTCTCTTTCTAAATATGTATTCATATTTTTAATACGACTTTTGTTTTGTGAAATACAAAGCTTCAAAGTCGTGCATTGACTTTTGTGACACCCTGTATTTTGCAACTTATAGCTTGCCTAAGTGATATAACAAGACGCGTAGCCAATAATAATTGTCTGAAAGTCATGTTTGCCTATTTGCAAATTAATTGTACTGTACTGACTGTCTGCAATGGCTACACAAACAATGTAAATATTGATCTTTCTTAAAATCAAAGATGCAAGAACACTAAAAATAAATGTAAACTTTTATAATGTAATACCGTAACACTTATAAATGACTTGAAAGTAAATAAATAAAAGGGGGAAACCCAGTATCAAGTAAAATTCATTGCAATGAAGTGAAGACCATTTTGGTGACATGTTCGGAGTCACGGTTGTATAGTCTGAAGGGTTCTATATTACAGCAAAATATAGTACTAAGGTTTTATAGTATTAACGTAATTATACATAAATGTTCAATTATCTGAAGAATCTATCATCTGAAAAAAGTCCAATATTATGATTATGATTATGTTTATTTATATTCCAATTATTAAGAAAAGGTCTGCAATTAAAATATTAAAGCAGGTTCTGTAGTGTAAATTTGAAATGAGGTTCTTTATTCCGAATAAAAAAAAAAGGTCTTTAGTCTGAATCTTATGGGTTGTTATTTGTCGATCTGGGAAACTTAATTAAAAACGGTAAGATTTTCATCTGAAAATGGATTATAAAAAAAAATTGTTCTTGTGTTTAAAGGATCAATTCTTCATCTTTCAGACTATACAAATTTGCAATATTCGGATGTAAGAACCCGGTAAGGTCCTATAATTATTCATATCATTGAGCCGTATCAGTTACGGATTAGTTAATTTCTTTTACACTCTATACAAATTTGGATTATTGAACTTATTTTGTTGGATTATTGAACCAGAGAGATGCTAACCTATGAACCCATCCGACTATAAAACTTTTAAATAAGGAACCCTTTAAGTGGTATTTTTGAGGCTTTCAACTGACTTGGACTAGCTTGGACTAGCAAATGGTTAACAGTGTTGTACTATACTCATATAATCTTCATAGAGACATTGGATACTTGATGTATTACAGTTTGGGTTTGGGGTATTCAAGTTTCAGACAGCACTCATTATGTTTGTTTCTAAATAATACTAAATATATTTCTTAACTGCTGACAATACTGTCATGAGTAAAATAAAAGTGTTTCCCTCCAGAAATACTTTTGACCAATGAGGACAAACCTTATTGATTTTCTAATGGATCAGGCAATGATCAGTGTTATGTCACAACATAACACTGTCATTGTTGGTAGGATTCATAGGTGCAGGAAAAGCTATATTGATATTTAGATTAGCTGGACCTCTTCTGTGTAAAGAGAGTTTCTCTGTGGACCTGGTAGGATACACATGTATAATAAATAACAGTGTAGTTCCTATCCCGCCCGTTTGTGTGGCTAAGTTTATGCGCCACCAAACGTACACTATGTCAAATAGTTTAGAAAGTCAATTCTTCCTACAAGCCACCTTCTTCCATGAGAGAAATACATTCCGCAGGGCGATTTTAAGCATTTTTCAGTTGAAATCAATTCAGGACTTCTTATTTGCTGTGTGAAAGTTGTGCTATGGAGATGTAAATTGTATGCTGTAACTAAAAGAGGGAAGACAAAAGGATGACTTAACAGCTTACGACATGGTGCAGTTTTATTTGAGTTTTCGTGTAAGTAAATATCTTTATTCTGAGTGTATAAAAATGTTATGATTAGATATTATTTTAGATAACATTTGGTGAAATTTAAGTCAATTTCAGTATCATATTATATACACCAAATTTTGTTTCTGGAAAATTATTAGTTATTCATTTTCGGCAGAGTGATGTTATATAAAGCAAGAGATAAAACACTCTTGTATTGGTTAATTTAATGTTGTGTTGATAATGTATTTTAAACTAGTAAGATTTTGGCATCATATTCAAAACCGATTCATTTTGGAGTTCATCAACTTGATAGCATTTAGTACATATTATTCAATCTGATTGTGATATTGTTCATCATTAGGTTAGGCTCTTGTGAGTTGAGAAATATTCAAGTTTGTCAATGCTTTTATGATAAAAGGCCATGTGGATACATCACAAAAATGGTTAAATTTACATGCTAATGGACAGTAAATAATGTAGATATACAGACTATTCGTCAGTGGATTATATTATGCCAATGCATATAAATGTGAACATTTAGTTCAAGCGAACTGGTATTTGTGAATGTTCCCGTCTTGTAATTTATACAGCCGTTTTGGAGTTTTGAAAAAAGTTATATTTTCGAGTTTTGACATCGACGGCGACGACGTATTTTCTACGACACTGAGAACAACGAGAAACAACAAAGGCCATATAGTCAAGACATCGACGCAAGACAAGACGCAAGACAACTATATACAAGTCCGTGAGCTAAACAATAAACATTTTAATATCCTGATTTCACGGGAAACACAGGTTGCCCACGACTACGATTGACGGCTCGCGTTCATTATTTTTCTTGTACTGCAGTATTTGTTATATGTATACAATTGGGTTTTTTTCTTGGGTTTTTCAATATTTATAAATCTATGATATAATTTGATCAAAATAACATCTTGATTGTTGTAACCGTCTGAGTATCCATTGGTTATTAGTCACTGTGTGGTATGTTCTAAGAATATTATTTGTGTGAACCGTGGTATAAAGAGGATCCGAGGTCTTCTTTTGACAAATACATAAACATAAGATCTTATATAACATGTTGCATTAGAATTCTATGACTCAACACTAAAATGTTAAAGAATTTTCATGTGGTAATTCTTTTACCATAACAAATTTGTGGTAATATGCTTAATTGTGTTAGAATGCAATTGAACGATATTGTAGGGATAGGATTTTGCAGTTTGAAAGCGCTGCATACACATTTTGCTGATGGAGGCAACGATAGGTGCATGTTATGGTATGCTGAGCATTTTCTAAACTTTAAACACTTTGTTGTTTGTGTGTGACATTCTATTCTTAGTGAAATTGTCACTTTCATTCAAAATTGAATTATATTTTAAAAGAAGGCCTTGGTTTATGGTGTTTAGCGCATTTTCATCCCCTACAATATTCATCATTGTCAATAAAGATAATATATTATTAAAAATCCTGGTTTATTACTGCTGTATACATAATTGTGGTTGAAATTGCAACACTGTCCTGATAACATTGGAGAGTGTAGGAAATAAATCACATTAATCCTGAGTTTACAGTTGATTGAAAGTCAGTATGAATTACAGATTGACTGTCCTGTGCTATAAATTCTATGGGTACTACATTGAAATTGAAATTCTTTGTGAATTGTTCATTACCTCATGATTTGGATATACACTTCCGGCCAAAAGTCTGTACGCAATCCCTTTAGAGTACCTATTCCTTAGAGACAGTCTGGTTGTGTCTATTTTCCCCAATTGAATGCCTGTTGTTCAGAAATACAACTTCCTACCACGCACTTGAGCTACTGACAACTGTCATATACTGGAAGTTGGACCGCTCTACCACCACGCACTTGAGCTCCTTTATATGTGTATATTAAACGACTCTAGACATGCAAGAAGTTCTATAACAGGCTAAATCACTGATTTTGAAATACTAAAGGTCTGAAGTATTAATATCCAGTAAATTGATTGAGCGTACGTGGGAATTTCAGTGGACTGTCTGTACACGTCTTCAAACAACCATAACAAAACTCCACTGCTGGTCAACACACACCTTTTGAATAGGGGGTGGAATGACGGTATACAACCCTCGCCAATTGCGCAATACAAATAGGTCGCGGGAAAAAACAACAATATTTATATCACGTGATCGCGATGCGTCATTATCCAACTTTTATTATTTATTTTTCTGTAACTTTTGATCGTTTTTCCTCGTTCGACCAATAATCTGATGTAACATAGGCATGTTTTTGCCATTTTTGCTACTTAATTCATGTTAGCCACAAAAAAGGTACACTTTTAACACTAGAATTAACCGGTGATCTATCCCCTACCAACCACAAAGCCAAAGTATATGCCCAGATTACTGGGCGAAAAATCAGAAAGCCATTTTGTGCAAATACCAAAAATAGGTTGGAATGTAATGCCTTGTTTGAAATGAGAACTTGTAAATTATTAAATGAGGCCTGATTAGGATAAAATGAAACAATTAAATAAATATTACTGAACATAAATTCATGCAATGGAAGTAACTATTACACTTATTTTAAATTTAAACTTTGGAAATTATAATCCGTGATTATTACACCAAAATCGTTCGATCAAATGAAATCCTGACAATATTAATATAAAATACAGGGTGGTCCAAAAAAAACTATACCCAACTTTGGAGGCTATTTTCTCCTAGATGATAAAATATGTTAGTAATTTGGTTTGCATATTATTAAAGCATATATCGTTGAGCATTATTGGTGAAAATAGGGAAGATATTACATTAATATTTTTTGAGATATTGCTATTTTTAGCGAGGATGTGTAAAAATGGCTTTTCCACGGGAGCTGTCAATGCATCAACATGATATGCACTTTTATGACAATATGATATGACACAATAATGTAATGACCCAAGACCCATTATAACCAGTTAAGGATTAAGTTTAATAAGGTGTGCTTGTCATTGTCAACTGTGCAATGAATACAAAGGTGTGTCATTGTCATATCATATTCAAACATGTTGATGCATTGACAGCTCCCGTGGAAAAGTCATTTTTACACATACTCGCTAAAAATAGCAATATCTCAAAAAATATTAATGTAATATCTTCCCTACTTTCACCAATAATGCTCAACGATATATGCTTTAATAATATGCAAACCAAATTACTAAAATATTTTATCATCTAGGAGAAAATGGCCTCCAAAGTTGTAGTTTTTTTTGGACCACCCTGTACATACCTGATATTTGTCAACATTCTGACTATACCATTCAGCTACAGTTCCTGTCCGAAAGGCTTCGATTTCATTTTGACGTAAAAAAACCTTTATCCGTTCGGCCTCGTTCCATTGTTCTGTAGATAATCCATTCATAAATAGCTTCTCTTCTGCAGTAAGAGTTAATAAGTCACTCTGAAAAGTACTTTTAAACATTTTAGCCTTGACATGTAATAATAGATGTGTTATAGACATGTAAACGTGATTGTGTCTGTTCTGTTTAGCGTAAATCCTTCAGAAAAATTAGCCACCTGCACCTGTACATTCATTGACGTTAAAGTACACGTGTATAACTACCATACGTGCACAATAACAACAGTAAATAATAAAACTTCATTCAATGCCAGACAAAGGCTCATGAAGAGTCAAGGTTAAGTATTGCGTACGTGATCAAGCATTGAATATTGTTGTCGTTAAACTTGCAGCCTAACCCAAACAGGTGACTTTGGAGGGTATTGAGCATATCTATGCAACCGTAACGCAAGTAATTTGGTATCAATAGCGTGTTTGGTTATCATGGAAGATTGATGAAGCGTGTGAAGAGGTTTTGTGTTTAAAGGTCAACTTCAATATTGGTATTATTCTATCCGTATAGCTGTCTCATAATAAATACCGATAAAAATAGACTACAATTTCAATAGAAATGAATGACTTCTATAGTTTCTGAATTTCTGAATTTCTTCAGTTGAGTTTCGACATACCGATGGTATCTTACACCTTTCGATATAGATTGTAAGTTGAAAAGATTATACGCCTACAATCCATGTGAATAATAAAATAATATGTACAATCTCAGTAAATGGTATTATCCAATTTGTATGAGTGAGTGGTATGATCGTTTTACTGCACTGTGTTTAATGAATTACACTATAACTTAGTGTGATGTGAAAAGTATTACAAATTATTCTTTATGATTCTTTAAAAACAAGTGACCGATTATAACCAAATGATGCTAGTGTTAGGAAAACTGGCATATTAATCTACATCTTGTTTCTTTCGGCTAGTTATAACTTTTCCCTTTTTTTTTTTTTTTTAGCTGACTGACTATGCTTACATCATGTATAATACATTTATATGAATTGTCAAAAGAATAATTGCTGACCATCAGTTTTCTATTGATTCAAGTTTAAGTAGTGTTTTCCACATGTTATATTTTATGCTGTGACATTGTTTAGAATACTCTATATTTTAATCGACAATTTTGATTGTGTAATACTTTATAGAGTGGATTTTAAGACATCACATTTGAAAATGTAGTGGAGGATAGGCTATGAAAAGGTCGTCATCGTCGTTTGCCATCATGGCCGATTCTTAAAATTGTCACCCTGTTAGATGATGTAGTGCGCCACCGTTGCCTATTTTGAGACATGCGTTGGTGTATAGCCTGGATTCCAGGCCTCGAAAAGGCGCTACAAGTACACATACACCAGCTATTCCCATCCCCATATAGCTTCTAAATCTAATGGTATGAGTAAATCTTGATTCAGTTACACCTCTTTCCCAGCTCTACGCCAGAACATGGCCAGAGTGATGCATGCCGCCATCAGGAAATGTCGTCACACAGTAAAAAACTGTCCCTGTAATTATTCATCTTTTATATGTATCTTGGTCCCAGCTGGCATAAAAACACTGATAAAAAGTTTGCCTTCCAAAATGTAGCAGCGATTAACATGATTGTTCTGTATTGTTTTTCGTATGGCTTGACTACAAGTTGATAGGCAATTGGGCAATGACCACATTTTAACAAAGCATAAACACATTGTGTAATGCCTTGATTTTAATTACAGTAAAAGTGCAGTATTCGTAATGGGAACATTAAATGTACTTGTAGTTAATCTGGTTTTAGAAAAGAAAAATAATGAAATTGAATTACTATATATGAAAATGCAAACCAAAGAAATGGATTACAGAAAGGGGACGACACTACACTCCATGACAGACTTGCACAAGTCTAACTTTCGTACAGAAAAGAAGACTAGTTTGTATATCTGTTGGTTGACTGCCTTCAGTTTAAGGAACGCATACATTGAATTTTGTTTTATGGTAACTCTTCCTGAACACTTTCCATGCGACAAGCGTCTGCAGACGACATTCCAAAAAGACACAAAATGTTTCAAAAATGGCACAATTAGTGAATTTCATTATCATAATTGGAATCACCATGAGAAATGCATTAGAATAAGTACAAACATGCCTATTATTGTTGCAGTACTCCTTGAAATAGACCTTGACAGATTTCTGAAAATCTCGTTTGTATAATAATATAATATAATAATATGGTAAAACCAATAGCCGCGTGGAAAGCGTTAAGGAATGACTATTGAATTTTGTTTTTACGCTAAATCTTCCCTAAACTTCCAACCGTGACTTTGTATTTTGTATTTTCTGTGTGGTATATTGAATTGGATAAAACGTGATTTAATGCAAAATAATGTCTATAATAAATCTATATACAGGGTGAGTCAATAAGACTGCAATAGTGGAAAGAAGCCATTTTGTTTTAAAACCAAAATGAATTTTAAAACTTAGGACATGTTTTAGTCCAAAACGGCCCGGAAAAACGCTTTACATAATTGAAAATGGGGCGTTTTTCGGAAAATTGGGGTGGGTGGGGGCGTTTTCACACAAAAAAAGGTACATTAGTAACAAAAAAAGGTACATTCGTACCCAAAAAAGGTACATTGGTACCCAAAAAAGGTACATTGGTACAAAAAAAAGGTACATTGGTACAAAAAAAAGGACTTTTTTCAGATTTGGGGGGGGGGGGGGGGGCGTTCCCCCCCCCCCCCCCCCCCCCCCCCCCCCCCCCCCCCCCCCCCCCCCCTAGTTACGGGCCTGCTCCCTAGCATGGCATACTTGAGGATTGTTTTGATGACGTCCCATTCGAGTATTTGGATACAAACATAATATGGAAACAACCTTTTAATGTAATCACTATTCATATGTTGTTGTGTCAACTGTCCGTGCACCTGCCTTCATAGAGATGGTAGATTCTTCCTAACTAGTGAATGAAATGTCATTCTGCTAGCCATAGTTTTTACTATCACATGGCTTGGAATTATAGAGTGTAATATAATATTATATAAAGCATTGTAATGTATGCTTTTGAGCAATAGTAAAACTATATCACTCGGACAAATTGAGATGATTCCATCACACTCGGTATAATGGGTATGTTTTACTATCACACTTTCAATATTTGCATACTATACCCATCATGATTCTAACTGAGATGGCAAGAAGCTGACATCTCTATGAATGCAGATATTTGTCCTTGGCTGAATATAGATGCAATCTGAGAAAAATTCCTGTGAAATAATACAAACACATTTGCTTCATTAATATTATAAAGCCACTTTTATTAGGCTGTAAACTTGATGAAATAGCTTCAGTAACTAAACAGTATCTTATTTCTCTTCTTGTTCAAAACCCAAAAAGTTTTGCTTTACTGTAGAATAATGAACTGTCAGATCACATCTTCAAAACGTTCAATGATTCTGCTGCCTGCCATGGGCCCGATGGAGTAGCACTTTTCATATCTCTGTTAACATCTGAAGGCTTGATCTTGAGCTGGTTGACACCGACATCACATACTGCAAGAAAAGAAAATCCGTACAAAGGGTTAGGAAAATGGTGAAAACAGCATTCTATTTAAAATTTAAAAAATCATCATCATGTGCAAAGATTTTAGAGCAAGACTTCATTTTCTTGTGTTATACATACATTTATGCACTTATCATTTGCATCCCCAGCCCTGGGGCATGGCGGGGACCGTACGCAATCGTACAAAAACGTTACCCTAGCATACGCCCCGCTACACTGCCCGGGCATCGCCCCAGCTTATTTTTCAGTGATGTACGCCCTCGCTACACGCCTCGGCTAGCGGGGGCACCTTTTGTACGTCCCCTGATACACGTACAAAAGACTTATTTTTCAGTGATGAACGCCCTCGCTACACGCCCCGGCTAGCGGGGGCACCTTTTGTATGTGTACCATGAGACGTACAAAAGGTGCCCCGCGTATATCACTGAAAAATAAGCTGGGGCGATGGCCTGGCAGTGTAGCGGGGCATTGCTAGGGTACCCATGTACACCCTGGGCCATAGCCGGGGTTGTACATAAAATGTACACAAAATGTATACAACGGAACAGTAGCCGAGGTGTGTACACTTTGTCCCGGCTATGGGGGGCCGGGACCTTACACTTTGTACCGGCCATTGAGGGCCGGAACTGTAGCGGGGACATACACAAAATGGTGCCCCGCCCTGCGGGGACCGTACACGACTGCACCCGGGACGTCACATCGGGAATTTTTACGTCCCGGCCCTAATCCCCTGAGTCAGGAATGCAATTGATAAGTGCATTAGTTGTAGTGTCAATATTGAGTAATATAATTAAATTTAGTCCACGCGGCAGGGAGCTAAAGACGACATTCCAAAATTTCACAAAATGTTTCAAAAATGTCAAAATTGTTAACCATATTTGGAATCACCATGTGAAAATAGTGAAATGCATTGAAATTACAAACATGCCATCTATTGATTCAGTAATCCTTGAAATAGACTTTTGAAAATTTGGAAAGCTTTCTGACAAATCTTTTTTGTATAGGGTAAATCTAGTAATAGCCACGTGGAAAGTGTTAACTATAATAACTCCGTGATGATACATACCCCTGAACTTGCACCATATTTCAGGGATTCTATGATTTTCTTCATTTTCCCCCTTTTTTTTGTTTAAAAATATTTAAAAGGGGGGACATCTTGGTAATAGATTTACTTAAGTCCTGATCATTTTAAAGCAGGTTTTGTGTAAACCAAAACCCCAGAACCATGAAATAAAACGAGCCTCATGTTCTTCAAGTTTCGCAACCAATCATGCAATAATACCACGCTGGAAACCCCAGAACCATGAAATAAAACGAGCCTCATGTTCTTCAAGTTTCGCAACCAATCATGCAATAATACCACGCTGGTAATGGTGATTTTGCATTGTTTACTATAAAAAAAAAATGCCCTCATCCTCCTTTTTTCCCCAAAAGTTAGGACGAGAAACAAGTTTTTATTTTAATACCAAAGTTAATTTTTTTTAAAACATTATCTATCATGGGTATTGGTTATCAGATAATCAGGCAATTCTCTTCTGAGAATATTTTAACTAAGCTAGAAATACAAGTTTACCTTCTTTCAGTGTATACTTGATGATCCATTGGAGTCAACAGTTGGTGTTTTGTAATTCTACATCTTCCCTTTTCAGATACTCCATCTCTCAAGTTAGTTGCACAATGTCATTATCCTGCTGCAATGGTAATCAATGATACAATATATGAACTTAATGCCAACATTTGACAAGATGAGCATTAAAATAGAAATCTGAAAGTATTTCCCCACAATTTTTTTAACAAATAGATGGGTTGAAATGCAGGTCCCCCAAAAATAAATAAACAAAATAAATATATATTTCCCCCGTTTTGTCTCCCCCCCCCCCCCCCCCCCCCCCCCCCCCCCCCCCCCTCAGCCACCACTGAAAATTAGTTAGAGGAAGTCTACAGGCCACACGGGTTTATCCGGTCATATTTATCTGTATGATTATATGATATAATAGGCCATCTTATTCATAGTTTCCTGTTGGAGATTTTAAAATTGAAACCAGGTGAGAATTCATTCATTATTTTGAGTCAAATCAGATCATTATGCCAAACCAAAAAATAGGTTTGTCTCAATTTCAAAGCTTGCGCGCGCATTGTTTTTGAAATGCCAAAAATACCGCGTCTGAAATGCTGGAAATTGTGAAATCATTTTTTTTCCCAAGTTTTTATTAAGTTCTCAAAAACAAAACAAAAAAGGGAAAAAAAGAAGACAAAAAACCGTGCACGTCGTCTGATTTTAAAGCCATCGCAAGCTTTGAGACAAACTTTTTTTTTGGACAAATGAATATAACTTCCAATATTTGAGCGGTTTGAATACCAGATGGTGTACATGTACATAAATAAAGAGCTAAATTGCTTCCTGTATACATCGCATACATGTAGGCCCCGGAAAATGTGATTTCCTGTGATTTCGCTATGAAATCTCATAAAAATAAATCCAAATCTGAGACCATAACCGCGACCAAAATCGGTCACGTGTGTCTTGCGCTATACTAAATTAAAAAAGATCATGACCGAAAAATCACCCCCAAATGTCACTCTTTGATTTCTAACTTTAAAGTAAATAAGCTTACCGTTAGTCTAATTTTCTTCTCTCCGTCACAAAATATTAATTTTGAAAGTTATCCCTGGTTTCATATAGTTTTTTGTGTGGCCCTCGAGATGTCGCAAGACAAATTTATATTTAAAATCATCATAAAAAACGGTTGTGCCACAAGATTATTTGCTGCACGGCCTTTTGTGGCCTCTGGTAATGTTAGGGATAAATGGAAATTGGTGTTTCGGTAATGGCCTTGAGAATATCGCAATTATGTCTAAACTAGAACTATTTGTACTTACATACACCTTTGTTATTTATGCGTACATGTATGTAGGTCATCCATTTCAGTCAGCAGTTGTATGTTTTTGGTGTCTTTATTCTTGTATTTTTGCATTCCCTTTGGCCTTTTCAGATGTTCCCTCTCCTAAGTCAGACTCAGTTGCATCCTGCTGTAAAGATGATATACAACAAAAATTAAATTTATGAACCTACTTAACTCCAAACACTAACACACACAACAACCATAAACCCAGTTGTGCGGACCAATGTTCAAAATGTTGGCAAGAATAATTACAGATCTTTATTATTTACACCTGCATGGTCATTTTCAAGGGAAAATATTAAGAAGAAATTAAAAAAGGTCCAACCGATAGTCAAATTAATAATTGAAATAACAACATGCACGCAGCATAAAGGTGAGCGCGCCCTAAATTATCACACTTATTTACGATTACGGCTATGCGCGCTTCACGCAATGTACGCAATCCGCTGCTCCAAAGTGTTCGTTCAATTATAAATCCAACTATAGTACTTTGTACTAATAGTACTTTGTACTATAATCAAAACAAAGATTTGTCGATCACAGCGTACTGTAGTATACGGTTCTCCAGCGTCCCATGGGACTGGTGTTTATCATGCGTAACAGAGTCATTCACGATGGCAAGGGCGCAGTAAAACCGAAAGATGTGACGTATTGTAAACTAATAGGAATTTACCAATCACGGCCCTACAACAAGACCCCACGCCGCGTTGCGATTGTTTTGAAACGCACTGCATTCAAGGACACGATCAACCTTTTGTTACCCGCAAGGGCTCAGACTGCGTCAGAGCACTGTTTCGCGTTATTTATCACACGTAGCCTACTGCAGGGGGATACCGTCTGACTTAAAATGCTGATCTGGCCTTTTATTGTACAAAGAGGGCTAATTTTTCTTACATTTGTATAAAAGTATTACTATTGATTTATATATACATGTACTAACTAATCCCAGGTTTTTTTTTAATATCATAATTGAGGGCGCAGCCTCCAACACATTTAGTGCCCCTTTAAATCCTATCATCAGCTATCCAGTGGTATAATCAAAACAAAAATTTGTCGATCACAGCGTCATGATCCGAGCGCTTGCGATCATAACAAAGGTTGAGCGTGGCGTTCCAAAACAGTCGCAATGCGGCGTGATTATAGGGCCGCGATTGGTCAATTTTCCTATTTGTTTACAAGTATGTCACATCTTTCGGTTTTACTGTGCCCTTGCCGGCCCATCGCGAATGACGTTGTTACGCATGACAGTGACACGCACCAGTCCCATGGTAGGCATGTTCATAAAATTTTAAAAATAAAATTATCTCTTTGAAAATGGAATACATGGAAACAAAGTACTTTACAATAAAAAATGATGGTTCAACCTTGTCTGCAGGCTGAATAATAAAAAAGTTATAACCAAAAGTAGCCTCATATTGCTGAAAACTGGGCAAGTCATGCACATTTAAAACCATTTTAGGTAAAAAAGGGTTTACTTTCATGATGTCCAGTTGCTTGTGTGGGGTTATTTATACATCAGTGAATACATCCCAGCAGTTTCGTACTTTTCCGCTGAATTTAAAAGAGGTAAACATGGAGTTTTCTACATATTTTGGTCAACTTTTTTCAAAAAAAATGTCGCCCTCTATAGTCAATGATATGAACATCCCTACCCATGGCATGTGACGCTGGAGAATCATACGCTGTGATCCACACATCTTTGTTTTGATTAGACTAACTAGTGGCTATATCTTGTCAGACGTCCCGTACGGAATAAACCGTGGACATAAAATACTTAATACTACGCATTTTAATTGGCTTGAGCATGCGCACATGAGTTATCTTACGGGACGACATCTAGCAAGACATTGCCGTACTATAGGTAAATTAATAATGAACGAACAACACGAACGCAGTACAAAGATAAACGCGCCCAGAATTATCACGCGAATGGTTGTGCGCGCTTCACGCAATGTATTGTGGCAATATCCTCAAATAGGTCTTACATACAGAATAAAGCACAAGGCAGCAATTGATTTGCCTTTGAGGCTTTGAATTACATTGTAAATATGATAGATAGCTGCCGTGTGCTTTATTCCGTATGTAAGACCTATTTGAGGATATTGCCAATATTGTTATTGATCACATCCACAGCACAGTACATTTTAATTGTTTATCTGGGTTTTTTTCTGAATCTGTGTCTGTGTGCAGTGTGGACATGGTGGATCCTATTTTCTCCAGTTATAGTGCAGTGCAGGCCTGAGTGAAACTGACTGAGAGAAGTGAAAGATAGATGAAAAGCTTATTTTAATTCTAATAATAATGCACCACAACGGCTGACAATTCTTGTGAAATAAAGCATACATTTCCTTACCATTAACATCTAAGGCCTTCCATGATCCACTGGACAAGTCTGGTTTATGTGTGGCTTGTTGTTTTGTCGTGAAATCATTCAGTGAAGTTTAACGGTTTTGTAATGTCCCAATTCTGTGCTACCACATTTCAAAGTATTAATTGAAATCGGAAATCTTCGGAAGATCACGTGGTACGTGAATTCTAATTTAAACTCGCATAGTTTGTTGTCAAACTTACAATTTAACATTGAAAGTAAACTAGCTGGCTACTTTATATTCCCATTAATATTATTTTAGGAGTTTTAAGACCACAGTTTTAAATTAAAAGATTGTACAAACGATAAAATTAAAATTATTTCAAATTGAGATCGGAAATCTTCGGAAAACAGGTCATATGACAGGCCACATGACACGTGATTTCTAAATTCCACTCACATTATGTTGTTGTCAATTTATAATATTAACTATGATTATGTCTTGATTTAACATTGAAATAAAACTAGTTGGTTACGTTATATTCCAATTCATATTATTTGGGAGTTTTAAGACCACGGTTTCAAATGAAAAGATGTAAAAACTATGAATAAATTAAAAGTATTGAACAACTTCTATCTAGAAACATCGTCATCAGTCGTCGATGCTATTTTGAACATCTAGGAAATTACTAACGCTGCAGTTTAGATGGATTTGTGAACCTTTTTGATGATAGTTACGACGGATAAAATGACAAAAAAAGGAAATAGACGACCTCCTGAAACGATATTTTTTGATGGTAGAAGATCAAGATGGGTTGTTATTGCGAAAATAGTATGAAGCAGTTCCACACTATTAGCCGAAGGCAGCGCATCGACGCGGAATTCGACAGCTCTGCATATCTATCGTGTGTTCATGCCTGAAGTAATAACCAAGTTCGTGTATTTTCACAATGATTGATACGGCTTTGTTATTAATTCATGTTGATCACGCACTTACATCAAGTGAAGAATCAGGGCTCAACTTTATATTTTCATCATTTTATGGAATCATAATCCCGATCATCATCATTCAATCAAAGTAAGAAATTCAAATAATATAATATTAATAGGCCTATCCTAAGCCTAATTCAAACTAGGGCTAGGCGGCCTATTTAAAAAATAA
Source organism: Ophiura sarsii (assembly GCA_035610835.1). Lineage (NCBI taxonomy): Eukaryota > Metazoa > Echinodermata > Ophiuroidea > Amphilepidida > Ophiuridae > Ophiura > Ophiura sarsii. The sequence goes on from CM069447.1 coordinate 27,786,629, forward strand.
AAAAAAATACAATCATATAATTATTATGATTTTATTAAATTATAACTATTACAATCATATTTTGCGAACTTATAAATACAATCTTATTTTACGAGCTTGTTTTTTAGTCGGTAGGCCTACACAACATAGCCTAGAACGTATTTTACAATCATATTTCACGATTAATATGATCGTATTTTAGATTGTTTTCGGCTATATATATCTTGCCAGATGTCCCGTACGGAATAATCCGTGGATAATACTACGCATTTTAATTGGTTTGAGCATGCGCACATGAGTTACGGGACTTTTTTTTTTTTTTTTTTTTTCAAATGAAAGATTGCAATGAAAGATTTATTTTCCAAAAAGAATCACGACAATCGGTCAAGCACTCCTGTGGCACGGTGTCTCGAGACACTCGGAAAATGGCCGAAAACCTGCCAAAAACAGCAACAATGCCCACAAACATAACTCATCAGGACCTAGAGAGCTCAATTTGTCAACAATGTAACATTCAAAACACCATCCACACACACCTCTTCAACAATCGAACATCCACATACCATGTTAAATTTACATTTAAAATTATATTGCATTAAGCTAAAATAACCTAGTGAAATTGGTCAGTGCTTGCAAACTTGCTTGCGAAAGGTTGCTGCAACCAGCAACCTACAAATGCTTGCAGCGTGTGCTTGCAAACTTGCTTGCGAAAGGTTGCTACAACCAGCAACCTACAAATGCTTGCAGCATGTGCTTGCAAACTTGCTTGCGAAAGGTTGCTGCAACCAGCAACCTACAAATGCATGCAGCGTGTGCTTGCAAACTTGCTTGCGAAAGGTTGCTGCAACCAGCAACCTACAAATGCTTGCAGCGTGTGCTTGCAAACTTGCTTGCGAAAGGTTGCTGCAACCCATAATCTGATAAGTGCTTGCAGCGTGTGATTGCAAATTTGCTTGCAAAAGGTTGCAACTTGCGAATGCTTGCAGCGTGTGCTTGCAAACTTGCTTGCAAATGGTTGCTGCAACCTTCTGCAAGGTTGCTGCAAGCTTGTACAACCATTCTGCAAGCTTGTACAACCATTCTGCAAGCTTGCGCAACCATTTTCAAGTGATTACATTTTCATAAGGGATACTAAGCACTATACTTACAATTCAGCATATTGATGCTTAAAGGGATGCGCAATAGTGTTGACGATTTTTTTATTTTAAATAATCTATATACTTCAGAATTCAAGGTGAACATTAATCATGGTCATTTTTGATGTTGCCACTGACCTCTCACGAAATCATGAAAGCAGCCTTTATGCCCTGCATATTTTATATTGTGACAGTTTATAGAGCTTTATAATGTGAAATTCTTGTCAAAGACGTAGATCAGAATGTTTTGTTGTACAAAGAGGGCTGATTTTCTTGAATCCTGAAGTGCAAGTTCATACATGTAATACAATTGTAAACATGTACAAATCCCAGTTTGTATCAACATTGAGGGCGCCGCCTCCAACACATCACTGAAATAAAACTGTAATTATGCCTGACCGAGCAGGCCTACGACAGCAACAACTGCTACTGTTTCACTGCATTCATTCTGTATTCCCTTTAACATGTATAAAACTCTTGGTTTGTTTCATTGTACGTATATAGATCAAACAACTTTAAATCATTAATGTTTTTGGACGAATAGTGTTAAACCGTATTTAATAAATGCAAACAATATATATTATATATGATTAAATACAGCAAATTATATACATCAATCAATATTAACACTTTCCATGCGGCAGGCGTTTGCAGACGACATTTCGAAATTTCACATAATGTTTCAAAATTACAAAATAATTAAAATTCATGACCATATTTGGAACCACCATGAGGAATGCATCAACGGAAGTACAAACATTCATAGTATTGGTTCAGTAATTCTTGAGATTAAAAGTTGGGAAAGGTTTCTAAAAAACGTGTTTCTGAAATGGTAAAACTAATAGCTGCGTGGAAAGTTTCCACGCGGCTATTTAGTTTCAATACCAATTTAATACAAAACAGATATTTTAGAAACCCTTCCCACTCAAAGTCTATCTCAAGGATTACTAACCCAATACTAGGCATGTTTGTACTTATATCGATGCATTTCTCATGGTGATTCTAACGATGGTAATGAAATTCAATAATGTTGACATTTTTTAAACATTTTGTGAAATGTGTTATGCAGGGAGATGTGTTTTAACACCATTTATGCCTTGGTATTATGTACGAACATGTATACTGTCAAAGGATATTTTTGGAGGATAAAGACAGGATGACTAATCACACTCACATGCAATAACACGACAAGGGAATAAACAGGGGAAAACACACAAAATAAAACTAATTACCCTAAATATGTATAGGTTGGGCGTTTTACCTTGAATAACCTTGAATAAATAAAATTTTCACTGAGGATAGTTGGTATTCACGACAGACAATAGTTAACTTCAGTCACATGGATCAGCGCGGTATCATAGAAAGAAAGAAAAATATGAAAGAAAATACACTGTGGGAAATTCCATACACATTGTGACACGGGTTTGCACGCTCTGACTGTCGTCTGTACAAGATTGAAAGTCTAAGTGCGCGGGGTCAATATCTATACCAAATAGTCCGTCATTGTATCACCCCCACCATTTCTATGCATTGGAACTGGATAGGGACACCATAACCCTAACCCTAACCATACCCTACCCTAACCCTACCCCTACCCCTACCCCTAACCCTAAACCTAACCCTAAACCTACCCTAACTCTACCCTAAACCTAACCCTAACCCTAAGATACTTTTATGACTAGCGCACTCGTGGTATAGGAAAATACACGTTATGACTAGCGACCCTTATGACTAGCTGGTAGACCCCCCTTGTAGTAGGCCTACACCCTTACCACTGCGTGTCCTCAATGGGGACTTTTAAAGAATGACCCATGAATATACTTACACAGTGAGGAAAAAAATGGTAGGGTATTCTAAAGCTTACCCTTTTATTACTGGTTTTATAGAAGGGGTTTCTTAGTCATAACTCGTTTATATTTGTGTGGCATTTTCGTTGTGTAGTAGTGTGCCAATGATCACCCATCAAGTGCATTTAAATAAAATTGAACCTTTTTGATCGAGAAAGCAATACTTGTATTGGGTTAGCAGAATATTATGTAATATAATTATATTTGTATCATATTTATATAGGCTGTACAATATTTTTTGTCGCCGTGACGACCACCTTAAATCGTCCTCATCTTCATCTCTATTTATACCACAGATGGTGGTAACACAGTTGGTAGTCTCAGGAGCTTGGAGCTGGTAGAACAGCTCCTTTACCTTTGGTGACTAAAAGCTTGCATGGTGTCACAATTGCCCTAGCCCAAACTGTCGGCTTTACCAATTGATCTAAACGGGACTGCTATGTCAGATACTGTTTTATAACTACATGTATGATTGATGGGTCGGTATAAATGGACGGCCCTCTATCTTATTGGAAATAAATTGATTTAATAGCCATTCAATTATAATCCTGTGAGACCAGGATTATAGTGGTTTGCATAGTTACTTTCATTTTGTTGCTTAACTTGATCTACCAACCTAATATGCATCATCATAATTCTCCCTTAAATCATGATGAAGGAAACGTTTAAGATTAATGTGTGAAACATTTAAAATAAGCCAATGAATACATTTTGCTGTAGTTCATTTGTAGTATAAATGTGTTTTAGCTTATAAAAAGGTTGGACTATTAAGATCATTACTTTTTACAATCAAATTAATTATGTGCTTGTTTTTTAAAAAATAAAAATAAAGCTTGTATAATTGAGTAATAATTTTACATTCAAGTTTGCATTAATTTCTATATCACTAGGATTTCAAAAGAAATTGCAAAGGGTGTACTTGAGAATCGAACCACCAACCTCGTGATACTGAAGATGACGTTTTACCAATTGAGCAATTCGTCTGTCCATGAAATTATTTAGATAGTAATACAACTTTATAGTATTGAATATCGAATACACTAAACTCATTCGTGCTAATTTCTCTAGATCAAAAGAGGGCGCTCATACCTTTTTATCTATTTTCAGCTTATTAACTATATATTAGTCAATGAGGGCTTATAGATGAAGTTTAACGGTATTTTTGTTTAAAATAGACTTATAAAATGATATTCCTTGACATATGCGCGCGTAGCGAGTACAAATGTGTTCATACTTGTATACAATTTTATACGAATTAGGTTTCGATTCCTTCGATTGACATTGGATAAAGTAGAAAGCAACCCTTTGATTCCCCGAATGACTTTAGTTCATGATAACATGCGCGCGTTGGCGCGAATTTCTTTCTTTCTATATACTCAGTTATGGATATGTTGGTTTGAAATGGGGTTTTAGAATGATATGTCTGGACATGCAAGCGTAGCGCACGAAAATAAATGTTTCATGCTTTTTTCATATTATTTGTATACGAATTTGGTTTCAATTCTCTCAACTGACGCCTTGAAATTGGATAGTATAAAGTATATAAAACCATTTAATTTCCCCGGATGGATGTATTTCCCAGAAGTGATAGTCAAGGGTACGGGTGCATTGCCCCTCCTTTGGACACGCCACTGCTCCTGCCATGTCTATTTTTCTATCTTTGCAGACGACGATGGCCTGGTCATCCAAAAGATCTGACACGGTTCAGAATTTTGAGTGCTGGCTAGGACTTGGTCACAACAACAACTAGCAAAATAAATCCGACATATTGTACCGACCCTATTTTGAGGAATCTATATGGAAAAATAAACAAGTTGTATTTTTTTTTTGGGGGGGGGGGGGGGGGCTATTATGTGAAATAGAAGCATTAACCACGAAGAGCGCAATGAGGCTTGAAATATTATGGGCACATTATAGTCAGTGAATGAAGCAGAGACTAATGGCCCTCTTTGTCAGGTGGCCGTCAAAAATTAGCCAAAAATCTGGCAACAGACAAAATACGATGTCGAAAACGTCTGATGAAAGTAAAACGCGCGCATGTTTACCACATCTACAGGGAGAAGGATACGAAACGGTTTCTTATCGGGATGATCATAACTTCATTAAAATAAGTGTCAGAATGGACCATTTCAAATAAAGTCAAATTAGTTAGCTATAATTCGAAGTAAGCTTTGTTTCTTCTTTTTTTCCGGAGCCACCCAACGGATCATAAACTCCATCCACTAATTCAAATTTGTTTTCAATTCAATTTTTTGAGAATGCCCAAAAAGGTGTTCTGGTTATTAACACCAAAAGGTGTTCAAGGTTTGTATATTAGAAATATTTACACATATTTTAAACAATATAATATCTTTACAGGATTTAGTCAGCTGAAAATGTATCATATTCTATTTTGAACAACAAGGAACACCTTTTTAACACCCTTTTTGGTATCAGTTTGGGAACACCATGTATTCTAGAACAGGTCCGGTGTTCACAGGTGCGTTCTTTAACACACGTCTGCGAGCACCTTCGATTTATTTAATAATAAACTTAATAACAATTACACTTAATAAACATCAGTAATAACAACGATATGTCGCTTCTTGATTTATTTACTTGTGTTTTCAAACATATTGGTGGCATAAAGTATTGTGTTAAATACCTCCATAACCAGTACTTACCTTCTCACGTTTCTTGCTTCTCATTAACAGTTCAATTCAATATTACAGAAACGACCGTGTTTGCTTAGTTGTGATGACGAATCCCTTTTTAAAGGGATTTCTTTCAAACAAGAAGTTAGTTTATTGATTTTTCGAAAACCGAACCAGTATTGTCAGTTTGTCTCATGTCACTTCAATGGTCATTTAACAATAAAACAGTGAGCACCCGAAAAACAAACACCGTGGGACTATATAAGAGGCGATATTTACACCCGTAATCACACATAATCCCTTGACTATCGCTCCACACAACACAAGGCGAGATTTGCGGTTCTAGAATCACCTTGATTTTAAATTATGATCAGCGATTACGACTTTATAGCCTAATAACAGGATTAATTAATTATATTCCGTGCTAGACAATACAACAAAAAGAACAACTGTTTGAATATTTAAACAAGTCTGTTCAAATGTTTAAACAGAGTTTTTAAGTATTTGTTTAACGGGTGACCTAAACAACTATGGTTGTTTGAAGTTTTAAACACATTTTTGACCATAGATTTAACAAGTGTAGTAATCTATTATGACTAGCGGACCCTTTATTCTATTATGACTAGCGAACATTTTTCCCCATTATGACTAGCGGACCTTTTATCCCATTATGACTAGCGGACCTCTTTTAATTATGACTAGCGGACCTTTATTTTTATTATGACTAGCGGTCCTCTTTTCATATTATGATTAGCAAACCCTTTTGTGCATTATGACTAGCGAACCATTTTTAATATTATGACTAGCGTACTATTTGTATATTTATGACTAGCGGTCCTTTTTTAATTATGACTAGCGGACCTTTTTAAATTATGACTAGCGGACCTTCATTTTTATTATGACTAGTGGTCCTTTTGTCGCATTATGATTAGCGAACCTTTGTTTCTATTATGATTAGCGAACCTTTGTTTCAATTATGACTAACGAACCAATTTTTCCGTTATGACAAACGAACCTTATGACTAACGAACCTTTATTTGAATTATGATTAGCGACCCTTATGATTAGCGACCATTATGACCAATGACCATTATGACTAGCGACCCTTATGACTAGCGAGGTTGACCCAATGGCCATTTCCACGTAAGGATTGCACATTCATGAATTTTGAAAGTAATTTCTTTACCGTTGAAACATTCTTTCTGTGAAGTAGACTAATCAAGCTTTCAGAAACTGTTTTTGGTTTTCTTCTGCTGCATTATTTGTATGAAGGGTTACAGTTTGCGGAAATGGGAAATATAGTTTTTCCCAAATTTTGTGATGAATATGAAGTATGATACCTTTCCTTTCCATCACACGATAAAAATGTAACCCAAAAGATGAAAAATTATTTTATTATACGATATTTTAAAATAAGGCATGTTAAAAATGAAATAGTTGTGTATTTTTATACATAAAGAGATATTGTTGGTTCAAAATTGAATTCCTATCTTCTATATCAAGTTTACCTTACCTAGAAAATATATTAATGAAAATACCCATCAATGAATAATTCTCCAGCAATTTTATCTCAAAGTTTGTCCCGTCTGTCACAATTATAGTCTGTCAAAAGTGTAAATTGCCTTTCATCTGTTAATATGAAAGGTTAAAAGGAGTTATTTTGCACTGATTGAACAAATAAATGAACATTCTTAAAGTTGATATTAAATTGGTATGACGATGTTAATGAAAATCTCACAAAATGTGGTCTGTTTATATCCATAATATCAATTTTCAGAACTTTTACGTGAATAGGTGAACATTTTAAGTCAGGATTTTTGTGTTTCCGACTCCAAATTCAGATTTGACATAAAAGATTAGCCAAGAAAAAGTGTATCTAACCTCATTTGAGCAAATATATTTCCGTCTGGACCACAAAACATATGGCAAAATCTTGATTTTTAGCATTTTTCAGGGATACTGGGATAGTGCTTGTTGGAGACTGACTCACATCCCAAAATATGCCTCTTATGATGACTAAGGTCATCGCCTTACTCGAGACCACAATTCCGTGAGCTCAGATTCCAGCTGGCAAAAACTGCTACAGCCTTGGCCTCATCATTAGCGTATCCAAAACAGAGTAGATGACTGCCAACTGCTGCAGTCCTCACCTAACACTCCAGGTCTATTGGGATATCATCAGCCATGTGACGGATTTCAGGAATCTTGGATCTATTATTGCACAGATTTCAGGTATCTTGGGTCTATAATTATTGCACAGATTTCAGATTTCTTTTTTTTTGGTCAAAAATCTTCTTTTTATTTTTCAAGACTGAAAATAGGCAATAGCATGTACATGAACATTTACGAGTAAGATATTTACCCTTAACCCTAACACTGCCATATACCACACTATACCACGACTGGGCACGTTGGTACCACCCGGCGTGGAAGTTTTTCGCTGAAAAATGGACCCACTCCATACAGTCTGGGCAATACACTGCCCAGCCTGTGCTTGGAAGGCGTGGTGTAGCGAGGGATTGGAAGCTCCACGTGCTGGAGTCCCTGGATCAAATCCCGGGGGGATCGGGGGGATATTTTGGTCGATTTTCCACGTTGAAGAACAAAATCTGAAAAAGTGGGGGGTAGAGTTAGGGTTAATGGCTGCAGTCATTTTTTGATCGCCCTAATAAATATCATTTAATTTTATTTATTAATGTACATAATATGAAGTGCATATTATACATACGGTATAATTATATGTAAACGATTATAATCGCGTCTAATAAATATCAAATAATTTATTTCATGTACAAAATATAAAATACAAATTTGATTAGTATACAATCATTAATATATCAAAATGAATGTCAAGGAAAACTTATGTATATATGTAGCAGAATGGGTTTTTATTATCCCTTAAACATATGATGAAAAAGGGTTGACCATGTGACCGTGTGGGATTTACAATTCAAATTATTGATGACACTTGACGAGAGTAGAAAATATATATAACACACGACGAAAACGATGTACAATTATAATGTCACTGTTTCTTTAATCCGGATCTAAATGATGCTTTAACTTGTCGACGTAGACATACACATACAGACAAACAGCAGAAATACGTTGAAAACACAAAACGATGACATCCAGCGATAGTAATGCGTTGATGGAAAGCAAGTGCTGGTTTTCTAAAGACAAAGGGATACACAAAATGGTAGACAGGCCCAGAGATGGAGTGTTGCTTGTTGGAGAGCAATTCTGGACTGGTTAAGCACATGGGTGAATAGGGGGAGATAAGACAGGAAGTAAACAAGGTCACATGTGGTGGACAGTAAACAGATTGGGTCATGGGTCAAGGTGGTGTTACTGGGCAGATGAATTATACCAGACAGGGATGGACAGAGGGAAACGTAGAGTACATAGTCAAAACATGGAAACAAATAATACAATATAATATGAAAATGGCATATATTCATGACTGTCACATATACTTTTACTGAAATGTCATATAAATATTTCAAAAATAATTTCATGCAATCATCTTACATAGGGATTGATCAGCACAATGGAAGTGGATTTCAGATATCTTGGGTCTATTATTGCACAGATTTCAGGTATCTTCGGTCTATTATTATTGCACAGATTTCAGGTATCTTAGGTCTATATGGCATCGGGCGCAAGTGACCTCAAAAGACGAAAGACATAGCATAAATGGTGGGTTTTTTTCAGGAAGTTACAACGCCAGTGGAGGAGCCCTAAAATAGCTATCACAACAAAAGTGAAATGTGAATCTCAAAATGATATATATGGAGTGAGAAATTCATGCCTCTGCTATCTAATTTATGACATGACCAAGACCGAGCCTCTTATCCACCGTGTAAAGAGCCGCCAGCTGAGATTCTTTACTTGGACATACATTTCAGCTCTGTCTCCCTGATGAAGAGCCTGCTAGAATGCATTATGTTCCAATCCCTTAACACTTTTGGACCGGTGATTTTGACATTTCGCTGGTAATAAATCAACTGCTGACTGTGTGGTCCATTTTCAGGGATATGAAGGTTAGCTTATGCATAATTATGTCCTTTGCAGTCTTTTAATTGGACCACATAGTGAAATAGACACATCCTTTGATGATTTATTACCGGCGAAATGTCAAATCACCGGTCCAAAGTGTTAATGGACTGGGAACATAATGGTATGCCACCTACATACCAACATATGGCCGAAGGTTGGCTTGCACGACCTGGTCGCCCGAAGGAGACCTGGTCGCCCATGTATGACAGAAGGAAGCTATAGTATGGGACACTAAATACGCAGGCACACAATCTTTTTTGTGTGAAAAAACATTACAATTGTTATTATTTCTGTATGATATTAACTAGGAAAATATTAAGTTGTCTTGGCCATCACAGAATCTTGATCTGGTGTACAAGTACCATTTTCCATTCTAATATGTGCACACAGTGCATTGCAATCACAACCCTTGACCTTTTCTTGCAGGCTATTATATTAGCCGTCTTTTGGGCGTTTGTAGAAACAGTACAGCTCAAGTGCATCTGCTTCTCTAGAATATCTAGCCGGATATCATTTCGCCGTTAAATAGCAGAGACACTGTCTTAACCCTAACCCTGCCAAATCCAACAGAATCCAACGAGTCGATCTCTATGTTCCACCCGGCGTGCAAGTTTTTCGAGGATTAAATGGACCAGGCTATATACGCGGCCGAGTATACTCGGCCAAGTAGCCTTGACACCTGTGGTGTAGTGGGGAATCATTCGCTGCTGGTGCTGGAGGTCCGTGGTTCAAAGCCCGGGGGGATTTTGAGGTCACCTTTCTCCGCGCAGAAAAAAAATCTGAAAATAGTGCACGAATGGGTAAGGGTTAATAAGCATTTGTTTATTTCTTTTTTTTCTTTCTTCAAAAATGATGTAATTTTTGGTTCTGATAACCCTAACCCTGCCAAATCCAACAGAATCCAACAAGCCAATCTCTATGTTCCACCCGGCGTGAAAGTTTTTCAAGGATAAAATGGACCCAGGCTATATACGCGACCGAGTCTACTCGGCCAAGTAGCCTTGACACCCGTGGTGTAGTGGGGAATCGTTCGCCGCTGGTGCTGGAGGTCTGTGATTCGGTTACTCCCCGTCAGTCCGAATACCCGTCAGTCCGAAACCCCGCTAGTCCGAATTTTTCCGAAAAAAATCGGACTGACGGGGTTTATTTTTTTTTCTATTTTTTTTCTTCGGACTGACGGGGTGTCGGACTAGCGGGGTTTATTTTTTTATTTTTTTATTTTCGGACTAACGGGGTGTCGGACTAGCGGGGTTAATTTTTTTTTCTTCGGACTGACGGGGTGTTTTGGTTAATATAAAGTAATTTCCAAAATAGAGTATTTAGATGTGTTTTTTTGGCTATGCAGTTTTCTGGTATCAGGGGTGCCACTTCTAAATATTTAGTATTTTCAAGAATAAATATCTCAAAAACTAAAAGAGGTGGTGTCAAAACAATGGGAAAATTGAAGAGTGTAAGCATAACTACGGGGGTGCTACTCCTCACGGGTAAAAAAATATTGTTATTAAAGTTTTGAATAATTAAGGCTCAGAAACAAATGTTATGACTATTTGGTTATAAAAAAGGAGATAAAACTATTCACATCTTGTTGATATAGGTCTCGGGGGTGCCCCTATCCATAAATGGGTTAAAAATATATATATGAAATAACAAGAAAATGTCGGTTATAAAACGAAACAAGGTTAAACTCGTTCCAAGAGTTCGGGGGAGCTAGCTCGGAGGTCTCATCTTATCTCTTTCACATTGGTCCCGGGGGTGTCCATACCCGTAAATGGGTCAGTGAAAATATTCAAAATAGATATTAAAACTACTAACAATAAAATGTTATGACACAGCGGTTCTGAAATTAAAGAGATTTGAAAAAAAATAACCTTGTTCCCGATATCCCGGTGGTGCCCTTCTCCGTAATAATTTGATAGCAACAATTATCTCAAAATTAAGAGACAAACCCGTCGGTTGATAAACGAAAGATAAAAAAAGGTAAATCTCGTTCAAGAGGTCGGGCGAGGGCGGGTTGTAGGTTTTCATATAATTATTTGGTATTTATAAAAAAAAAATTAAAAAAATAGAAAATGTCATGACCCGTCGCGTCGATGTAAACGAAAGTGATAAGAACAACAATAATCCAAAGAGGTCACGGTGGTGACCCTCTACATAATTGGCTATGCAAAATATATAAAGCCGGGGGGCTTGGCCTGCTGGGCCCCCTGGATACGCTACTGACAACACCCCCCTCCCCACCACCCCAAACACAGTCCTTGATACGCCGCCCTGGGTAATCCCTTTATATATTTTGCATAGCCAATTATGTAGAGGGTCACCACCTATTCACAAATTCAGAAAATAATCCATGTTTGCACAACATGACCAAATGAAACAGTGTGGCAAATAGATTGTATAAAGCGACATTAAAAACATAACTAATTGTAATAACAACTAATTCTTATTAAATAGTCATTTTAACTTGAAAAATTGCCAAAAATGATATTGAAGTTGATTAATTAAATTAATATTAAATTTATTTTACATTAGGTAATTGATATTTAATTTGTTTGTTAGGCATTCACGAGTATGTGTTAAACCAATAAATATTAGACATACGACATACACAGCGCCCTCTATAGTCGGGTCTGGAATGTGGACATTTGGATAATGTGGCTTCCGATCGGCAAGATGAGGGCGAACATCACTAACACGGTCCCATCAGACGACGCTGGTCACGATGTGCCTAAATTTACAATTCTTATTGGTTTAACACGTAATCGCGAATCTCCATCGAACATTTGTCTAAATATCACATTCCTAGGTTCAACTAATTAAAGGGGCACTAAGAGATGTGTTGGAGGCTGCGCCCTCGATTATCATAAAAACTGGGATTAGTATATTTTTATAATTATATTACATGTATGAACTTACACCTATAAGGATTAAGAAAAATCAGCCCTCTTTGTACAAGAAAACGTCGATTCAAAAATGCTCGTAGAGCCGCAATGAAAGAGTTTAAAAAAGGACTAGGAAGAGAAGAAAGAGGAGTAAGAGGAGAAGAAGGATGAAAGAAGGAGGCAGAGCCTAGAAAGGTAGGGGCATATGTGGGCGCAAACGGAGGGGATGGGTGGGGGTAGCGGGGTCACGTCCCATATGCATAACTTTAATGGGAGACGTGCGTGGCCTGGGAGACGTTTACACGTATTTTCAATTTTTCATTAAAAGAGACACTAATAGATGCGTGAGAGGCTGCGACCCCCCCTCACCATGATAAAACCTGTTATGTGTTTATTTTTTTTACAATTGTATTACCAATCATGAACTGACACATTATGAAAGAATTAAGAAAAATCAGCCCTCTTTGTACAACAAAACGTCGAATCAAAAATGGTGATAGCCTATATATCAGCATTTTACGCCAGGCAGTGTCCCCCTGCAGCACGCATGTTACAAAACGCGAACCATATTTACATAGAGGGCGCTTTTAAGAAAATGTTCAATAAAAAGCGAAGTGCATATTGAATTTTAAATTGATTTTTAAAAAAAATTAATTCGTCAACATTACTTTACAAGATTGCGTCTTCAGTTCAAATACTGATTATTTTGCATGATTCGCGCTCATTTTTCAACAGGTTCCAACATTATATTGAGATTCAAACCACCGTAAATATAATTTGGAGACGACAAAAACTTCATTCTAGACCTTTTTAAAAGTGTTAAAAATGCCAACATTCGCGTAATTCGCGCGTATTAGATATAATATTTCATTCAGCTTAACTTGGTTAAAATGACGGCTTCGGGCCCTTTTTTCTGCATGTTTCAACAATTTAACAACACCAACTATTCTAAATATTTTGTGGAAAACGTTCAAAACGTCAAACTATACCTGTTGAGTTGGTTAAAAGAGGTAATTTTATCTTAATTTCAAAGAAAAACATATTTCTGTCCATGTCAAACATAAATATCATGAACACGACCCAATTTTCTTACAAATTTGGAGCAAAAACGGTTGAAGAGCATCATTTTACTACACATTTCCTTGTTTTTGATTTTACTCACAATAACGGACCCCTCGCCATGGTTATCCAATTTTAATCCTATACATCTATGCTCGTTTTAGCAATCAGGGGCTTAACAAATCAAGTTTAAATAAATGTTTTTAAACCCATTTGTCATTGATATCAAATCATGTCGGGGGGGGGGGGGGGGGAGGGGGGGGGTGGTGACCAGGTTTAATTTGGGCCTAAATTAAGACAAAAATAAGGCTTTCAAAGTATCAAAATGTCAATAACAGTTATTCTGGGCAATTCCCATAGAGGATATAACCCAAAACAAATTACATTGTGAGTTTACCTGACATACGATACATTATGCGTGACAGATAAAAAGAAAATTTAGGCCTATTATTATTTCAAAATTGAAACGTTTTTCACCCATACCCCTAAAATTCGGCAATTTTGGACTTACATTTTTTACATTTGTATCTAAGGTTTGATATAGGGTGAGCGCGCCATTGCGTGCGTAATCAGTTTCATGGTTCATTGGGTTTTTAAAACATAGCCTAATTATATATACTTTTAACATAATATGAAACATAAATAGCCTCGTTAACATCTCATGATGAATGAAAGAGATTATAAAAACATAGAAATTCTGCAAAATGGCCTTAAAGTGCCCAAAATTCGAACATTAGAAATTGAGTATCGATGCGTTAAGTAACATAACTTAAGTTAGAGGTGGTAATTAAATTAACTATATTGACAGTTTATCTTGATATTCCTTGGTGTTTACAAAAATGCCAACAACAAAAAAGTTTTAATTTGTTGTAACATGCAGTGGTGATACTCGATTCATATCGATTTGCATTGATTTTGAGTCAAAGAGGACTGAAAAATGTAATCGTCAAACTTGCCTTGATATTCAGATATGTTATAAATAATCGTTGATGGCATAAGATTGCAAATTCTCATAAAAAATTCACTGAAGGATTTTTGAAATAGAGCGATTTTAATAGGCCGACATTTGTGTGTAAAGCCTATGGGGAGCGTATTAGTTGCGTGCTCCCTTGAAGCACACTGCACACATCCCTATCCTGGTAGTTTCACGCGCCGAGGGAATGTGCATGGTCAATGCGTTGAATAGACAACGGACCAACATAAAAAGAAGTTGGATGTAGATAAATTTAATATATTCGTCTTCTTTTTGCTTAAAACAATTTTTTGGTTTCACAAAAATTCATATTTTTGCAGTATAAAACCCGGCGCTTTTTATTAATTGGAAAATGCGACATTATTTGAAATACGGGTGGGGGGGGGCTTCCGACTCAGAAAATGGTGTAGAGGTCTATAAGATTAAAAGTGTCTTTAACTTGTCAATTTTCAACCTGACTTTTCATCATGGTGCTGCAACAAATCTAGTAAATTTCTGTCAGATGATGTCCGCCCAACACCGTTTTACAACTCAAAGGGTGACGGACGATCGCTATCGCGGATATCGACATTTACTAGATTTGGGTGAATTGCATTATGTCGACAGAGTAACTAATCACTTAAAATGCTTATCCTTCCCCTCCAATGTTCACAACAAATTTACGCTACTGCTTGAATCGACTGACTTGTGGCATAAAACATTATGCCCCAACTTACTCTTGGGTCCGGTCAGGTATAACATTTAGCGTAGAGTGCGCGCCAGTTACTAGCCTAGTAGCTTACCCCGCATTGGTGCTCTCAAAATGTTAGGTTACGCCTCAGTTACTAGCGAGGTAGCGCTATTCTTCAGCTACCCGTCATTGGTGCACTCGGCCGACTATATGGTGAATGTGATGTAATATGCACTCTTACAACATCTATTTTGGATAATCATACACTCATGTAGAGGGAGCACGCAACTAATACGCTCCCCATAGGCTTTACACACAAATGTCGGCCTATTAAAACCGCTCTATTTCAAAAATCCTTCAGTGAATTTTTATGAGAATTTGCATTCTTAAGCCATCAACGATTATTTATAACATATCTGAATATCAAAGCAAGTTTAACGATTACATTTTTCAGTAAATGCCGCTGAATTGGGAAGTATTAATTTCATCACCTAATTTTTAGTCCTCAGGCTGGGATGCACAAATGGCGGTAAATCGGAGGATAAAATTATAATCAAGCTCAAATCATCCCGTTTCTTTTACAAACTTCACGTACATGTTCCACACAACACATAGATGCAACATTCGAGAGGACAGCACCAGCTAATGTGTCGATTTTGCACACTTTTTGTGCTTGATAGGAACTCAGAATGCTGTACTCAATTTTTGGCCGGAAGTGGATTTCTAGACTGAATTAGTTGTGTGCGCCCTTTAAGAACGCATGTTTGTTTAAAATCATACAAATCTTATACCATTGTTTTCAGTGTTACATTTTAAGTAAAAATACAAAGCACTAAATAACCAGGCTCCAAAGTACTTATGCGACCTTATTTCCATCAAGGAACCCACACGCACTCTTAGGTCAAATGCATCTGTCATCTTACAACGGAGGAAAACTAACACTGTCACCTACGGCCAAAGATCATTCTCTCATGCATCTCCTGAACTCTGGAACCGGCTCCCATCTCATGTTAGAAATGCCACATCACTGCAGCAATTCAAGAGCTCGCTCAAGACTCACCTCTTTCAGCAAATGACTTTATAATGTTTTTGTATCTTTGTTCATATTTTGTACTTTTTTTGTTCAGCGCACTGGGGTCTTGCGACGGAGTGCGCTTAATAAGCATGGTTTATTATTATTATTATTAAGTATAAATGCAAAATCTTATAGAATTTTGATATTCCGTTTTAGAGATGTGGTCATTTGATACAGCGTATCGCCATATGTAAATTTGTATTTTTCGCGTGTTTTTTTAACTATCTCCATGCCGCGTGGAGTGTGCACATGATGTACTGTCTTCAGTAGATAGCATACCGTGCATTGGCAAGTGTTGTGATTTAATACTGTATGAAGTCATTGAAACTTTTCAAAAAATGAACAATGTAAGAATATAAACACATTTTGCCCGAAGGATAAGCATTTTAAGTGATTAGTTACTCTGTCGACATAATGCAATTCACCCAAATCTAGTAAATGTCGATATCCGCGATAGCGATCGTCGCACTTTAAGGCCATTTTGCAGAATTTCTATGTTTTTATAATCTCTTTCATTCATCATGAGATGTTAACGAGGCTATTTATGTTTCATATTATGTTAAAAGTATATATAATTAGGCTATGTTTTAAAAACCCAATGAACCATGAAACTGATTACGCACGCAATGGCGTGCTCACCCTATATCAAACCTTAGATACAAATGTAAAAATTGTAAGTCCAAAATTGCCGAATTTTAGGGGTATGGGTGAAAAACGTTTCAATTTTGAAATAATAATAGGCCTAAATTTTCTTTTTATCTGTCACGCATAATGTATCGTATGTCAGGTAAACTCACAATGTAATTTGTTTTGGGTTATATCCTCTATGGGAATTGCCCAGAATAACTGTTATTGACATTTTGATACTTTGAAAGCCTTATTTTTGTCTTAATTTAGGCCCAAATTAAACCTGGTCACCACCCCCCCCCCCCCCCCCCCAACCCCCCGACATGATTTGATATCAATGACAAATGGGTTTAAAAACATTTATTTAAACTTGATTTGTTAAGCCCCTGATTGCTAAAACGAGCATAGATATATAGGATTATAATTGGATAACCATGGCGAGGGGTCCGTTATTGTGAGTAAAATCAAAAACAAGGAAATGTGTAGTAAAATGATGCTCTTCAACCGTTTTTGCTCCAAATATGTAAGAAAATTGGGTCGTGTTCATGATGTTTATTTTTGACATGGACAGAAATATGTTTTTCTTTGAAATTAAGATAACATTACCTCTTTTATAGAATCAACAGGTATAGTTTGACGTTTTGAACGTTTTCCACAAAATATTTAGAATAGTTGGTGTGGTTAAATTGTTGAAACATGCAGAAAAAGGGCCCGAAGCCGTCATTTTAACCAAGTTAAGCTGAATGAAACATTATATCTAATACGCGCGAATTACGCGAATGTTGGCATTTTTAGCACTTTTAAAAAGGTCTAGAATGAAGTTTTTGTCGTCTCCAAATTATATTTACGGTGGTTTGAATCTCAATATAATGTTGGAACCTGTTGAAAAATGAGCGCGAATCATGCAAAATAATCAGTATTTGAACTGAAGACGCAATCTTGTAAAGTAATGTTGACGAATTAAATTTTTTTAAAAATCAATTTAAAATTCAATATGCACTTCGCTTTTTATTGAACATTTTCTTAAAAGCGCCCTCTATGTAAATATGGTTCGCGTTTTGTAACATGCGTGCTGCAGGGGGACACTGCCTGGCGTAAAATGCTGATACAACGGCTATCACCATTTTTGATTCGACGTTTTGTTGTACAAAGAGGGCTGATTTTTCTTAATTCTTTCATAATGTGTCAGTTCATGATTGGTAATACAATTGTAAAAAAATATACACATCACAGGTTTTATCATGGTGAGGGGAGGGGGGCAGCCTCTCACGCATCTATTAGTGTCTCTTTTAATGAAAAATTGAAAATACGTGTAAACGTCTCCCAGGCCACGCACGTCTCCCATTAAAGTTATGCATATGGGACGTGACCCCGCAACCCCCACCCATCCCCTCCGTTTGCGCCCACATATGCCCCTACCTTTCTAGGCTCTGCCTCCTTCTTTCATCCTTCTTCTCCTCTTACTCCTCTTTCTTCTCTTCCTAGTCCTTTTTTAAACTCTTTCATTGCGGCTCTACGAGCATTTTTGAATCGACGTTTTCTTGTACAAAGAGGGCTGATTTTTCTTAATCCTTATAGGTGTAAGTTCATACCTCATGCCTTCAAACCTTTCACAACTTTCAAAGTCTTATCTCAAGAACTACTGAACCAATACTAAGCATGTATGTACTTAATATAATGCATTACTCATGGTGATTCCAAATATGGTGATGAAATTCAATAACTTTGACATTTTAGTATAATGTATCTAACGGTAGAAATGAAGATAGTAGACCCCGACATCGCTCCTCTTCTCATGCTACCAGGCTTTTTGTTCGTTCTAAACGTCAAGCTGGTGATAATTCCTTTCGTGTATGTGGCCCCGACTTTGGAATCAGCTCCCGGTCAGCATCAGAGAGGCGCGGTCCATCTGTATCTTCAAACGCCGGTTAAACTCATTTGTTTCCAAAGTTCTGATTTTTTGTCTTTGCATGACTTGTGTATATTGTTATTTGTATTTTTATTGTATATAATGCTGTTTCATATTTTTAAGCGCTGTGTTCTTTGTAGAGCGCTATATAAATGCTTATTATTTTTATAATAATAGCAGGTCAATCAATTAGTAGTAATTTGTTTCACTTTTACTGGTCGCAGGACTTGACATTTGGAATAAAGCTACTTTTTACACATATTTGCTCCTGGTTCACAAATTTTACTTAATGAGCAGGGACATTTGTCACACACCAGGGGATCCCTTAGAACCCGAAAAGTCGCTAAAGCGGCTTTCCCGTGAAAGTGGTGTGACCCGAAAAGTCGCTAAAGCGGCTTTCACCTGCCTGATAACACGTGACGGATTGATCATATGACTTTGAGTGGTCATATGGCTTAAGTCACATGATGTGTTCACCCGATGTGAAATACCTTGTTTACGACAGGTTTGCGTTGTATTTTGATGTCATTTTGCTGAAGAAAACTGTCAAAAATAGCACAAAATGTGATGAATATGCAACAAAATCTTGCGCAGATGATTCTCAGGTAGACAGGGATGCATTGTATTACGGTCATGATTGGCAATTTTGGAGATAGAAACGGTTGTTTTATGTTACAAATATTTTACCCATGTTACAGAAGATTGAGCGAATAACTCAGGGTGATGCTGCCGACGGGGAAAAGTAATTTAGGGTTCAAAGGGTTTTAAAGGGTAAATTCACAGAAAAATGTCATCCTGAAGATAATGCAAAGGAATAACAGGGGCAATGTAAAACTTGCTCCTGGTGACTCAATTTACATTTTGATGTTTGCTCCCTGCTCCTGCTTATTTCAAGCCCTGGCTGGTCGTGGTGTTAGCAACTAAATTTGGTCAGACAGATATGCAGTCCCATATAATTCACCATTATACCAATGCAACTGCAACAATTTTCGGTATCAATATTCATCCATATCTGGTCTTGTATACCCTGCAATTTAGTGATAAAAAAATGCAATACAAGCGGGACATAGAACAATGAAGCATTATATTTTATAAGGAAAAAAGGGTTGACGTGATGGCGCTAGATATATATTATGGTGAAGTCATATATGTGCCGAATTCTGCTGATAATTTCGATGTGATTTACATCGAAATTACCAAATTGTGAAATAGTAGGAAATTGACTTGATGGGTGATGATTGGCACAATACCACACAACGAAAATACCACACAAATATAAACGAATTAGGCCTAAGAAACCCATCTTAAAACCATTAAAAGGGTAAACGTTAGAATACCCTACCATTTGATTCCTCACTGCGTCAGTATGGCTTTTCTAAAATTCCCCTTTGATATTATAGGGTACACTCTCAGCAAAAAGGGGTAAAAAGGGGTTTTAAAAAACTTCTCTATATGGAACCTCTAAATAATGGTTCTTCATCGAACCAAAAAGAGTTCTAAAAAGGTTATAAATAACCATATTTGGTTCTTCTAAGAACCTTTTGGGATTCCTCAAATGTTTAAGAACCATTTTTGCGGGTTCTATTCTCAAGGGTTCCATAGAGGACAAAAAGGTTCTAAGTTGAACCATTTTTTCGGAGAGTGTATACTATAAGGAACTCATAATTAAACAACAAAGCATGGTGTCCCTACCCAGTTCCAATGCATTAGAAATGGAGGGGGTGATATACATTGAAAAAAGTATCGCACCGCTGGTTGAAAAGTGCAAATGTGGCCTCGAATTTTGCCACCATGGTGTTATATTAAGGATCATTTGTTTGCGTAAGCTGTCCAGCAAAATGTTATGCAATAAAAAGGCCACATTTGAGTTTGTGACGTAATCGATGTAATGTTTTTCAATGCCAAGGGGAAAATGCATGAAACAAGTTTGGGTATAACGCGATATTGAGAGGCCCGATTGGAATATTTTACTCAGTTGGCACGGATCGTTAAACCAGGTGAGGTCTAAGAAATACTAAAAAAAAAATTGAGTTTGAATTCAGATTTTCAAATTAAAATGTTTGATCCATCTTTGGTTTTAAACAATGGCTGAATGCTAAATCGATCTGCAATATTCCCACTTTGTTGTTTGTTTGGTTGTTGGCCTACTTGTTTGTTTGTCCGGTTACACGGTTAGTTCGTGCGGACACTTGCTTGGGACTTGGCTAAAGCAAGAATACAAGAACTTAATCGTGTTTCCGTTGGAGTGACCACTTAATCAAACAAAAAACTAAACAAATAATCATGTCATTGTTTTTAAACAAACAGCTGATGAAACTTTCCAATATTAAAAATAATAAAACCTGTATAGGGAGCTAGCTATGTTAAAAAATTGATACTCCAAAATATGTGATAAAACAACATAGTGTCATTTGTTTTGCATTTTGTGTATGAGGGAGGAGTGGGGTGTGTAGGGGAGACTTATGGTAGGGGTGTGGGTTTGATGTGTCTGCAATATAGATAATTTCAGATGTGTCTATTTCTTTTTTTAAAGTTAAGACTTGAATCATTTGATAGTCATCTCTCAACATTAAACTATCAGTTTTACCTATTTTAAGTAGAACTATAAGCATTTCATTCAAACTAGCGATGCTATATATAGTTCAATCAGTTCCAAGTTGGCGAGATACATGTATATTCGATTTTTATCTCTCCGCGGGGAAAAGTGATCCAAGCGTACTCGCGCAAACTTGGCCGTACGCACGCGATTTCCCCCGAATGCACACATAACGCATTCAATTCACAATGCCCTGTTGGCATTCATTTGCGCCTACACCCTTCTGTATTAATTCGCTGCTGTAATGAAACTCATCAATTTGGAACTGATCAAACTATAGAACTCTTTAATTGACTATTTATGAAGAATCCACTGTTTTCTGTCCATAGGTGGTCTAATCATCTTCAATCTAGCAGATTTCTGGTACAAACACGAGCAATTTGGTGAAAAACTGGATGCAATGATTCAAGCAGGTCTGGAAGATGGGATGTTTCAATCGTTTCAAAAGGAACGTGTCGTATATCGTTATCGAAATGAGGATGCAACAGTGTACATTATCAAAATATGAAAGGTCAAACTAATTGGGTTTACATGGAATGGCGGCAACAGCATCAACAACATAATTGGGGGTGGGGGGGGGGCAAACAAAAATATGTGGGGATCAAGACCAAAATATTGGTTGGCAAAAAATGCGCCCGAATCATGTAGACATTTTATCGTAAAAATTACCCGACATTAGATTAAATTGTTCTTTAGATATTTCAGACCAATGTTGAGCTAATTTTAAGTATTTTTTACATCAAAAGTCAACATTTTCGATTGTTTAGGGGACAACATTGAGTGGGGCTTGAGCTGACTGGAGG
Organism: Ophiura sarsii; assembly: GCA_035610835.1. NCBI lineage: Eukaryota > Metazoa > Echinodermata > Ophiuroidea > Amphilepidida > Ophiuridae > Ophiura > Ophiura sarsii. The sequence goes on from CM069447.1 coordinate 27,808,874, forward strand.
GGTAAGTGGGGGAATCTCCAATTAAAGATTTGTTTTCAATTCTGCATATTAATTATTATGTTATCTTTTCCAAGTGACACCCTCTATCCTGAATTTCTTGCAGATTTGCATTTTTGATCATATATCGTTAACATTTTATAAGGTGCAGAGCGATATAATTCCTAATTACCTTCAAAATCATGGTTTGAATAGGTTGAAATAAACTGTCGGGGTTTGCTCCGAAAACTTATTTTCTGTGTGTTTTATCGTTCTTAAATAGAATGCCATGGCTTGACACCCTGTTAATTTCATTTACAGTGTTCCGGTTACGATCACAACTGTACACAAGTGAACAGAATAGTATTAAATGCTTCATGATGAAAATTGAAACAAATATGTTGAAACATTTCTTAAATTGGAAGCAGATTTTCACTATAATTTATTCACAGAAAATACAATCAAGATAGATCTTTTCTGAAAGTAAAAGAGAAAACAATATGTGTAAAAATTGACAGCAGATGATATAGTATTGCTTTAAAATTGCTTCAGTGGTGTTTATGATAGCAGCAAAATATCCACACACTTCAAATTTGTCAACTGAAAAGTGAGCAAACCTCCATCAGTTCCAAAAGGATTCATTTCAAACTTCTTCTTTTAACTTGGAAAGCTTTGCATGGCACTTCACCAACTTATATTGCTAATCTTCTTGTTCCATATCATCCAAAACGTACTCTCCGGTCATCTGATAAACTTTTACTTGTTGTTCCACGGACTACTTCTTCATTTGGAGATCGCGCATTTTCGGTTGCTGCACCAACTCTCTGGAACTCACTACCTTATAATTTAAGATGCTGTGATTCACTTGACTCTTTTAAGAACTTGTTAAAAACAAGATTATTTGACTCAGTTTATAATTGATTTCTTTGTATTATATACATGTACATGTATATGCAAATCATCCCTGTTTATGTATTTTTCATGTTAATTTGTATTTTTGTTTTATATGTTGCGCCTCGGAATAGTTTTACCTAGATTGACGGCGCATTATAAATGCCATTATTATTATTATTATTATTATACATTGGCGAGAGATATTTGGTTTTGATCACTTCAGAGCAAAAACATGTATGCAGATGATACAGCTTTTTATTATGCATCCAACTCAGTTGATGATATTATAAAATGTATCAATGAAGACCTTGTGTCTGTAAGAAATTGGCTTCAATATCAGAATGTACGCTGATATCACCAAGGCAACGCTTAGCTACTATAGATAATGATAATTTGACAGTTAAAATTAATGGAAAACATTTAACCAAAGTTGATAAAATGTAAGCATTTTGGTGTAATAATTGATAAGAATTTAACTTGGAATAAAAGTGTTGAATATACCTGAAAGAATGCTTTTAAAGGGTCTACACAATGTTAAAGCGAGCGAAGCCTTTTCTTCCACATGATATTCTTTAAGACTGTACTTCCTCATCTACAGTATTGTAATATTGTATGGGGAAATTGTGGTTTAACTTCGGCAGCTCGTCTTCTAATCATTAAAAACAGGTATGCTCATATTATTTGTGGAGTAGCTTGAGACACACCTACATGTAGTCGTGAAGTTCTTAACAAACTTAAATGGTTACCACTTGATACTAAATAAACATTAAATTGTAATATTTTGTCATATAGAAAAATCAATGATACTGCACCTGCATATTTGAATGATTTACTTTTGTATAATGATGTTAATGATTACAATTTACGCAGGAGTAAGTATAATGTTATTATTTCTAAACCTAAAACCAATTATAAGAAACACAGTTTTTCTTAAAGAGGTGCCATTGAATTGAACAAACTTGACCAAACTATTCAAGTCTCCCCCAATCTTAGTATATTTTTTAAACGAATGAGTCATTATTTGTAATTATCCATATTCAAAATATCCATTTTGTTTATTATTTGTTATTATATGCTGCATTAGATTAGATTCAAGAAATGTTATTATTAAGTTATTTTAGGTGTATTATGTAACATGTTGTATTTGTATCGATTTTATCACGGCCTCTGTGAAAAAACAGCTATTTATGTTAATAAATAAAGATTATTGTGTGTATGTATGTACAGGGTGTATCAAAAAAAATAGGACTCTGTTTCATGACGGTGCAATTCTTATTATAATCATTGGACCATGATCAGTCTCAATGTAAAGCCCAATTAATTAGTATGATATCCTGAAAATATAAGATCAATCCAATGCAAAATAAGAAAACTAGCGTACTTTGCGTAAACCATGTCATTTACTGGTTTGTACAATGGGATCTACATGTACAGACCAGTAAATATAAAACATGGTTTACGTTTCAATATGTTATAATAATTGTCAACATAGTAAATAATCAGTCAATGGCAAAGTTTAGTTTGGTAATCCATTTAATTCTGGCACAAATCAATACTGGCTAAAAATATCCGCAAAAGTTTTGTTAAACAGTTCTCGAACCCACTGTGGATGGTTCATTCCCATTGTATATACAAACCAGTAAATGACATGGTTTACACAAAGTACGCGGCTAGTTTTCTTATTTTTCATCGGATTGATCTCATATTTTCAGGATATCATGATAATTAATTGGGCTTTACATTGATTTGGTCATGTTCCAATGATTATAATAAGAATTACACCGTCATACAACAGAGTCCTAATTTTTTTGATACACCCTGTATGTATATAATAATCCAAACATTATGCACACGATTATGGCCACACGAACACGCTATTTGCCGCACACATGCGCTACGTATATAATGCGCAGTGTAATAGCTTCTGTATTCGTTCGCTTCGCCGATTTGGAACTAATCAAACTGTATGGTACAGGGTGTCCCAAAAGTCTATGCACGTTTTTGAAGAGTCATATCTCATAAAATATAAACCATATGGTATAAATTTAACCATATTTTGATAGACGAGACTTGGGAAATTATTTTGATACCAAACACAACCCTATTCATGCTATTGGTGATCCCACAACATTATAAAACTGGTTGAAACCACCAAGTACCACCAAGTAGGCCTACCACACATTGTTGCTAAAATCAGGTGCGCATAAATTAACGGTATGAAAGCCACGTTGCGCATTAGTCACAATTCACTGCTTACCTTGCAACATTAATGTTCTTACAAAACTCGGTCACTCACAACATTAATAGGCGTAGTAGACAACATTGCAAAGCCAAAGTCTTCATTCAAAATGGTTTACAGCATAGATAAGCGAATACAAATGGTATGGTTCTACGCTGAAACAAATCCAGTTCAACTTACTCAACAAAAGTTCAGAAAACATTTCAAAGTGAAACGCACACTAGGAAGAATATCCATTCTGAAATTGGTAGATACATTTTTGAACACAGACACTGTGCATGATTTGTCTCGATGTCGTAGAAAAAAGACTGGTAGATCAACAAGTCACATTGATGTCATAAAACATGCAGTAGCCAAAAGTCCAAAGAGATCTATTCGCCGACTTTCCGCAGAAAACAAGATTAAAAGATCAACTGTTCACAGAATTTTGCGTAAGGACTTGAAGAAAATTCCATGCAAGATTTCATTATAGAAACGAAAATTATGTGTGATATAGGGGTTTTTTTTATGATGGGATCACTGTAATGTAAAATTTTAAATATTACAATTAACGGGTCACTTTCCGTGTAACCAACTCTACCCGTCTTGTTGTTAATCTCAAAGGTATATGGATTTATGAACTTTATTCCTCCGTATAAGTATAAAATTACATTTTTGGAGTAATACTTATATTACTTCTAGGGTGGCATTACAAACAGATGTCACCCCAACGTTTGGTATCAAAATTATTTCCCACATCTCCTCTTTCTAAATATGTATTCATATTTTCAATACGACTTATATTTTGTGAAATACAAAGCTTCAAAGTCGTGCATAGACTTTTGGGACACCCTGTAGTATACAACTTTTAGAGATAAGTTACCACTTTACCACTTTGCTACTTATAACCCCCCCCCCCCCCCCCCCCCCCCCCCCCCCCCGGGCTTATAACATCTAAAGGAAAGCCATTGGCCCAAATACACACATTATTGGTATGATTGGTAAGATTAATATAAGAATCATATATAGTAAATACAAGTATGTACACATGGTAATATTGTTAACACCTTCCACACGGCTATGAGTTTTACCACAAAACAGATATTTCAGAAACCTTTCCCAACTTTTAAAGTCTATCTCAAGGATTCCTGAACCAATATTAGGCATGTTTGTACTCTTGCATTTCTCATGGTGATTCCAAAATATGGTGATGATATTCAATAATTTTGACTCTTTGGGGTCTGTCGATCTGCAGACGACTGCCGCATGGAAAGTGTTAAAGGGGCATTGAGAGATGTATCGATATACTAAATGAGCAAATAACGTAAAGATAATATTCAACATAGCCCAAATCCAAAATGTCATATATACAATTCCGACATCGCCTTCATGCCAAAATAAGCAAATAACGGCACTTCCGGGTTAAGATCTGCCGCGAAAGTCCGTGAGTAAAACCATGCATAACTTCCGAATTCAGCACCTGAATTTCGATATGATCATCTCGAAACTAAGAAGATCATGAAATTTTATATGATAAACGGCGAATGTTGGTAAACTGTTTCAGATGGTAGTTAGTATATGTAAAGTATTACTTTGATGCAAAAAAAACCCTGATTTCCAGGATAATTGAGGGCGCACTCCCATCTCTCAATGCCCCTTTAAGGTGTAATATGATAATTTATGATTTCACTTACAGTGTATTATTGTTTTCCATACAACTCCTATTTCTAGCTTCGGTTACTAGTATACTAAACTGCTCAACAACAAAAAATCGGAAATTTGTTTTCAATTGCCAATGTTTCGAATATTTTGTGATATATTCATATTGTGTTCCATAGCAATGAAAAGCTGAAGAATTCTTCTTTTCAACGATACCTCATGCGTATCAATCACTTGATTCAGTGCCTAGCCATTTGCTTGAGAATGTGGGGAGGTCTCATTCAAAATGTGCCAAATTCACCACTAATTCGCGCTCAAAAGAACATTTCTGTCGTCTGTATAATGAAGTATTACATTGACAACTACGGTGTAGAGTGATGTTCTACAGGGTTAGTCAACATTAAATTGGAATCAATTTTAGGATTTGATTTCTAAAAATCTGTTCAAAATTGATTAAAATCATTTATTTTGGCTGAAAGGCTGTCTCATTAGCTTTAAAAAGAGAATTTTAGTTGAATACAATTGGTTGAGAAAAATATGTGTTATGCCCATTTAGATAAAAAGTGTACATTTTATAAACCGAATAAAATTTGTGTTATTTCTCAAACAAGCTCTTTTGAATTTCACTATTGAATAATGGCACACACTCTAATCCAATTTATCCAAACATCACATACATAAGCCTGATCCTATCTTTGCTCTGCTGAATTCACGAATTTGCATATAATGTATGGAAATAACATCTTAGCAAGTTTGTTTGGTCTTATTAATTAGCTATTGTGTCTCATGCATGAAGCCACTTAATCATAAATATCATGCGTCATTGTTCGATTTCAAAATGCATTAACTTTACCAAAATGGTCATTACCTGGTAACGGTTCCATGATATGTTGTTATTCTTTTTCCTGTTAACAGTAAATAAATGCAGCTATTGATTCATGCATTGATTGGAATCATATTATGCTACCTCATTCGTATGAATCTTGTTTTAGTGCATAGCTAGCCCCTTGCTTGACAATATGAGGAGGTCTCATTCAAAATTTGCAAATTCCCCACTAATTTGCATTCAAAAGAACAACTCTGTCGTCTGTTCAATGAAGTGTTACATAGATAACTACGGTGTCAAAGAAGATTTTAAAGTCTTTCCACAATGCATTGCGCAAACGCCAGCCAACTAAAGCCCTTTTCACACGATGCATTTGTCGATCTCTTAAGTTTTAGAAATAAGAAAAAGGAACGGGGCGGGGATGGTTAGGATTAAGAGCAGACTGCATGTCGTCATCAATGGTCCCTGCACATCTGGCATATTACCTGATTGGCTGTCCATCCTTTCTTCAGTATCATTATATGTGTATGCTGGCCCTCCATACAATACTTGTTATAAATCCTCTCTGCATGGTTGACCTCACCTAGTTTAATCCACCCTCTCCAGTTTATACACACCATTATTCTGATCTCACTCCCATTACTTCTGTAATACAGTGCATCATTTTTTAGTCTATGCTGGTCAGAGACAGTTGTGTTTTTTAACTTGTCCTATACCTAGTTAAAGGAATTGTTTTATCATTCCGAAACGTCGGTCCCCATGTTATTGTGTTTTTTTCTTTTGCCTTTTAATTGTCCCATCCTTGGATGTTGTCATTGCACACCTTTTTAGTCATTTCAATATTTTACATTGTTGGTGTAGTGCTGTTGAATCCATCTGGATCCATCCTTGGTGCCCCATACTGATACGGTTGGAACTGATTTTTCTGCCTTTTCAGTCTCATTAAATAGTCATTTTAACTTGAAAAATTGCCAAAAATGATATTGAAGTTGATTAATTAAATTAATATTAAATTTATTTTACATTAGGTAATTGATATTTAATTTTTTTGTTAGGCATCCACGAGTATGTGTTAAACCAATAAATATTAGACATACGACATACACAGCGCCCTCTATAGTCGGGTCTGGAATGTGGACATTTGGATAATGTGGCTTCCGATCGGCAAGATGAGGGCGAACATCACTAACACGGTCCCATCAGACGACGCTGGTCACGATTTGCCTAAATTTACAATTCTTATTGGTTTAACACGTAATCGCGAATCTCCATCGAACATTTGTCTAAATATCACATTCCTAGGTTCAACTAATTAAAGGGGCACTAAGAGATGTGTTGGAGGCTGCGCCCTCGATTATCATAAAAACTGGGATAAAAACTGGGATTAGTATATTTTTATAATTATATTACATGTAGTAGTTGGTCACACCCGCATCGTTGTAGACTGGCCATATACATACACTAAAACATGCTTTAATCAATATTCAAATTTCAGATCACTTCCTGCTAGTTTCTCCTCAATCAGTGAGTTCATAGCCTCGTTCTGAGCCACCGTTAAATGATTCCTCCAATCTCCGACTTTCCCTGCGGTAAAGAATATTTGGAAAAAGCTGTACTTTCGGTCCCATATTCTGGACTGTACTAGTATCGTCCGATACTGGGTATCGTTCGATACTGGTGTACGAAGTGGCACACATAAAATGTTCCAGTATCGGGCGATTACTCACTCACTTACTCCCTCACTCCGGCGACATCTGTCGGACGTTAATGATAGTTCCAAAAACACGCCTTTCTTCCATGAAGGTCTTCATCTCAGTAGGTGTTTTCGCAGTGTCCTGACATAGGATATCCAAATAGCTTAACACCGGACGTCCAGCATTTCTTTTGCCATGAACCGGTTTCCATATAACCAGATCTGATACCACATCCCAAGAACTGCTGGCACTGTGTCCCGCTTATCGGGCGATGCTGGAACATAATTATGTTCCAGTATCGTTCAATACTGGGACAAATCTCACTGGTATCACGTGTACAAGTATCGCTCGATACTGGAATACAAAAATCGTGCCAGTATGGACCGATACTGGCCCAAGTACTCTTTTTCCCGAGATTGTTACAAAAAATAATTATTACTAAACAGCTGGTTATTCCAGTTGAAATCCATACACCACCTATGGAAGACATAACCTTAATATTCCGCACAGGGAGTGTAGATTTCAAATGGAATAGCCGAAAATTATAAATAACGACAAATTGCAAACACTTGACTCTGTTTGCTGAAGTAAAGCTTTCTATAAGAACCATAGATACTTCAGTTGTTTTACCTGATTTCAACCACCAACATATCTGCACAATATAGTGGATGCTTCCGCATAGTTTCAAGAAATTGTTAATCATTAATTACTACTATCTTCATTTCTACCGTTAGATACATTATACAATTTGAGTACGTGAGTTAGGTAAAGTGGAGCGTGATTGCTAAGACATTTAAAAAACATACATCAATATCTTGTAATTGATTATATCCCTTGCGTGTAGCCAATGAAGTGTACACAACAGGTGTGACCAGCTCTGGTCTCGACCACAAGCAAATACAAGGCGCGCAGCTTTGTTTTTGAGGCGCTGAAGCCGATTGATGTCATTTTGCTTGGCGTAGTCGATAGTCGAGTAGTCGAGTTGGCGTAGTCGATACGGGATAGGACCAGAGCTCGCACAGCTCGCATGGTGGCATGCCTCTTGTGTTATAAACCTACGTATACGCCACAGATTACGGATGTGAACATGTACACTCTTACAGATGGCACTAATTTACCCAGACATATTCATTCATATTCATGACACCAAGGTTCTTGACATTAGTTGATGCACGAACAGAAATATTACCAAGCTTCAGTTGAATATCGGGCAATTTATTTAAGACACGTGGTGTGGCAATAACAAGAAACTCTGTTTTGTCTTGATTTAACTGCAACATAGTTGATACATCCAGTTGTGTATTTTGAATACACAAGAAGACAGTTCATTGAGAGCCCGATCAAGGTCACCATGAATCTTTGGATTAAACTCATAAAGGAGCTGGGTGTCATCAGCATAAGAATGGAATTCAACATCGTGCTCTCTGATGATATCACCAACTGGATGAGTGTACACAATAAAGGCTTGTGGTCCGACAATCGAACCCTGTGGAACGGAATAATTGAAAATGTGTTGTCTAGACATAGCATTGTTAGTCATCACCCTATTATATACTACGGTCTTTAAGATAATGATCTGAACCACTGTAAGGCAGCACCAGTGATACCAAAGCGACTTTCAAGTCGATCAATAAGAATACCATGGTCAATGGTGTCGAAGGCGGCACTCAAGTCAAGTAGTACAAGCAGGACAACCTTATTATCATCAAGGAATTTCAGGATGTTACTTCAGAGCGGTTTCCTTTGAGTGTTGAGCCTTGTACGCCGATTGAAATATTTCACCGAGGTTGTGATCACTAAGGGGAGACGTCAAAACTCGACCGCCCGTTGACCGCCGGTTACGTACGGTTCCGCCCGGTTCTTTCAGGTCAAATGTTTTACTGGTATATGAATATTCACGCATGCAACACTGAACAACCGCCGCTTGACTTAATGCTGTAACCGGACCAATTTACACTATCAATCTGTTACTTTGCGGTCATAATAGCTCTCTCTATAATCGTTCTATAAAAATAACCATTCATAGACTTTCGGTATTGATTTTAAAAAGTTAATTGAGCTATAAACAGATTGAAAAAGCCAACCCCAGCGAAAATCAATAGCTGCATTGTACTGGTTGTCAACTGAGACATAAAAAGCCCATTACCTCAAGATTGTATTGCTTACGCGTGTGACGAGACACTTTCCACCGGTCGTGTTCACCAGAGTGTAACTATTTGACCTCATTATGTGTGTATATTATAACAGACGACACGTTTTGTGAGAACCGGGCGGAACCGGCCGTAACCTGCGGTCAACGGGCGGTCGAGTTTTGACGTGATCCCTAACGTACTGTATCACTTGACTTGAGGCAGCCTTCTCAATTACTTTGGCAATACATTTTATATTTGCCACTGGCCGATAACTCTTCAGAGCATTAGGATCCATAGTCACTTTCTTTATTACAGGTGTGATAATGGAATGCTTCAGCGTGACAATCTTTTAAAAGTACTTTGTGACTTTGTCAATGGACACAATTAATGGGGAATGCCATTCTTTTAACTTTATTGGTTTCTTCAACATACACAGATGATTCCCTGTGATTTTTAATATTAATGTGTGCAATTATAATATATTGTTGTTTGATATTCTTTTAATTATATTTTTATTTATTAGATCTTGTAATTTTATTATAGGTGCAATTAATTTTGGATTACAAATTTCAATTTCATATGTATAATGCTTGATCTTTGTATCCGGATTTTGTTGTTGTTGTATTTTTTTATATTTGTATAATAACTATTGTATTTTATCATATATTAATTGATTTTTATTAGTTTGTATGCATTGAAATTTAAGTTTTCTATATCACATTTTTGTAAGGCGCCTTGCGGTTGTTTACAACATAAGGCGCTTGATAAATTGTATTTATTATTATTATTATTATTATTATTATTATTATTATTATTATTATTATTATTATTATTATTATTATTATAATGGAATGCTTCATGCTTATACTCCTACATGTAGCATCCTAGCTACTAAAGTTGTGATAACTTTTCTTTTAAGTTAACCAGATCAACCGAAAAAAAAGTTGTCGTAAAAAGTTGCAGTAACAATGTATATAAACGGAATCATAGCTCAACATTCACCAATACATGCCTGACCAGTTACTATAGTATACCGTGTTTAATACTAATCAATGACATCACATATAAAAACTAAAACTTTTTCTCAATATGTGTGGTTACTATTAAATGTATCATAACGTTATAAACATCCACTAAATTTGTGTAAATGAGGTGTCATACATGTATGTGGAGATGATATTTGCTCTATTAGTGTATATCTTATTTATGATTATAAATAATAATAATAATATAATAATCAGTATTTATATAGCGCCTTTTCCAATACTGATTACTGATTTTAAGAACTTAACATGAAAGCACCTGGTCAGAAACTGTTTGTGTTAGGTGTAATATACATCAGGGATGAAACATGATATCCCTTTATTATGATACTTTCGACAATTCCAAAATTGCACAAAATGTTTTAAAATGTCAAAGTTATTGAATGTCATCACCATATTTGGAATCACCATGAGTAATGCATTATATTAAGTACATACATGCTTAGTATTGGTTCAGTAGTTCTTGAGATAAGACTTTGAAAGTTGTGAAAGGTTTGAAGGCATGAGGTAGTAGTTGGTCACACCCGCATCGTTGTAGACTGGCCATATACATACACTAAAACATGCTTTAATCAATATTCAAATTTCAGACCACTTCCTGCTAGTTTCTCCTCAATCAGTGAGTTCATAGCCTCGTTCTGAGCCACCGTGAAATGATTCCTCCAATCTCCGACTTTCCCTGCGGTAAAGAATATTTGGAAAAAGGTGTACTTTAGGTCCCATATTCTGGACTGTACTAGTATCGTCCGATACTGGGTATCGTTCGATACTGGTGTACGAAGTCAGTGTTCCAGTATCTGCCGATCACTCACTCACTCACTCCGGCGACATCTGTCGGACGTTAATGATGGTTCCAAAACACGCCTTTCTTCCATGAAGGTCTTCATCTCAGTAGGAGTTTGTCCAGTGTCCTGACATAGGATATCTACATAGCTTAACATCCGGACGTCCAGCATTTCTTTTGCCATGAACCGGTTTCCATAGAACTAGATCTGATACCACATCCCAAGAACTTCTGACACTGTGTCCCGCTTTTCGGGCAATACTGGAACATAATTATGTACCAGTATCGTTCAATACTCGGACAAATCTCACTGGTATCACGTGTACCAGTATCGCTCGATACTGGAGAAAAAAAAATCTTACCAGTATGGACCGATACTGGCATCATTTATGATCAGTATCTGGGACCTAAAGTACACTTTTTCCGGAGATTGTTATCAAAAATGACTATTATTAAACAGCGGGCTATTCCAGTTGAAATCCATACACCACCCATTATAGAAGACATAACCTTAATATTCCGCACAGGGAGTGTAGATTTCAAATGGAATCACTCACCCATGCAGGCCACCCCATTTGATATCGAAAATCTATTTAAGGTTAAGGTAATGTCTTCACTGGAGGGGGGGTCAAATGGAATAGCCGAACATTTCCATCCAGGGTCAAATTATAAATAACGACAAATTACAAACACTTGACTCTGTATGCTGAAGTAAAGCTTTCTATTAGAAACATAGATACTTGAGTCGTTTTACCTGATTTCAACCACCAACATATCTGCACAATATAGTGGATGCTTCCGCATAGTTTCAAGAAATTGTTAATCATCAATTGACGTAAGACTTTCATTTTTTCTAAATGACCATAAAACCACCATTCACTAAATGTAGTAAATCCTTCAATGGCAGCCCCCCCCCCCAAAAAAAAACACCCCACCACATTCCAGATTGATTTCAGATCGAAAAAGAACAGAAACATTATAAACATAGGAATCCCTCTTTTTAATTTTCAAACCATTATTGAATTTGATCATTACCAAATTTGGAATCACCGTGAGAAATGCGTTGAAATAAATACAAACATGTCTAGTATTAGTTCTTTAATCCTTGAGATAGACCTTGAAGGTTGGGAAAGGTATTTAAAAAAACTGATTTGCATAATGGTAAAACCAATAGCCGCGTGGACATTTTTAATATTAAGACAGCCAAGTTTTATGGCGTGCGATATTTTCGCTCCAAGTGAGAAGATTGAAAAATCGACTATTCCATTAGAAATCTGTACACCCTCCATGGAAGACATTATCTTAATCTACCTCACAGGGAGTGTTCATTTCATATGGCTTCTTGCATGGGTTGCTTCATTTGAGACTCCAATTTGAAATCTAAACTCCTTGTGTGGAAAATTAAGGTCATGACGTCCATAGGGAGGGGGTGTATATTTCAACTAGAATGGCCCGTACCTTTTCTCATGAATGAAACCCGTTTCTGATCGTCGTTCTTAGTTGATTCTTCTGTTTCGGTTTGAAACATTTTAAGAAATGCATCGGGGTTGCACATGGGATTTGTCTTCATGTTTTGAAATGTGCAGTGATCAACAATTCCATCAATGACGTCATCCGTGAAGGAATATCCAAGAAACTTGGCCGCCCGCTCTACGGCACCTCTAAGATCCTAATAAAATTGTAATGATGACAAATTAAAAAAAAAAAAACTCTTCGAACTCCAAGGAGATTGGGTATAAAATAGCCCCACACTACATGTATAGCAATATTTGTTTAATGCAGACCATTATAATGGACTAGGATATTATGGAAATATTAACTGCAATGAGGGGCATGGTCAAATTATAGGCCCGCGTTGATCTCGAAAATATTTGATTGATATACCATTATATAAATTGTTGTCATTGGATTGGTTAAAAGAACATTTTAAATACACTTAGGGATGGCATCCAGATTCGTACGGATTGAAAACCGTAGATTGGAGAGTGTAAATGATAATGATGTTTTACTTACTCTCTTCATGTCTTCAAATTTCAAAAACAACACATTGGGTTCGTGTCGTCTGCTCCAGAAATACAAGTAATGATCCCACCATGCTCCACAGTATACTAAGAAACAAAAGGGACATTTTAATATTTTCTTTTCATTTCAAATTTATTGTGTCTTGTCTTGCCCTATCTTGCAATATATCTTATTTTATTTGATGCCTTTATTGAATCGTATCTCTCATCTTATCGCCGTTTATTTTTATTTTTAAAGGCATTTGTATTTGTCTTGTTTCGTCTGGTCTTGCCTTGTATTGTTTTGTTTTATCTTATCTTATCTTATCTCTTATAAATTAGCAAAGTATTTCCCAGGAACATAGTTAGGCCCAAAAAAATAACAAGGTTGTTTCCATTAGCAAGCCTGAAAAGTCAAATGTCAAATGCGGTTTTCTGTTTCTATTTTTTTTGTGCTCAAATTCATAGTGAAGATTCACTTGAAATGGTTTTATTTAGTTAAATATGTGCATTTCTGATTTTCTGTTACTCTAATGCTCGCTTAAAATATGTGATATTCGCCACTGATTTTCACTTTCGTGTTTGCCGTATGTGGCCAATCGCCATCTTGAAACATGTTGGACACAATTTCGACTAAAGATGGCGCCCTAACAATATTTCCCCCCGTTTTTTTTATTAAAATAATTAAATGCGCAAGAATCAAGTGTCTCAGTGTAATGCGCGCGCACTACTGGAAACAAACTTCTTCTTTTTTTTTGGCCTTAAATATTTATTTGTATATCAACAGAAAACAAAATAAAAATTATGAAGTTCAAGTGCCATTGAGTCTGTGTACCTGATATTTAAATGTTAAACATGTTTAAACTTACCATTTCCGGAATAGTAATCTTCAAAGAATTCGTTCCAAGACTTGTACGAATTTAACGATGGGTTGCTAATTGTGAAGTAAAAATACGACACGGCAACGTCTTTAGGGTTTCTTGCAACATATACTATCTTTGCTTTTTTTTGCATTATATCTGGTGGCAACAGATGACCCGGTAAGTGGGACTTTATGAGTCTAGGAGACGTCATCTTGCCAACAACTTCGTACATTGGAGGAATGTCAATGCCCTGAAAATACAAAATAACGCCGTATCAGGTTGTAGTTAAAGCGCACACACACGTAGTTTGAAGAGATTTCTTGTTATCAGTCCAGTATGTTTATAGCTTAACTGCAGTGCTTTGGCCCTTCAACATGTATCGTAAAACTGTCCAATGGTTATTATTACGAAGTTATGCTTTATACAATCTCAAAATATAATGATTAAAGGAAAAACAGTAATGACGGAAAATTGACGGAGCCGTTCGATTTATACTCGATACTGAAAACGATATTTTTTTAAAGTTGAGGTTTGATCAAATAAACACAGTGAGTCATACCAGCTATTAATGTTTATTTACATAGCGCACCACTTGTCATACGTTATACACCTAGCACATAAAGTCCCTGACCAGGTGCTTTGAGGTTGGCTAATTCAAACTATATAATCGGTACCAAAAATCTGAGATATACATTAAATGAGCAAATGTCTTCTTCTCCGCAGTTTGATACCTCATTCAACAAAATCGAGTAGATACTTTTAAAGTTATGGCGATTTCAATGACCGCGCAAAACAACAGCAAAGTTGCACTAGGTATAGGAAATCAATAATATCTTTTATTGCAATACACTACCGAAAAGAAGAAAAAACATGGCCAAGGTTGCGTAAAATATGAGGATTGGGTTTTTGTTACTCAACGTTTGTAGGGCTCATTTACATTTAGTGACACTGTGTTAAATTCAAAATCGGATTTTTTTTCCAAAGGTTTGTTCAAAGTTTTGACAAAAATGTCAAATTTGTTTATTGGTGTTATTTTAGAGTGTGATTTTATAGGAAAAAAGGACCGACCGATCGACCTTAACCTTGGTATACCCATACAAACATTTTCTATTTTGTTTTTATTTAAAACAATTGGACGAGCGATGGGAGACCTTAGAATAGGATTTATTTTCGTCGCTTTAAGGCTACTCAATTGAGATAATACGGTATGGCATACGAAATTGATATACACCTAACACAAAGAGTCCCGGATCAGACGGTTTGATGTTGGCTTAGCCAAAATCAATGATCGGTACCAAAGATATAAGATATACATTAAATGAGCAACATTCTTCTACGTAGTTTGATACCTCATTCATAAAAATCGAATGTATACTACTAACCACGACTAACGACAGCAAAGTTGCACTATAATTGGTTTCCTATGGGATGTCATTGATTTGTATTGTCCACTGTGTGCTACCTGAACCAGTCAGGTGTCTGGATAATGGTAATAGGCATCGACAGGGAGTATGTACACACACATTTTCACTGCGTAAGATTCTCTCTCGGTTTCCTATGGGATGTCATTGATTTGTATTGTCCACTGTGTGCTACCTGAACCAGTCAGGTGTCTGGATAATGGTAATAGGCATCGACAGGGAGTATGTACACACACATTTTCACTGCGTAATTATAAGCAATGATAGAAACACAAGTCCTTTTTTTTTACTTTTTACTTTTTTTTTTACTTCTCCTCTTTTTTCAGAACCCGTTTTAGTGCCTGTCCAGTTCAAAGACTTCTAATTGTCTTTATAGTGTGTGATATTGCTATGCAATTATTCCATGATGTGTGCATACAGTGTGGATGCATTACAAATGTGTCATATTGAATGCACAGTAAGGAATAGTATAGGACAACACTCTAGCTGTTTGTCTGCATGGTGAAGAAGACCAAAGAACTCAGTGAGGACCTTGGTGTGTATGCATATTGTGAATGCTCACAAATAAGGGAGAGGCTACAAAGCTTTTTCGAAGCAATTCCAAGTGCCAGATTCCACCATACAAAGTAGGAAGTACAAGACGTTCAACTTAGTTAAAAACCTTGAAAAACACGGTCGGAAGCCCACAGTGTCCCCTTGTTTGACAAGAAAAGTATGGTGAAAGGCCAACAACACTCCACAGATCACGTCAATGCTCTCCTGAACAGCCTTGGTGAGCCTTGGACCAAGATAGTAAGGCAGACACTCCAGCAGACATTGTAAAAGAGAGTTATCCATGGACTCCAACCAAGGAGACACTCCAGCTGACATTGCACAGGAGATTTCTCCACGGACTCCGACCAAAAAAGACTCTACTCCTGAAAAGAGATAAGGAGAAACTCGTCTAGCATTTGCAAGAGCACTTCTGGACATAGATCTAAGCTTTTGGTCTTCAATGTTGGGGTTGGCTAAGATGCAAGACGAGTTTCTCGTCTTGCATCGTCCAATCTTTCTTGGTCGGCCTCCATGGAGACCTCTCATGCGCAATGTCTGCTGGAGAGTGTCTGCCATGATATATTGGTCCAAGAATTGCCAAGGTTGTTCAGAAGAGCATTGATGGTGATCTGTGGATTGTTGTTGGCCTTTCGCAATACTTTTATTGCCAAACAAGGGGACACCGTTGGCTTCCGACTGCATCCTTCAATGTTTTTAACCGAGTTGAAGTTCTTGTTCTTCATAATTACGCTTTGTATGGTGAATTCTGGCACTTGGAATTGTTTCGAAATATCTCTTTAGCCTTTCCCCTCTTTGTGAGCATTCACAATATGCACTAAATAGGTCCTCACTTAGTTATTTGATGATCTTCGCCATGCTGACAAAAAGCTAGAGTGTTGTCCTATAGCATCCTTCAATGTACATTCAATAGGACACATTTGTATGCATTCACACTGTATGCACACATCATGGAATAATTGCATACCAATATAAAAGCCTATCACGCAATATTAGGGCGTTTACTCATAATGCTATTGATGAAAATTGTATAGGTGATATTGATCTTAACATAGATATTATTAATGATGCATTACTGAAGTGTAAGAATAACAAATCACCAGGACTAGATGACATCTCTAATGAACTTCTGAAAAATGGGGGCGAGTGCCTTAATTTATCAATTTTACACTTATTTCAGAAACTCATTGAAATGCAACAAACCCCATCTCAGTGGAATGAAGGTGTCATTATTCCAATCTTTAAGAAAGGGGATCGGAAAGATCTTAATAATTATAGAGGTATTACTCTTACATGTTGTATCTCAAAGATTTTAAATAGAATTGTGGCAAATACCATCTCAGACTTCCTCAATAAAAACAATGCGCTTTCGGAAGTCCAGGGTGGTTTTAGAAAAAACTATCGATGCGAAGATCACATATTTACATTAAAGAATATCACAGCAAGTAGGTTGGATCAAGGCAAAGCTAC
Organism: Ophiura sarsii; assembly: GCA_035610835.1. NCBI lineage: Eukaryota > Metazoa > Echinodermata > Ophiuroidea > Amphilepidida > Ophiuridae > Ophiura > Ophiura sarsii. The sequence continues at coordinate 27,826,406 of CM069447.1, forward strand.
TTATATGGCCTTCCTGGACTTCCGAAAAGCATTCGATACTGTATGGAGAGACGGTCTCCTGCACGCTGCATGTGATATTGGTATTAGAGGTACTCTGTGGAAATTAATTGATAATATGTATACAAATGTGCAATCAAAGGTTAAATTCGGCTATATTGAAACTGAATTTTTTAATGTGGAGGAAGGCGTAAAACAAGGCTGTGTGTTATCCCCAATTCTCTTCTGCATTTATATACATGAATTCACTAAATTACTTAAATTACATGACCTAGGTGTTGAATGTTCCAATGTCCGTATTGGAAGCCTTTTTTGGGCAGATGATATAGTTTTATTAGCTAATGACGAGCACGAGCTCCAACGAATGTTAGACCTAGCCGCAACATTTGCTCATAGGTGGAAACTAAGCTTTAACAACGACAAGTCTAATGTTTTGATAGTGGGTAAACGTATGAATGCCCACAGACTATGGCAATTAGGGGATAATTATATATCGGAAGTCAATACTTATAAATATCTTGGTGTTACTTTTTCTAGAAATTTATCTGATCATAATCATATCAATGATGTTATAAAGAAGGGTAACCGTTTAATTGGATATGTTAAATCTATTATTGATGGTCAGGATGATTTTCAAAGGGTTTATTATGGAAATTTATTATGGAAAAATCTGGTACTTTCCTCAATCAACTATGCTTCAGCTAAATGGGTCCCTGGAAGCGCTAATGACACCAAACGTATTGAATCATTACAATACCAAATGGCAAGCCCCCAGGAACACCCCCACTGGAATGTTTGATAGGTGATTTGAGATGGCAACCGATTGCTTTAATCCAAAATAAACTGCGTATTAAATATTTTAATAGACTTCGACAAATGCAATCCAATCGATGGCCGAATCTTATTTTTAACGCTATGCATACTGTTTATATTAAAAAGTATTATAAGAACAATTGTAATAATCTAAGATGGAAGTGGTTTGTACATATTGAAAAGGCTATGGCTGATTGTGGTATGGATTATATATTTAAAGACAATCTTCATAACAGCCGATTTTGGATCAATAATTTTAGTAATACCAGTATTGATAATTATAATGTTAAGTGGCTCAATTCAGCTTTGACAAAATCATCCTTGAAGGACTATGTATTATTCAAAAGTAAACCTGGTTTAGAAGATTATTTAATATGCAAATTAGATTTCTATGGTGCATCAATGAAATTCAGAGCACGGTCAAATACACTACCACTCAATGGCCGTGCTCACTCATGGAAACCCGATATAAATATATACTGTCCATTATGCAATAATGATATTGAGGATTTGAGACATTTCCTATTTCTATGTAGCGGCTTAAATCATATCAGAGTTGATGAATATCGCAAGCTTGAACATCAACTGTTACTACATAATTTAGAAGAATTTTGGAGAATCTTTATATCGGGTAGTCTAACAATAAAATTGTGTCTTATGCTAGGTGTTTCAAATGATGTTCTTACTGCAAGTGATGATTTTCACTTACTTCATATATTTATATATGTGTTTTGTAAATCATATTTGAAACGTGCATGGACCGCACGTAGCATTAACCTTACATGAATCTATGTTACCATGTAAATATTTGTATATACTATTTCCCTTTTTGTATTAAACATTGTGTTATGTTTATGGACGCATTAGTCGAGAAGACTTTTGCCACTGTTCCAAAAGTGTATGTCCGAATCAATAAATAAAATAAATAAATAAATAAATAAATAAAAAGAATGTTTGGAATGTCAAAAACATGTGTTTTATCACAACAAATGGCCTCACTCCTAAGATTTGGTATGGGGTATGAATAATTTTGGACACGCATAAAAACACAATTCTCGTTCAATTCTATTGTTATGCAAAAAAATGTCGAGCCCAAATATATTTATTTGGACTTGCAAACTATTGTCTTTAGTGTAAAGCGGTAGTTCCACCACTCCAGCTGGTATAGATATGAGAAAAACGCAAAAAACTCATATTTTTCAAAGGGTATGAATAATTGTGGGCTTAACTGTATATACTCATGCATAAATGTTGCGCTTTTACATCACTGTCCAGATGAAAGTAAATTTATTGAAATGTAATTGAAATTTAATTAACTTGAATTGAATTCATTTCGAATAAAATTGAATTGCTTTTCAATTGAATTGAATTGAATTGAATTGATTTTAAATTGAATCTTTTTTATTTGAATTTTTATTTGAATTGAATTGAATTTATTTTGAATTGAATTTATTTTGAATTGAAATACATTAAATTTGATTTGAATTTTGAATTGAATTTGTTTAAATCGGTTTGAAATGACCAAGGACACAAACAAGTTGGCCAAGACGGCGCTAGAACTCCGCTGGACCACACGTGGTCTCTAAAGTATAACCTTTGATTCAGTTCATAAGAACCTTAATATTTCATTATTTATTACTACCGATCCTTATGAATATTATTCAACAATATCCACTCGATTTTTATGAATGAGGTCTCAACCCACGGAGAAGAAATGTGTTTATTAAATGTATATCTCAGATTTTCGTACCGATTATTGATTTTGGATTAGCTAACATCAAAGTACCTACCGGATCCAGGACTTTTTGTGTTATGTGTATTGTTTAAAATACCTCAACGGATTTATACATAGAAGCCTCCATGAAAGGAACACGAATAAAACTTTGTGTCTCATTAACCTTATCGATGTCACCATCATTGCAGATTGCTGACAAGATTTCTTGAGTCCACGTGGTGCCTAACGAAAATAAATTACAGCATCAATTTTTAATGTACCTGGAATGCAAGCAAATAATACCGTTCTTGTACCTCTAGGCATATGTTATTGTACGCAATGACGTCGTATTCCAAAAGAATATGTTCATTTATTGATATACAAATAATACTTTGTGACGGTTTAATTTAGCAGATGGAATTTTTATACAGTTATACAATGGAGCTGGAATACTAATTCAGTATGGGGTTCATGTTCAAAAAGGCAAACACCGAAGCAAATAATTATGTGTTAGTTCCATTCAATTTTGTTTTAAATGAATACAAGAAAACGTGAATTTATACCTGCTTTTACGTACGACACAACGAATACGTCATCAGATCGTGCTTTCCATGTCTTCATTGCATACACCGTAGAGGGCGGTATGAGAGAAGTGGGTAATGGCTGGCCGTCAATTATATGCATGTTTACTTTCCCATCAGGCAGGCTTTCAAAGTCCATCAAGCCACCGGACTCAATAAGCTTTTGTACTGAGTTCAATATTATAAAACAAAAACAAAACATAACAGTATGCACAGTTCTAGTAACATATAAATGGAAACTGGTATAGTAACGCGATGATTTATAATGTCGATAGTAATTCATTATAAGTTTCCCTTAGAGGCTTTGCCCTTTTACAAATAGAGGAAAACTCGAGGAAAGATCGGGGAAAGCGCGCTCCTTTTTTCTATATTGTTAAAAGGAGTGAAAAAGGATCGGTGATTAACACCTCACTTGATGGGTACTTCAACTTGAATGGTTTACATAATTGATTTTGATGACAGAGGAAAGCTTGGGATTAAAAAGGAGCGCGCTTTCCCCGCAATTTAGTCGATCTTTCCTCTATTTGCAAAAGGGCAATGCCCATGCCTTGCAACATGATGTTGTATACTCTTTATTAATTGTAACAATATCTCACTGTGTCCATTGAGTGATGAGGCAAACAAAAATACATTTTCGTTCGCATAAACGTTCGAACAGACCGACGAGGTGTTCTAAATAACCTAAAATTAAATCAAAATAACGCTTTGTTAAGTTCTGATTACGTTTGACATTTTGGTTTACCTTTGTACCTCGTAAGGGAGCAGTTCCATTTATACGCGATAAATTTATCGCGACTGTATCGGGGCCTGATATGTTTTGGACCCGATGTTTTTCAAGTTGATTCGCGATAAAATAGTCATCAGGCCTCGATAAAATAGACATCGGGGCCCGATACGAGGCCTCTGCCATACCCTGGGGTATGTTTAGCAAATAGAGCGGGACATTGTTTAGCAAATACACGAGGATAATACAATTTACGTTAAACATCCATAATCAATAACATTATCTCTAAAAACATGAAATGCTGAATTTGTACCTTACAACTAGAATAAATAGCCCGAAGCTCTATTTACATACCGACCACTTATCTTTCGTTATATTTAAACAAGCGGTAATACGTACGCTACTCGATAAATAATCCTTTGCTTCTCGCAACTGTACGCGATAAAAATCTCATCGGGGCCTGATAAAAAACTCATCGGGGCCCGGAACATTCTCGCAATTTTTATCGCGTACAAATGGAACTGCTCCCTAAGTGTTGTCCATGCAATTCACTGGCTCTATAAAATGTTTAGTTTTTAATGCCAATAAAACAAGCGATACACGTTTGCTTGTCCTCTTATCAGAGTAATACTTACACATTTCTTTTCCTAAAAACTGTTCCATTGTACCACGACTAAAACGAAGTCCACAACAATAAACAGGACAAAATATGATTTCACTAAAGTTTCCGAGCAACCAAGGCACCGTTTGAATATACACTATGGCAAGCAGTTGACCTTTAAGAAACAACTAGTAAAAATGGACTAAATACGTGAACCTTGCACCTTGTGTACTGATCATGATGGTTAAATCAACATAGACTTTGGCTATCCATGCATCAAACTTAAGAATTAATTTAATAACTTTAATAATTTAGTAAATTAAGTTAATGCACATTTCGGGTATAAATCTTGACTAAGAGCAAAGGAAACTGAAAGAATGAGGCTTTATATTATTTATTTTTCTGTACAGAAAAAACCCCAGCTACTGGGTTTTTTACATTCCCTTATGCATACAGTAGGGCGGGCGTAAATAGAGAAGGTATTTTGTTCAAATCGGCCATGGTCATAATGTATTCCACTTGAACCCACATGATCAAATAATTTATGCACAAATTTCAGAGGGGGTCTTCAGACCCCACTACTACCTTTAATACTCCCCCTATAGGAATACAAGGTAAAGTGGCTAAATTGGTGTAGCAAACTATGTTTCGACATAGAACAAATTGATAGATATTTTGTTCAGCTTAATGCATTTCTATAAGGTACCGATAATGACATACTAAAACTCATACTGAAAATATCAGAGTGTTAGAAATATGATAATTTGCATAAACTTAAAATGGCCGCTAATTTGAGTATTTTCATTGTTTTGGACTTATTTCTGGCACTTTAAATAGCTTCAGCATATATTTTATGAATGTATAAAGTCTCAATGGACATACAAAGATATATCTGCCCTAATATATGTATCTTAAATTGCATAAATAAAAAATGGAAAAATAATGTAAATAAAAAAATTAGTGGTCATTTTAAGTTTATGCAAATTAGGCATATTTCTATCGCTCTGATATTTTCGGAATTTTAGTATGTCTTTATGGGGACCTTATAGAAATGCATTGTGCTGACAAAATTATATATGTTTCCATTTGTTTTAGGTCGAAACATAATTTTGCTACACCAATTTGGCAACTTTACCATGTATGCCGCTACAAGGGGATTAAGGGTAGTGGTGAGGTCTGAAGACCCCCTCCGATTTTTTTTTTAAATGCATATTTAATCATGTGGGGTCAAGTGGAATACATTTTGACCATGGCCGATTTGAATAAAATACCTTCCCTTTTTACGCCCGCCCAAATATACAGATACACATTTCTTCCACTAAAATATGACCTTACTTAAATGATATTTTAACACTTTTAAGGCGGATGGGTTCCTATGGACCCTATATTCGTTTGTATGTTTTCTCGTCAAAACAGTTTTGGCTGGAGATTTTTTATATTTTGTCCAACGATTTGCTACGCATATTGGTTGAAAAGCTGAGATCAGCCTCGTTTTAGAGATTAGGTAGGATCACTATCGACCACGCCCTTTTGCAGCAACGGGAGTACGCCCTGAAAAATATCAACTTCCATTACAGTTACCTGTGATCTTGCATTTTAATTTTGCGTATAATGTATTTTAATTAATGAATCAATTATTTACCTCAGGTTTCCTAGCAAATGACATCTCAATCATAGAATTAGAGTGGACACTTTGGAAGTAATGATGACTTTACGTAACCATACCAACCGATCACAAAGTTGCATTAAAGTAATTTTCAATGGGATATCATTGCCTAGTGTATGCTCAGTGAAGACAATTTGTGTGAAATGAATCACAGCTCACCATTCATCCATACATGCCTGACATACCGTATCGAATTAAAATGTATCGACCTAAATAGTGCCCGGGGCGTAAACACCTGCCTAAATGGTGAACAGGCATGCCGAAAAAGGTGAGGGAGCTGTGTGCGGGTCCGTAGCGAGAAATTTAGGTTGATAACTCCTAAAGAAACAGGCTTAAATTAAAGTTGCGATGTTACTGAAAATGGTCATAAATGTAACCGGAGGGTAGAAAAGGTGTATTGAAATATGGCACTTTTACACGTATTTCAATGGGGAAACTATTTAGTGTAGTGCGCCCTTGTAGCACACTGCTAGATGGCACTGTAGTTGGAATGCCCTGGTGGAATGTCGGTTACTTTTGTAGCCTGCTCAGGTATAGACACATCGAGTGAAGCGTCTGTTTTTTATTTTTTATAACAATGATCAGTATTGTTCGTTTTCGTGTGTGAAATGTAATAGTGACCGTCAATTGGACATACATTATAATGCTAGACTGCTGTAATTGGTATTAGGGTTTTATAGATAACTTTTATGGAAGATAACTAAACACATAGAATTGTATTTCCAAATATTACACTTGTCAAAACTCGAAAAAAGCGCAACACCAGTACAAACCTATACAGTTCCGTTAATGGCTCAAAGGTACCGCTATGCTTTGTTTATTGACCTTCAAAATGTGAATTTATATAGTATTCCCTAGATATGTGCACATCGACCTGTATATCTTAATTTTAGATCCTCGGTTTACCCCCAATCTCTGACTTCCCCAATGCAGTGTCAATGTGAGCTGTTAGTGGATTTGAGCGGTATAGGGGTACATGGTCAGCGGATATACCAGGGATATACTTGTATTGGTCAGTGGAGTCATGAAAGTATGGTGGAGTTGAGCCTTGGTGTACATGGTCAGTGTATTCGAATCAAATAGACAATTCTGAAATCAGAACTAATCGACCTGAAGCTTTATTTTATTGATAAACTATACGCAAGACCACATATATTAACATCATAAGCATGTGTATATCCAAGCACCTCTTTATTTCCACATGCATCTATTCCTATTATTTTATTTCGGTGAGTAGTGTCCAAGTTAGTTTTATCAATTACACCAGTCCTCAAACGGGTGTTTCCGTAACCTGACATACTTTATCTGACACACTGACACACTTTTATCTGACACAGTTTTTTTAGGCGTTTGATGAACTCCTGAAATCAGATGAAGTAGTTATAAACCCCTTGTGGCTCCAAACTCATGTGTGAAAGAAATCAAGTAATTTCCTTGATACTAATTTCATCACCTAATAATCACATAAAAAACTATGTCAGATAAAAGTGTGTCACCTTACGGAAACACCCTCCTCAAACTGTCTATCATTCCAAATGCAAAATATCACAGGGCGACTCGACTAATTAACAGGCAAACGACGATAGATCAATCGTTAATACCCTGGTCAGCATCCTGGAAAACCCGCTGGTCCAGAGCAGCCTTTCTTTGTAAAGCGACTATTTCCTAAAAATAAAAGAACAAATGTATGCGTTTTGTCATCATTAAGTAACGAAATATATAATTGTTAATGAATAAATATAAATAATCTTGAATAAGAACGATAGTATAGGGTATTTGTATAACACGCTTATAATAAATACCACCGAAGTACCCTTATTATGCTTAGAATACTAATATGATTAGGACCTGAATTGACGTGATAGGTGCTTTCCGCACATACACTAATGATTTCATTTTCAGTATGACTTGATGCGACTTAAACAAAATCAATGACTTGACTTGATTTAACTTGACTTGACTTGACTTGACTTGACTTGACTTGACTTGACTGGATGCGACTTGACTTGACTTGACTTGACTTGAATTAAACCAACTAGTGACTTTACTAGACACCTATTTGTCCCATTGGATTGACTTGACTTATGGTGAATTCTGCAAGTCTTCACCTGACTCGAGTCACATATCTGTTTATGAATTGACTTGACTCGTGACTCGAAGTGAAGTGACTTGTTGTCACAACACTGGAAACAGCACCTAAGATTAAGTTTTGTGTAATCGTTTATGCAAATGAAACCCATTCACACTGCAAAAACTATTTATAATGTAGCTTTACGCGTAGATCCAGCCGGAATACATATTAATCATTATATACCGCATATATAATTTGATTGGTTAAAAGTGAGGGGATAATCAAGCTATGCCTTCAATTTTAATATGACGTCATGAAAACAACTATGCCCGGGCATAGTCATTTATGATGGCATCACGCCCCAAGATTGATAAATCAAGCGATCCGTGTCCGTAACCCGGTTTGAATCAACCGAATCGCTGGAATCGTCCGGCCCGATCTGACGGACTACGAACAAACTTTCGGCGACGATATAAAAATATTCTTTTTAAACACCCTGTGTGTTTGACACGGTGACCTTTGACGTTTCAACTTCTTGTATTTTGTTTCCGCGAATTTGTCTGCTGTCTGCCGGGGTGTAGTTTCGCATTGTTGTTTTTACCGTTTTAAGATGAATAAAAACAACAGCTCTGGTTGCCTTTGTTAATGAAGAAGGTATCAAAGATATGATGGATTCCGCTATAGCCTTAATGCAAATTGTCAAGTGAAATCCTGTTAGTGTTAGAATCGCTACGGTAAGAATAATATTATTATATATATATTATTTTATTTCGGTGAGTAGTGTCCAAGTTAGTTTTATCAATTACACCAGTCCTCAATGACAAGCCTTCCAAATTCGGAAATCCGATTCTACTCTAGGCAACAGAACGGTGAAGGTTTGGTCTTGTGTACCTTCATTTCGTGAAACTTTGGTTGGTCTAAGGTGAATATGTTGATAGAAAATGTTCTTTTAACCAATCAAATGACAACAATCTATATATTTGGTATATAAATCAAATATTGACTGCTTTCATTCGGGTCATGTTCAAATTATAGGCCCTCGGTGATCTCAAAACCCGACTATGCATACATAGTCTGGTTTTGAGATCACCTTGGGCCTATAATTTGACCATGCCCCTCATAGCAGTCAATATTTGTATACTATCACTGCAACATTGTTATCGGAGACCAGTAGGCCTATACTAATGAAATGCATACAGCCTATCACGTGCATCAAATAAAAATAAAATTGAGGACATACTTATGAATTTTCTCCTCTGTGGTCCGGGATCACAAACAATATTTATACTTCTCCTATGTGATCCGGGATCATACACTGAGACACAAACCTTACGATACTTACCTCGAAAATGTTTTCGATTTTCACCCGGCAAGTCGGAACTTATAGGGGGTGGCCCTATAAATCTCCTAGCTAAAATGTAGTTTTCGAAACAGAAGATATGAAGACATATTAGTAGATAGTAATAAAATGAGTAAATAAAAGCGATCACTCATGGAATTTACATAATTACTGAACTTTAGTCATGCCATATACAATGTGAGTCAAAAATAAGTTGTACGGGAATGCATTTTCTTCCGCAAAGACCAAACAAATTGAAGCACATATTCGGAGAACAAATGATTCCGATCATAATGAAATGGATCCTTGAAGTCGGGAGTTATGCCTCTTAACCCTAACCCCGGTTTAGGATTTTTGACCGGGATCACAATTTTCGAGGAAAAAACAAAATTTCCGGGAACCTGCCGGGATTCGATCCGGGGACCCTCCGGTTTTTTTAAGCCCCACCTTCCAACCACTAAGCCACGGTCCTCTGCTACACATTCGCGCGGTATATTGCGCTTTTAATAGGCTCGGTTGACAACGTCATCGAAAACCGACGGCGCATGCATTTGGAGAGGGACTTTGGATTAGCATTTTTTAGCACTCAGGGGGGTTAGGGTTAAAAGAATACTAAATCCTTTGAAATTATCCGTCTAAGTGAGGAGCAACAGATCCATTCAAGTTCAAATAACCCATTTTGGCACAATTTGTCCGGGGAATGCTTACTCATTTGAAATGATCCGTCATAGTGTACACATTTATTCAAGTTTAAAATATATTTGTACCTGGGAAATTTAAACACAGATGATTTAAAGTATAAATAAATTGTCAGTGATACATAGAGTTATGCCTTGTTTTTCAAATAAACTGATTCTTTGAGCAGCTGTCAACCAAAATTTTAAAACGGTTTCGTATTGGTCCTTCGTCATAAACTGATAGTGATATCGTCGATGGTATTACATAATGATATATGGACAATGTTATTACATAGTGACGTATAGCAGAAGTTTTTGTGATAACATATTGTTTTGAAATATTGTTTTCTTAATATGAATAAATCAATTAGTTAGTTGGTAATCCCAAAATTAATCAAGTGTACAAAAATATATATATATATAAATCTTGTTTTCACATAGTGGCGTATACCCATACGTCACTATATAATACCACCACCTACGATATGAGTTTGCACTTAATATGCTCCAGATCACTGATCTCTTATAATTAACAAAGCAACTATTTCATAGGGGTAATGTAACGCTCAGGTGACGACTTACCAGCACGTGACTGAGGCACCGCATTGGTTTCATCAAACTGAATGATAAGGAGTGCCAAGAATACACTAAATAAATATACGCCTCTCATTCCGACAGGTAGTCAGTCTAAATGAAAATAAGATACATGTACTTATAGGTCAGTGTACATGAAAATAAGATACATGTATTTATAGGTCAGTGTACATGAAAATAAGATACATGTATTAATAGGTTAGTGTACATGACAATATAAGATATATGTAGTTATAGGTCAGTGTACATGAAAATAACATCATATATATATCATTATCGCACAACGAAACCTTAATTTTATATTTGAATAATATCCATTCCTCGAGCTTTTCTCCAAATGGTATTAGTAATAGAACTCATACAGAATAATATATGATTCATTGTTACCTGGACCTGATTACAAAAAGAACATCGATGGTCGCTGGAAACCTTTATAATCTTAAGGAAGTAATTTGTAATCAGTATATACATGATATACGCTGATTATTCTAAACTGAAACCGTCTAAGCTTTATCCCCAGTACATTTGAATGGCGCGCTGCAGATAATTTTCCATTTGTGATCACCGATAAGTTGGAGTTTTTGCGACCATTTTATCTTGGCTTTATTGTTGAAATTGGGTAGAATAATGCTCTTCATATCTTGATTCATGTTTCTTGCCATCGTTGCAAGCACTGCAGAACACAGCAGAAAAAGGTAAGGCGAGAGAAGGTCGTCTTGACGGCAACGCCGGCTGATAGAGAATCTAAAAGACATATCGCCATTAATAAGCAGACAAGAGCCGGCATTGTTGGAGAAGAGTCTAATCCATAATGTGGAAGCTTTGTGTCGGATTAAAATCGATCATAAGACAGCATCATAAAAGGCCACGTAGCCTCTAGCGCTGTCTTGAAATAACCCCTCAGTAGTAATTATACATAACGGTTTACCCGACACTCTCACTCCCAGAAACTATCATCGATCTGAAAAGTTGCACTGATTGTCCCGAGTGCTTGTGGGTTCAAGTTTAGGTGTAATGAAACACCGAGTGGATCAGTTGTATACAATTATTTTTAAACAATAAAAATTACCTCGGTGAATTCATGCACTACTTATAGTTATTCAACATTTTTGAAGGATTTGAATTTTCACTGAGGCGGGTTTTTTTTCTAAAGATCATTTCATATATGGCATACTTCTGTTATACCCTACACACCAACATCGGTAGTATGCGTCGTTCTTAAAAATCATGCACTATGGATACCTCTGTGAAGGGTATAACAGAATTACTCCGGCCCGGTATCCCTGTTGAATACCGGGCCTTTCAAACATACATGTACGAGTCATACGTTTTCTACACAATTTTAATAGAGACAAGCATCTCTTCTTTTGATTATCTCTGCTTATATTGAATCGTTAAATTCTACCCCATATATTATTTGTCAATAGAAATTCAGATGTAAATATTGAAAGACTATAATAAATACGTTAATGAAAAACTGTACCTTTCGTTGATATTTAGATGAATGATAATTACTACAACGTCCAAATGCAGTTTCGTCGACGAAATTCACCGATACAGCTTGTTCACTCGTCTGTTGAACATGTTGAATATTCTTATTATATACGCGAATTATATATATCATGACGAGACGGGGTTATTAACACTTTTCCACGTGGCAGTCGTCTGCAGACAGTTCCAAAATTCTATAAATGTTTCAAAAATGTCAAAAATATTGAATGTCATTACAATATTTAAAATCACCATGAGTAATGCATTAATATAAGTACAAACATGCCTATTAGGCCTATTGGTTCAGTAATTCATAAAATAAGACTTTGTAAATTGAGAAAGATTTCTGAAAAACTAATAGACTCTTGGAAAGGGATAATTATCTTATATACTATTATGATTATTATTATTATTATGATTATTAAAGTTACAGACCATGGCTCAACGAGTATCGTGCACGTGTGTTAATAATACTCATACATGGCGTGTCACAAAAAGAGTTCCATGAGGAACAAAAATAATTTAAAAATCATCCCATGTCTTCTTGTTTTTAAAGAATAGTCCATTGGTAATCCCCATTAGTCCCCAATCAAAATGCACTTGATTCCATTACATTTCATCACCTAACTCCCGAGATATGATCAATTGGGGAACACGAGTGCGAGTTCCACTAGTGAACAAGATTTAGGGTAGAAGGATTAGTGAAAATACTGAGATTCCATTGGCAATTACAGGATATATCAAAGTGTTGTTTAGAATACATAGATCTACATGTACTATTGAAATATTGTGCGGTTTGTCATGGAAAATATGGATGAACATACGTTTTTCTGCTTGAATTTAAGTAGCATGTAATATTTAGTAGGTAAATCAGTATTGATTTGATTGATTATAATTCAATTACCCAGTGAATGATAATTCTATATATGCCAGTATCGTTCGATACTGGAAGTGGAACACTGACTTTGTACTCCAGTATCGGACGATACTGAGTTTTCCAGTATCGAGCGATTGTACAGTCCAGAATATAGGACCTAAAGTGCACTTTTTCCCGATAATTCTAATGAAAAGTGGCCCACTGAACTTGACATGCCTGAGTAAGATGTGCCATTATTTGATAACGAAAGTTCAAAAATGGGTAGAAGAAATTCGTATGACACATTCAAGAATACTGAACATGATTATTAGTTATTATTAGTTATTATTAGTTTTTTTATATTTTTCATGCCCCCCCCCCCCCCCCCCCCCAAAAAAAAAAAATTCAAATAGGACACTTTTTTGACATGCTCTGTATTATACGAAAGCATCCAATCATCGCTAGGTACGGATCCATTAGTGCATGTATCTATGAATAATAATATTCTTGTACAAATGATATTACTTTAACACCTGAATCGTAATTGAAAAAAAATGAACTCATATAATGCTCAGCGTCACGGTCTCTTGAACCTGATTAATAAACTCACTATTACGAATCACATATAGGCGTGGAGATTGTTCGACTGCCAATCCCTTTCATATAATGATAAAACATATAAATATAATTATATAAAAACATATAATATTATCATCAAAATACGTAAAAATACATGATAAAACAGCGATATATAATACATAATTATGATTGCAAATCCCCACACAAAAATTATAAAATCCCTTAAGAATCCAAACACACACATTTTACAAGCAAATAAAACTAAACACCCTCACACCACAAGTGACATCCCTTACAGCTTTGAAATTCGGGACATAATAGCAACTGCCCTCTGTTGTTCTTTTATCGCCAAAAGGTTCAGTTTTGAGTAGTGGCGTAATTATGCATGACACATAATCTCCGCCCACATAAATATAAACCATAGGTCACTATTGGTGCTATAAAAATGAGAAAATGACATTAAATTAGAGAATTCACCATTCGTAGAGCTCGGATCATTCATGCATCGGATAGAGAAAATATTGAGCCTCAACGCTAAACATTTTCATGGAGAATGGCTCATCAGAAGAAAAACAGGAGCCGTTTCATTTTTCCGGTGATTTTGTTGACAGTCTTTATCAGATTTGTTATACCACGCGTTAAACTTCATCGATTTCTGAACAATCTGGTATATAGAGCGTTAAAATATAGTGTCATTAATAATAGCATTTAATCGATTTTAAATAGTTAGATTATAATCTTGCGCTGCTCTGGCAGTTGCCTCGATAGCTCAATCGTTAAGAGCGTTGTGTATTGATACTAAGGCTGCAGGTTCGAATCCTGTTAGAGTCACATGCTTTTTTCAAAAGAATACTGTAAATGAACCGGCATTTAAATGAGCGAACCAAAACAAGTCAAACGGGGCGTCTTGGAAATAATTTAAGGAATGTAAATTAAAGTGTTCACTCAGCCCTCCACACATAAACCTCTTTACCACACCATTCGTCAACAGATGTATGATCCACTAAGCATGCACTCATACACAAACCCACCTACCAAACAACATTGCACTCATACACAAACTCACAAGCCCACCTACCAAACAACATTGCACATGAAAAGTACTATTTTATCCCCCATATGAATGATATTGACCTAATATTGCACATGATCAAATAATCACAACATGTCAAATGTAAACAGTACATAAAATCGCAATACATGTACATGTATACTGGGCAGTCACCTAAAATGAATTGTTCAAAAGATTGACAAAATAAGGCACAGGGCTGTTTTGAAAGCGGGATGTCCTGAACGGTAATTGTGAAACTAAATCAGCATTGCGTAATCTTCTGCCATGAACTTCAAATCTGGTGTGGGGAAGGAGATGTTTTGTTCTAATATTGTCGGCCAGGCCTGATGCAAATTTTAGACACTGATTTGTTCTTCTACAAGCAAGGGGTTCAAATTGGTATCAACTCCGCTTGTCTGAACGCCTTGGTGCTTCTGCAAAGCCAGATAATGTAGCTTGCTCGCAAGGCTGTTTTGGCTGCTGTGTCTAAGATTGGTTTTCCTTTCCCGCTGGGGATTCCTAGCGAGGCCAGACATTTGCTGATCGTGGTACTATAAATCCCCCTGCTTCCGACTTCAACGGGAAAGTAGTTTACAGACCATCCATTATTTTCACATTCCGCTACGAGGTCTTGGTATTTACATTTCTTCCTGGCGAAAGCATTTGCAAGGTTTTCCTCTGCTGGGACTGTCAATTCAATGATGATGACATTTTTAGTCTGAGTTGAGAAAATAGTAATGTCAGGTCGTTTGGCTGTCTCAACAATTTCTGGAGGAAATACTATCTGCGAGTGCTCTTCATCCACCAGGAGTTTCCAGTCACTGGCATTTTTCAGGATGTCTGTCTCTTTTGGTTTTCTGTACGGCAAGACTGGATTACGGTATTTTGTGCCATCTGCTGTTTGGAATGCTATGGTAGGACTGAAACTTTGAGACTGGGATGTTGATGGTCTGTTGTTGTTTGCTTCATCGACATACGGTATCAGTCCTGATACAATTGCTCTCAATGTTTGGTCATGGCGCCAATTGTACCTTCCACTTTCTAAGGGAAAGCTGCAACAGTTCAGGATGTGGAGTAGGGTACAATTTCGGTGGTGACATAACTGGCACAATCCCATATTTGTCTTGCCCCAGAGTCTCAGGTTTCTTCCATGATGTGTCCACCTGCATGGCAGAGTCCCATCGCAGCCACTGTCCTTGTTTCGCGCATCCATAAAGGTAGATCAGCATCTCATCCTCGTCAACTTCTTTAACCAAACTGGTCAGGCACTGCCTGTGTTCTTTCAGGGTCATGTCTTTAATTAGCTTCTGATTCTTCTTGAACCCCAAGCCTGCGTTATCAGTCTGACCTCTGCTGATTTCATTAAGGATGAGATGTCATTCTTTTTGTTTCAGCTCCTTCACTCCATAACATCTGGACCTCTTCTTTTTCGCCTCTAAACACTCTCGGTATAGTGTTTGAGTTTTTCCATCTCTAGAGTGCTTGTTGAGATGGTATTTAGTTAGCTGCATATATTTCACTGAGGTGGTAAGTCGCTTTAGTTGTAGGCCGTAGCGTTTTCTGGGCCTGTATAAAGCACTGCTCCTGCCCGTCTCTTCATATGCTTTGTGCAGGTTGCCTCCAGTTTTTCAATATAGGTGATTGGGAAGTTGTAGATGGTAAATTCCCATAACTTAACAAAAACAAAAGGTATTGGCACTTTCGGGACACCGTTTATGTCTGTCATAAAATATACATTTTACGTCAGTTGTATCCGGAGCTTCAAACTTGAGTATACATCATTATAGAGAGAAAATACTTGCAGTGATTTGTGGAACTTGTTCATGTCATTGATTAAAATACATATACATGTATAATGTAAATGCAAGATCGCAGTTACTGTAATGGAATTGTGATATTTTTGGTGGGTAATGTACTCCCGTTGGTGCAGGGCAGGGGTGGATTTCGTGCATTATGTCCAATATATAAAAGTCTGTAGAACGAGGCGGCGGATTTCAAATCTAAGATGAGCACACTTTAAACAAAACATAAACAATTTCCGTCAATATAATATTTCGCTTTCAAAAAGGAGACGGAAAAGCATACTAGCAAATATCGGGTCCATAGGGACACACCCTCCTTTTAGGGTTAACACTTTCCACGCAACCTTCCAAAATGTCACAAAAATGTTTCAAAAATATCAACATTATTGAATTTCATTACCCTATTTGGAATCACCATGAGAAATGCATTGAAATAAGTACAAATATGCCTAGTATCGGTTCAATTTTTTGAAATAGACTTGGAAAAATTGGGAAAGGTTTCTGAAAATCTGTTTTGTATAATATAGTAAAATTAATAACCGCGTGGAAAGTGTTAAGATATTAAGAAGGGTCATATTTAGTAGTAGAATTGAATGTCTGCCTAAGGGTATCAACAAAGAAAGAAAGAAGATTAATACTTAATTTAATCAGTTTCCTTAAAACCACCTCCTTGTCATGTTCTATACCCGGCATGCGCATTAGTGTATTTAAACGTCAGTAAAGATAATCTTGCATAGTATGAATACGGATTTTTCTATACTTCACTAAAAAACCTTTTTCTGAGGTCCACAATCATTAAAATTAAGCGCAATTTTAAGTTACACAAAATTGTTAGTTCCAAGCATGGGAAGTAACCGCCGCCATCAAGAAACAAAACGATCGTGTGTGGAACCAAAGTCTATGTTGAATTAACCCATCAAGAATAGTACAGGGTGCAAAGTTCGCGTAGGTGTGATCAAGCCTACTATACAGGGTGTCTCAAATGATCTATACCAAAGTAATACGATTTTTTTCGGTATGAACTTTATTGATATTGTCCAAGTCGTTTTCATTTATATCTTTCATAAAATAATGCCAAGCTTTCTTAGGAATTCTAGATTTTGAAATTGGACATTTCTGATGGAAAATACAGATTTCTTTGTTGTCGAAATGAAAATCCATAAAGTCACTAATCCTTTATAAACATTAAATTATTTCTGAAATGTTATTCTCATTATCATTGCACCCTCTTCATATCTTAATTAGCTTTTTGATAACAATCGATTGTTTTGTGCATAGAAAACAGCTTTGATTGAATAGGGCAGGATTTGTTTTGATTGAGTGCTTTTAACCTTCCTTTCTTTGGCGGGAGTTTTTAATATAACGTTTGAGATGTGGAATTCATTGTTTGAAATGCTGATAGTGCTAGAGAGAATAGCTGTATAAAGATGAATTATGTGAGCCAAAACAAGAAAATACGTTTTTCATCGATTTTCGATTATGTCTTGCCACAGCGAAACAAAAAGAGATATCTCACTGAAATTAACGGAATAAGTAGGAAACATTTTCATCATTATATCGCAAGTGTTTAAATTTGAATCACTATTTGTCTTGTATTTTTATATATATATATTTTTAAACCCGGTATAGATCATTCTGAGACACCCTGTAGGCTGTATCATTGAGTGGCATATAGTGCACAGTTCTATCCATCTTTAGTGGTACTTTAATTTCGATAAATACTGCTTCGCACACTGTATCATTCAAATAGCCTTCACTATAGCCTCCACTTCGCGGTCACTTCGGTCAAGTAATTATTGTTTCCTTTACACATTTGTGGACTTTTAGCCGTGGTACAATGGACCAGTTTTTGGGAAAAGACATGCGTAAGTTTACGATATATCATTGGTGTAAACGACATTCAAAAGTAAGTCTAGTGTCAAGACCCCATAACGGAATAAAGCTGTATAATCATTTGATACTCCTAAGTTTGTGCTAGGTTAATTCCGTGCTGTCTTAGAGCGTGTTTCTACTCGGGCACTGCAAAGTTACTGCAAAGTTACCGTTAAGTTCTAATCCCCTTGTTTCTACTCGCGAAAAGCCCTTGTTTCTACTCGCGAAAAGTTACCGCTAAGTTTATCGATCCTAGTCGATGGGCCACTACATTTGACCTTTTGTTATACCAAACAATGCCGCCCCACCTGAAAAAGATTGTTTCACGAAGCGTATAATCCAGCGTGATACGGGTCACAGAACAACGTTAAGATTAATCGGGTGGCTGTTTCTACTGGGAAAGTTACCGTTAATTACCGGTAACAAACCTGGTTTTTGCGGTTACAAAATTTACCGTTAGTTAACGATATCTGGCTATTTCTACTGGGCAAACTCACCGGTAATTAACGTTAGGTTTCCTAATAGAAACACGCTCTTACTACACAAATGATAAACCAAGTTAACTCTTTCCAATTTGGATAGTACCAGAAAGGATCATAGCATGAAATAGTCCGAGGTCCAAAGGTTAATGTAAATGTCAAGCGTAATCATCACTAAATTTAAAGCCTTATAGTATTGACGAACATTTCTAAAACAAATTCTACCACAACTCGTCTTTTTGTACGTTTATGTGAACGAAGAATTTTGTTATTAGATGATAGAATAACAGCCTTTATTGTTAATTTAATGTTGTAAATGCTATTTTCGGGGTGCATAATTTCAATAGTACTGATAACAAATGTAATGCGATCTTTGAAAACCCGTCGGATGTCGCAAAATGTGAACTAGGGATAATGGGTAAAATGTTTAAAAAAAAAAAAAAATGTTAAAGATTTTTTTAGAATTAATGTCCAATACTTTGTGTCATCATCTGTTATGGAATTTCACCTTCAAAAACTTACTTAAGTCACTTTTTTCAACCTTATAATGTTATTCTATTGAAATATGTATCTGTTTTGGCCTGTTTCCATGATTTCTTGTATTGTAGCTTTTTATGACATCACAATCATCATTCGCTCATAACTTTTTTTGTAGTGATCGTAGAAAAATGATCGAAACAGTTCTGTAATCAGCACAGCTTCAGCTTTCTTATGATATAAGTATCTTTAATATGAAAATTCCCACCATGTGGCGGGTTTTCGCAGATCGCATTACAATTTTATTAAATTATATTTTGTTTTGTTTCATATTATGAAACTCAGTATACAAATGTATTGGTTCCGGCGGTATGATGGATTTTGAAAGCCTGCCTGATGGGAAAGTAAACATGCACATCATTGACGGCCAGCCGTTTCCCACTACTCTTATACCGCCCTCTACGGTATATGCAATGGATACATGGAAAGCACGCTCTGATGATGTATTCGTTGTGTCGTACGCAAAAGCAGGTATTACTTTTTTCTACAAGTAAATTAACTTTGTGTTTTGTATTAATTCTTTAAAAATGAAAGAAGCACATTTTTATTTAAATTTTCTCTAAATATCTGGTGCAGTTTAACAAATCCATTGTGTTGAAGTAAACCGTCTTGAAACTTACTAAATACATGTACGTACTAAATTGTTGTATTTTTTAATACTACCATAAATGTACTGTATTTATTTGCAATGGATCATGGGCAAATATAACGTCAGTTCGTAAAACCACGTATAGTCCTACGGACAAGAATGGTATCGTCAGCACTCACATTGTTAATTGAATGATGATGTAATATTTAATTTCATTAGGCACCACATGGACTCAAGAAATCTTGTCAGCAATCTGCAATGACGGTGACATCGATAAGGTTAATGAGACTGAGACGTTTATTCGAGTTCCTTTCATGGAGGCTTCTATGTATAAATCCATGGAGGTATTATTTAAACAATATACATTTCGTGTACCGTATAGATGAGGTGACATTTGTTGACATTTAGGACACCCTCTGTTGGTTTGAGACAAAACACACCGGGCAAGAGTTCCTATAGTTTACATAGGCCAGAACTAGATTGTGGTGTCACAGCAGATTGTTATCAAAACTGTCTTTAAACTTACTTAGGAATGCTATAAGCTATCGCATTTCACACAAAAAACTAAAACTAAATAAGTTTTACAATTCATTAGAAAGAAATTTCATGTTGTCTTCATTAACTTTACTGTATATTCTGCCTGGAGGGAAACAACAGAGGGTGTCCCATTTGTAAATACATGACATCATAGGTCACCTCATCTATAGGTCTAGTGTACTCACTGAAAATATGATTACCACATCCCCATGGGCCCTCACATTTGCATTCAGTTTCCCCCACATAGTTCGGATATTCCACAATATATCCATTTCAAATCTGGATAATAGTACCGGGCCACAGAAGAGATTGGTCAGTTTTATAAGTCAGCTGGCAATTCACTGTTGGATCATAGTTTTTTAAAACAGATAAATGGAACATACCACCACAAAGATTGATGCCTGAAGGTAAAATAATCTGACCCTTTCTTAATGGACCTGTCAGTTGTATGACGCACTATACGACCCCCGGGTATGGTGCGTCACTTTGCCGTGGTGCGTCACTTCCTCAAGTATACCATGACGAACCCATGTGTCAAAAATGTGACGGGTACAGTATACTAGTACTGTTTACTATAATTCTGGAACATAAAGGTTGCCAGTATTGGTTGATACTGGTACAATTTTACTGTTCCAGTATCGACCGGTACTGGAACATTTTACTGCTCCAGTATCGACCGATACTGGAACACGTTTACTGTTCCAGTATCAGGCGATACAGATACACGTGATACCAGTAAAATGTTTTCAAGTATAGAACGATAGTGGTACATAATTATGTATGCCGATACTGGAACATTTTATATGTGCGAGTATCGGCCGATACTGGAACAATTTTTACCAGTATCGGACGATACTAGTAAAGTCCAGAATTTGGTACTTTTTCCTGCGTTATTTTGTAGTTTCAGGGAGTATACATTCCTCCAATGTACGAAGTTGTTGGCAAGATGAAGTCTCCAAGACTCATAAAGTCCCACTTACCGGGCCATCTGTTGCCACCAGATATCATGCAAAAGAAAGCGAAGATAGTCTATGTTGCAAGGAACCCTAAAGATGTGGCTGTGTCGTATTTTTACTTCACACATAATAACGCAGGTTTAAATTCTTACACGTCTTGGAACGAATTCTTTGATGATTTTTATTCCGGAAATGGTAAGTTAATCCAAATCTCATGTTTAACTCAGGGATAGAATCAACTAATGCCCCTTGAACTTCAAAATGATTATAAAAGCACTCTATGTTGATACAAAACCCTGTTTAATACAAAACCCTGTTTAAACTATGTTCTTAGGAAATTCTTGACGATAAGTATAATACGATAAGATAAGACACGACATGAAACAAAACGAGGCAAGAAAAGACAATGCTAGACGAAACAAGACAGCAAAAATGCCTTTAAATAGGAAAGGGCCGATCAAATAAAAATATAGCAGTAGTCTAGAGAATATACCTGTATGGCTGGTGTTTTTTTTATAGCAGATGAGTAGTATTAAGATGTATAAGGGTGCTGGTTGATCTCTGGGAAGTATTTGGTATACGAATTTAGAAGTAGGAGTACACACTAATTTCAATATGGCAAGTAGCACTTGTTTTGTGTTGGTAGTGAGACACGTGGAAAGCAAACCAAGACAGGCGGAAATATGATGTCGGTAGCATTTATGACTTTATTAAAGGAGGGGTCTCGCGCGTTGCTAGCACAACATTGAGTATTTTTTGTTATAAAAATTATTATCGAGCCCAAATTGTGTAATTATATAGAACAAAACAACATACTAGTCACAAACACGAATACAAACTGTCATCTCTCAACATTTTAAAACTTGCGGCGATCGAAAGTCCCGGTGTCGATGACGTCATGATTTTCGGTGCTCAAATTTGCGCATGTGCATTGTATAACTATGACTACATCGACACAGGGACTTTCGATCGGGGCGAATTTTAAAAACTGCATGTTGAGAAATGGCGGTTTTTATTATTTTTTGTCAAAAGTGTGATGTTTTGTTCTATATAATTACAAAAATTGGGCTCGATAGTTATTTTTCTAACATCTATAATGCACAATGTTGTGCTTGCGTGACCCCTTCTTTAAGAAAATCAGATATTTGTATTATATACATTACGTACCAAAAG
>CM069447.1:27849204-27865305 GCA_035610835.1 Ophiura sarsii
AACTTTGTTCCATTTACTTTTTCCACTATTATTTTTCCTTTTTTTGTCTCCATTTTTGTCTCCTTTCCTTTTTTTCCTTTCCCTTTTCTTTTCCCCCTTTTTTCTCCCTTTTTTATTTTTCTTCTTCTTTATACCCCGGGGTGCTGCAGCCACCGCAGCACCCTGGATCCGCCGTTGGGTATAGCAACGGGCAGAATCAGAGATAATTCTAAGTAATACCGGCAAAGGTCATAAAATAGTAAAAGCTGTGAAATTAAGAGGTTTGCCAATTTGCTGATTAGTCCACATTCAACATATTTCCATGAACTATTTTCAGATATAATATAATAATTCAATATTAAGAAATGTAAAATTAAAGGTAAATGTTTTAAATAAACATGATGAGATTGCTTGTCTGACTGTTTACCAGCATAAACACTGGGCTGTAAAATGAAAATGAAAACAAATTGGGTATTGCTTTGTCATACATGTAGGTTAATTGATTAACACTGGGCTGTAAAATGAAAATGAAAACAAATTGGGTATTGCTTGGTCATACATGTAGGTTAATAATTGTTATAAATGTGATAAACCGTGAACTGCAGCAGCTGAAGACTTGTTTACCTTTTTCAGTCATGTTAGTTTGACAAACGTTCTTTCGATGGCCTTTGGGTTCGAGGTCGATAGAAGACCTCCGGCAGGTTGCTGGATTTGCAACGGATGGACTCATTAAATTAATAAGCTGAATTAGACGATATGGAACTATATTTAATCATTTTAATTGATGGAAACTTGATCGTTGATTTGTATCATCGTAGAAATTACGCACACGAGTTACATAGAGTATCTTCTAGAAACTCTTACTATCAATTTAGCACAATAATAAAGTAACCTTAATTGGAATGCTCGATTGCTCGTACTTGTACATTTATAATAATCAATGTCCTCAACACCATGATTAGAATTATACCTGTGACTATCAATGATTTTGGACTAAACAATGGCAATCGCAATTAACCGCAATTAACTTAATGCAGAACTTTTATCATGAATTGAAACACCAAAAAACAAGGTGGCGCTATTTATATAACATTGGTAGTACAGACAGGGTCGAAAGCGGAACGCACCAATATGTATTTATCACATAGCTCCCTCCTCTGAGAAGCACTGTCCCAGTGTTTATAAAACTGTACTGTATCCAAAAACAACTATAAGAATGGTTAAACTCTAAAAATATCAAAACACTTGGAAAACCCTTGAAAAACCCAATTTGCATGGTGTGGAGGGCATGTTTCCCAATCAGGATAGAATATTACATATTCCAGTGTACATGAAAGTACTTTATTGTCCTGGAAGTTATAAGTTTGTGATTCAATAAATCACATTGAAATGAAACTTTCAATAGTTTCTGCTGCAATCCTCTGTGATTATGCAATTGTTCTCCTTTGAATCCTGCTATTGTACATGTACTGGTCTTTTAAATTGCGTATGAGTGAACAGAGTTTTTGCTCATTCATTGTAGATTCGGCGTATAAAACGTGGCTTGTCAAAGAATCATTGTGAATCATCCCATTTATACAGTAATCATGGGACTGCTGGTATCTCGTGTGTGACTTGTGTGACCGTAGCCGAGCGGTAGACTAAGTTGTTTCCGATAACATACAAGTCAGATGGTAAAGACACAAAAATTTGGCCAATCCGGGATATCGTTTAAGAAAATGCTGCCATTTTGAGAAATCAATTTGTACTTGTATAATAGCTGACTGCTCCTCCACAATCCATATGGTAAGTTCACATAAGGCACATGTGCAAATCCAATTTCACATGTTTTCACAGACGATTCTGTCTACGTAACTGTGACAAGGTAAAGCTGAACTCTCTGGCAGCTAACTGTGTGTAGAAATAATAAATGTGTGTAGAAACAATAATCTACACGGAGTATAGTCAACTGTGCAACTTCACTTCAATGTTTTTGCATGAAAGCACAGTAAAGGCTGCAAACTGTCATAGTCATATATGTAGTGGTCCATCAAACTACACATTAACATGACACGGCGATTGATAATGTAGTGTTCCATCAAACTACACGCAATGTAGTGTTCCATCAACTACATGCAAATATGACACATGCCATTGATCAGCTAAATAGTTTCTTTGCAGTGGCTGATTTCAGGCTGTTGTGCCAAGCAAATAAACCTGGTTCAATACTTAACTAAATCCATTATGTTCAATATGAAGAAACTATCCTGTTTCAACATTCACGGCTGTAGTCGCAAACAGCATATTGTCTTACGGAGAAATAGGCGCTATATGATGGAGTTCAAAAGACACATTTGGTCTTGCTCAGTAGGCGCTATATGGAGTTCAAAAGACAACATATTTTGTCTTGCTCAGTAGTGGGCACTTTATGGAGTTCAAAAGACAACATTGTCTTGCTCAGTATCATGCCATAGCGACTATCTATAATGTAGTGTCTATTCTCAGCTGCAAACTTCCATTAGAATTTGATTAATTCCTTGAAGTATCATTGATTGCGAGAGTATCCAAGCACTGAAGTTCTCTCTAGTGTTCATGCAATATTTCATCTTTAGTGTTCATGCAATATTTCACTGTTAACATTACCTTTGGCATAGTGGATAGTGGTTGCATTGCAAAAAGGTATCTTAGACTTACAATTAAACTTAAGATTTCAGTCAAAATTCTGACATTACTATTTCAACCTGCTCCTCATACAACATACTACCATATAATCCACATTTATACTTCCAGGAATTTTAAGATCATGCCACTAATTATGGGTTCAAACCTTAAGATTTATGAATTGGTTTAAAACTTATCACTCCTATTTAGATCATGACTTTAATTTATTTATTTATTTTACATTCATTTAATATCTAATTAAACTTTCTATATTAAATTTTATTATTTACAAACTCTACTTAAATCCAAATTACTTTTAGGTCTTTTCATTTTTATTTTTCATTGATTTATTTTGAGGTATTCATATTTCTATGTTTAGTTATTCAATAGTCATATTTATTTGGTTGTTCATTTACATTTAGGTATTTTATTTATTTAGTTTTAGTTTATTGAGTTGTTTATTCATATTTTATTCATTTAATTTTAGTTATTGTATTTAGTCATTAATTAATTTGGTTGTTTATTTATATTTAGGTATTTGATTTATTTAGTTTTAGTTTATTAAGTTGTTTCATTTAATTTTAGTTATTTGGCAGATTACTGTTTTATGGCAACAGCGACCCAAGAGAGAACAGTTCTAGTGATGAAGGAAACAACCAGGATGATACACAGTTGTTATCCTATGCTGACATAGTCTCACGCGCCCTTTTCCTGGTCGGTCAATATTGTAATATCACTTCACAACGACGATCAATTAAAATTGCTGTTCAGTAGTCTTCAATTTCACTACAGTCCTCTGCAAATTTGACTTTACTGACACACTCTTCAAACCAGTCTTCCTTGACATGGTTGGTACCATACTCATCCATAGTCTGTAACTCCTATGTTGAGTTTCTCACTTCAATTCTGGTATAGACTTTGTTATTCTACACCTTGAAGAATCTGCGGGCCCGCTGATTTATTTATTTGTTTTCTCTACTCCTTGTGTCAGTACAAAGCCATGTAGACAGGTTTCACTTGCATTAACTGCAGGTGGACCCAATATTCCTTCTTAGTCCTGTCTCACTCTTCTTGTAGTTATCCAAGATATTCAATACTCTGGATATATTATTTGCAGTTGATCACAGCTTCTTTTTCACCGAAAGTGTTGATAAATGTTCTCACTGTTGTGATTACTCACGGTATCTTGCCGGTAGTCTCCTGGTTCTGCTTCCACGCTCAGGGTAGCGGATTACTTCCGGTAATGTATTAGAATCAACAGGTTGCTTCCTCCTTTGCTTCCTGGTAGTTTGGTGTCTTACTGATGTAGATGCCTGTGCATCAAGATTACCGGTATCCTTAATCTCTCCCTTCCCTGTCTCAGGTGACTCCGTCACCATTCCGTTGCCACTCTGTAGATGTACATCATGCTGATCTTGTATATCAGCCGCATTGTTACCATCATGAAGAGTAAGCACTGGTGGCACTTCTGTTATCTCACTGAGTCTTTCCTTGTCGATCCATGATACAAGAGGCTTCCCTTGATAAATCTTTAGTCTAATCATAATGGACCACCTTCAGAACTCCTCTCGGCCCCTTCCTCTGTATCCTGTAAACCACGTCCGACAACTGCTTTACCACCATGAACGGTCCTTCCCATCGAGGATCTAATTTTGGGGACATACCTCGTTTTGTTGCCTTTTTAGATAACCATACAAAGTCACCTCTTCTAATTTTCTTTCCTCTTGCTCCTTTGTCATAATGGGTCTTTTGCCTGATTGCGCTTTGTTTAAGTTGTTTCCTAGCTCTCTCAAATGCCATGGATAGATTATTACGGAGATGTCTGACATAGTCTGTAGTTACATCATCATGCTCGTCTGGTAGCGGTCTCTCCATCATGATATCAATGGGTATGTTAGCCTCACGTCCCAACATGAGCATATTGGGTGACTCGCCTGTCGAGGTTTGCGGAGTACTTCTGTACGCAAACATAGCCAGCTGAAGTTTTTCCTCCCAATCCGTTTGCCTACGGTGTGGATCTATCAACTTTGAAACCATTTCCATCATCGTCCGGTTAAATCTTTCAACAAACCCATCACTTGCCGGGTGATATGGTGTTGTTCTTGTCTTTTCCACACCAAGGATTTTGCAGGTTTCTGACATAATTGCTGATTCAAAGTTTCTCCCCTGATCACTGTGCAGTTGATGTGGCATGGAGAACCGACATACGAACTGATCCACAAAGCATCGTGCAATAGTTTCGGCTTCCTGATTAGGTATAGCGTATGCTTCAATCCACTTTGTGAAGTATTCCCCTATTACTAGGATGTAACGACTTCCATTGGTAGACTCGGGCAAAGGGCCAAGTATGTCCATAGCCACAATCTGCATCGGTTCTCCTGGTTTGAATTGTTGGAGCTTTGCTCGCGGCTTTGTGGGTGGAGGCTTTCTCATGCTGCATTTGTCGCATTCACGTATCCAAGCCCGGACATCTGCCGTCACTCCATACCAAATAAACCGACTCTTGATGGTTCCTAAGGTCTTGTTCACTCCCTGGTGACCAGCTGTTGTTGCCGAATGACATTCATGTAGTACTGCTTCAATATACTTGTCCGGTATAACGATTAACCACCTTATCACAGATCCATCGTCCGACTCCCAACGTTTGCAGAGCACGCCATCTCTCACCTCTATTTGGTCCCACAGACCAAAGTAGTACTTTGCAGCGCGAGAGAGTCCACTGATATCAATCCTGTCAGGACGTTCCTCTCCATCGACTTTACAGGCATACAACTTCTGCAGTGCTGTGTCCTGCTTTTGAGCTTCCTGGAGCTCATTTAGTGTCCATTCTGGTCTGATGGATGTCAGGTTTACCTT
Organism: Ophiura sarsii; assembly: GCA_035610835.1. Lineage (NCBI taxonomy): Eukaryota > Metazoa > Echinodermata > Ophiuroidea > Amphilepidida > Ophiuridae > Ophiura > Ophiura sarsii. The sequence goes on from CM069447.1 coordinate 27,854,680, forward strand.
GATAGTGTGTTCTTCCTGCATACAAGTGTTCCGTCCACACTGCTTACACTTGTCAATAAGACGGGACATGGTATCTGCATTGTTGTGTCGACGCCCTGGTCTATACACTATTTGAACGTCATATTCAGATATCTGCTCTATCCATCGAGCTAACTGTCCTGTAGGGGACTTGAAATTTACTAACCAGCTTAGGGAGCCGTGGTCCGTTCTAACCGTGATTTCTTGGCCATACAGGTAATGGCGAAAGTGTCCCAGGAAGAAAACTATGGCCAGCAACTCCCGTCTTGTTGTGCAATATTGCTTTTCCTCGTGGGTCAATGCCCTGCTTCCATATGCGATAACTCTCTCTTCACCGTCCTGCACTTGTTGAAGTACTGCCCCGATACCATACGCACTGGCATCAGTGTCCAAAATGTAGGTCCCTGTTGATCTTGGATACGCCAGGATGGGTGCTGTTGTCAAGCACATTTTCAACTGTTCAAATGATGCAGCACACTCCTCAGTCCATCGAAACCGGGTGTTTTTGTGCATCAACTGGTGTAAAGGATAGGCAATATCAGCAAACTTCTTAATAAACCTTCTGTAATACGAGGCGAGTCCTACAAAGCTTCGGACCTGTTTTACACTCTGAGGCACTGGGAAGTTTTTCACTCTCTCAATGGTGCTTGGGTTTGTCTCGATCCCCTTACTTGACACAGTGTGTCCAAGGTATTGCACCTTTGGTTGAAACAATTCACACTTGCTTGCGTTCAGCTTCAAGCCAGATTGTCTCAATCGTTCGAAGACCGTTTTCAGACGTGTAACTTGGCTTTCCACACCATTCGCATATACAATTATGTCATCGAGGTATGTCAGGAGGATCTTATAATGTAGCCCATGCAACACCTTCTCCATTAATCTGGTGAACGTAGCTGGTGCATTAGTTAATCCAAATGGCATGACAGTCCATCGATATAAACCATCCCTGGTGCAGAATGTTGATTTGTCTTTGGCATCTTCGTCAAGCTGTATTTGCCAATATCCCTTTCTCATGTCAAGCAGACAAAAATTATCTGCGCCGTCCAACGCGTCCAGAGTGTCATCAATGTGATTGATCGGGTGCGCGTCCTTAATGGTGGCGGCATTTAATTTCCGATAATCGACACAAAGGCGCGAAGTTCCATCTTTCTTATTGACCATAACAATCGGACTTGCCCAAGGGGCATCTGAAGGCTCGATGTACCCTTCCTTCAAAAGGTGATCTACTTGTCTCTCTATTTCCTGTCTTTTGGCATAAGGAACTCTATAGGGTGCCTGTTTGATGGGTTGACAATCTGGCTTGGTTGTTATCTTATGTCTAATTGCGTTGGTCTTACCTATATCGAATTCTCCTTTGGAAAACACATCAACATATTCCACAAGCAAATCTGCCAGCTTACCATGGTACTCTTCTGGTATACAATCTGTTGACCGCTGAAACAGGTCTGACACGTGGTCAGGAAGTGTTGACACTCTGTTGACACGTAGTTGGGAAAACTCAGTTGCAGTCCAATCTTCTGCTGTGTTGGTATTGATAGTCAATATATTATTTTCAAAGTCCAAACAAGCACCGTGTTTCTTTAGAAATGCCCATCCCAGGATACACTCCTCCTCAATTTCAGCTACAAATACACGCTCCTTCCTGGTAAAACCATTTGCTAATGTTAGTGGCAACCATGCAGTGCCACAATGAGACAAAACCGCACCATCAGCTTGCCTGAGTGTTAGAAATGCGGGAGTTAAGTGAGGGCGGTCCTCTTCAGGTATGCTCTCAAACACCCAGGCAGCTACAATCGTAGCTGTACTACACCCACTGTCGATGAGGGCATGTAAATTCTTTCCCAATGTAGTTATGTTAGTGTACAACCCATTCGACTCACATTCCATTTCTATTGTGGACGGTTGAATGGGGCTGATGGTTGGTAAAACTGTGGCGGAGGTTGTTGGAACTGTGGTGGCGGCGGCGCTTGTTGGAACTGTGGCGGCGGCGATTGTTGGGTGTATTGTTGCTGTCCCGGCATTTGTTGACTTGGCCCCATCGCTGTTGGACAGCTCTTCAGCTGATAGGACCCTTGCTCGTTTCCCTCAGCCCTGCATTCTCTGGCAAAGTGCCCTTGTTGTCCACATCTGTAACATTTGAGCTTATTATTAGGCCTTCTGCTGCCTGTTTGCGGTTGGTGCGACTTGAGGACCTCCTTCATCATGTCTTTCATGCCATTGACTACATCTTTCATCTCTTCCCTAGTCACATATTTGTCCTCTTGTACCGCAGCTACTGATCTTACTGGCTTACAATCCCTGGCCGCTTCAACTTTGAGCCATCCCTCTTGGTCGAGGGCTGCTGACACCGCTTCGTCTAAGGTTTTCGGATGGGCACGGTGGATAGCCGCCCTCACCTCGGCATTGTTGACTGAGTCCTTGAAATGTGTGACTGCCAAGCGTTCTAAAAAGTTTTGCGGAGCATCTGGATATGCCATAATGGTCAACTTTTGCACCTCGTCAGCCAGATCTGGTAGGCTTTCCCCCCTCTTCTGGGTTCGCTGTTTTAGTAGTGATAGATAATTCTCAGCTAAACCATCAGGTCCGTATTTCCGGTGCAGTCTTTGGACAAGTTCATTGAGGGTGAAATTTCTTTCATGTCCATCAGCGCTAAGGGGTTTGGGATATAATACCCTACACGCACCTTCCCGTAAACTTGAGGCTAAATGGCTAGCCGCCTCAGACTGGGTCCATTTATTTACTTCACAGATGGCCTGAAAATGAGACCAGTAATCTAGCCATGAAGATTTTCCATCATATCTATCCGGGAGTCGCTCTCTGCGATTAGGAACTGAGCACGCTCGCTCTGGACTTCTCTTGACTGGGGAATACCGTGGATGAGGAACTTTATCAGGAGCGTATGATGAATCCAAATTAGAGTCCCAATCCCTCTTAGGCATCAATGGGGAATCATCCCATTCTATATCATCTATAACAGTGTATTGTGTCCTGTTCAATCTCGAGTCACCATCGCCGTGGACGCTTCGGTCTGCCATTGTTAAGGACTATGCTTATTTATTATTAATTATTTCTTTTAATATAAGGATTGACTAATTGTGAATTTTAAGTGTATTTAATTTAGCATTAAATCAAAGAGGGTTCTATTTAAATTTAAAACCAAATGTTTGACTGTTGACTAATTTATTAGATTAACTAATTTAATTTAGAATTAAATAGGGCCTATGTTTATTTAAAGCACTGGTCTAAAGCGAGAGGAATTTAAGTAATATATAATATTATTTCAAATTCATAAGACCTTTGATCTACCCCCTTTAATTGCATGCGTTACAATGCTCAGGCATCATTGTTGATTACAGTCAAGTATGGTACGAGCAAAAACTACTGTTGACACAATCTACAACTATGCATGAGGTTGCTCCGTGTACAATTTGTTAAGTTTGTCCCTATCTCAAAATATACCATAAATTTATGATATTTCCAACGTCTGAGGAATCTGTAAAGGTAACATTTTTGTGGCCATAACAATGCTCATTATTCATTACTGATCGAAGTCAAATTTGAGGGGCAAAAATAACCATTGACCTGATCGATAATGTTTTAACTAATGAGGATTGCGCCGTCCACCATTGTTGCTATCTCAATAGCTATCGTATGATATTTCAAACGTCTAAGTAATCTGTAAAGGAAACATTTGCGTAGATATAACAATGCTCATTATTCATTACTGATCGAAGTCAAATTTGAGGGGCTAAAATAACCATTGACCTGATCGATAATGTTTTAACTAATGAGGATTGCGCCGTCCACAAATTGTTACTATCTCAATATCTATCGTATGATATTTCAAACGTCTAAGTAATCTGTAAAGGAAACATTTGTGTAGACATAACAATGCTCATTATTCATTACTGATCGAAGTCAAATTTGAGGAGCAAAAATAACCATTGACCTGATCGATAATGTCTTAACTAATGAGGATTGCGCCGTCCACAATTGTTGCTATCTCAATATCTATCATCATACGATATTTCAAACACTGAACCTGTAAAAGAAACGTATCATATATAAAAATACCATTGACCTGAACTGATCGAGCATGTATTTACGCACAAGGGTTGCTTCGTATACCTTGTTTAATGTATGAACTTAACTTAAAAGTTGCTGTAAGTCAACTTTACGTTACTAGATTAGAATGTCACATAGTCAAATTAATTGTGACGTCATTTACCCCAGGGACTGTAATCTATAGTACGTTGACTATTGGTATTAACTATTAACCTAGATTGACGAGATCATGGCTTTGAGCCCTAATTATTAGCAATGAATTAATCATGTTCAAGTTTATGATCATGTTTCATACCCAATCGATTTACTATTTTTCAGCCTTTTGACTTTTTGAGTTACTGTGACTAGGCTGTGTGACAATTGAATTACTGATTTTCTACACATTGATTAATAATGCTATCCACTACCACTATGCACCACATTTTTGTAATTGCCTACACCGCTGTGCCAGTACATGTACACGCTTGAAGTTGAAGTTTCAGCTCTGCTTCTTCATATAGTTCATAGTTCAAAACAAACCGATCCCACTCGCTGTCACCAATGTGATAAACCGTGAACTGCAGCAGCTGAAGACTTGTTTACCTTTTTCAGTCATGTTAGTTTGACAAACGTTCTTTCGATGGCCTTTGGGTTCGAGGTCGATAGAAGACCTCCGGCAGGTTGCTGGATTTGCAACGGATGGACTCATTAAATTAATAAGCTGAATTAGACGATATGGAACTATATTTAATCATTTTAATTGATGGAAACTTGATCGTTGATTTGTATCATCGTAGAAATTACGCACACGAGTTACATAGAGTATCTTCTAGAAACTCTTACTATCAATTTAGCACAATAATAAAGTAACCTTAATTGGAATGCTCGATTGCTCGTACTTGTACATTTATAATAATCAATGTCCTCAACACCATGATTAGAATTATACCTGTGACTATCAATGATTTTGGACTAAACAATGGCAATCGCAATTAACCGCAATTAACTTAATGCAGAACTATTATCATGAATTGAAACACCAAAAAACAAGGTGGCGCTATTTATATAACATTGGTAGTACAGACAGGGTCGGAAGCGGAACGCACCAATATGTATTTATCACATAAACACTGGGCGGTAAAATGAACATGAAAACAAATTGGGTACCGGTATTGCTTTGTCATAGGTTAATTGTTTTTCCAATGCTGGGGAGAAAGGGGGTACTTAGTGGATATGAGGTGCTGCAAAATAGGGTGTCATTTTTCACCCTCTGGTATCTGGATGACCCCTTTTCAAAGACATTTTTGGTCAACTTTGGGTCAACTTTGGGATCCTTAATTTCTTTTTTTGGCTGTTCTTCGCCAAGATTTTAGTCAAATCTGTCAAATATAGGGGGAAATTATAGGTTTCTGGTAAACATATTTCCCCCCGAAAATTGGTAACTGCTATGTTCTGAAAAATACAGAAAAAGGCAAAAAAAATGAAGAACAAATCCTGAAGAGCCCGGTAGGGCCTATAGTGTGTTTTATATAGAGGTCTTCCAGTCCCCATACACTACCCATACATTATAGTGTATTATCCTGGAAGAGTGTGTTTTTGTTATTAGACCTACTATAAATTAAAAATGTCTTCATGAAATGTTCTCAACATTTGACAAATAAACTCTTTATGGTAAGTTACCCATTTTGGGACAGCGTGTATATATTCTGATTTTAATTTTGAAACGAAGACACCAATGATGCTGAATCATAAAGTGAGGCTCTGTGCATAGCAAAGGTATTGGATCAGAGTTTTATTGTTTGTTACCTTTTTAAAAAGATTTTCTGGCAATTTTGACAACATAAGGTTGTGTCTGTCTCTGTCCTAACTGTTTGAGGATAGGCCTAATCTGGCATGTGTTTTTGAGCATATCCAAAAAGAAAATGTTAATTAGAGATAATTAGAGATGCTAAGCATTCATAAACAGTTTAATAGATCAGACACTTCATATTTGCATGTAAATTAATAATCCATAGGGCGGTTATCTTCTTAGAGTTTTAAAAAGAATTTGCCAAAGGTTTTGAAAGATTCCCTAAAAATGTCATTTATCGTCATCATTTTTTTTATGACACCCCTAAACGAAAGCGAATAATTTTATGACCCTCCTACTCAGATTTTGATCATTCGTATGACCCCCACACACACGCACCCCTACATACTGAGTTATCTAGTTATATGGTTATTGGGGAACATTGACACAGAAGCCAAACAAATGTGGTCAAGTCAAACCTTTGCTTATGACCCTATACAATATTATTAATTTCCTGACCCCCCCCCCCCCCCCCCCCCCCCCCCCCATTGTCAGTGTAAACAATCTAAAATGCTTTTAAATTCTGGTATTTTAACTTCTTTGTGTTGTTTTATTTTCCCACAGAAATAACTTGCAATTGGTTTGACAACATGTATGCATTTCCCCTGGGATAATGACATCCTACAGGATAGAGTATCTCACTACAAAGCCGAAGGCTTGCCATGACAAGAAGAATGTGTTTTTTGGAAATGGTTGGGAGCTACTAATAAGAATAGGATGGATGACTGCAGTCATAAAAGTGTAGCAGAGTGCCGCATGACTGTCAGTGAACATAAAGAGCTGCATTTGCCTTCCATGGCCTTTTCATACAATATTTTACATTCAAGCCACATTCCAGTGCCCCATATTGAACGAACCCTAATGATCATCTAATTCCTCATGAACAATCAATAATAAACCAGTCACAGCCATGAATGTACATGCCTGCATTCTGTTAGTATAGGCCTTACCAAAAACCATTTTACAGGTGAGCTAATTCATACAAGTTTGGTCAATTATAGGGTACATTCTGCTAATTTTATTGTTTAATTTTTTAATCAACTAAATCTTAACATTAAAAGCGAATGCGATCAACCCCATTATGACCTCTCATTTGATCAATCTTGCATTGAAATACAGTCCATGTACATGTATAATGTGTACCCTTTTTCAGTCAAACACATAAACATGAAGAATTTCTTTTTAAAAAATGAATGCAGTTCATTTTTTAGGTTGTCCTTTGATATGATGTGTCATTCTGCAAGCTGTTGTGGTGCATATATTGTTTCATGCGCAGCAATATGCATCAAAAGATTCTGATTTGACTGCAATTGCAAGCAGACATTATTCTGCCACTTGTTGAGGTGGATGAGTATGGTGAGGCAGGAGGAATTGGGCCTTCTCTATCTTGGGACATCACATGTTCAGGCATCTCTAATCAAATTGAATCTACCTCATTTTTCTTATCCTGAATGCTTCTTAAGTTAGAACATTGTCCTATAATAAGAGCTTTATTCTTTACTTAGGCAAAAAAAGAAGGTTTGTCTTAGGAACGTGCGCGCATTGGTACATGTATGTGAAATAGGTTTTAATGCGTAGCTGTACACGGCCAACGATGCATGTGTCTTTTTGGGTTTTTTTCCCCCTGTGCATGGTTCTCTGTAAAAGCCTGAATCGAACCGAGAATGGTATGCATAATTTGGAAACGTTCAAACTAAACATGGCTGATAAAACAGAAATTGCATACCTCATAGCCAATTCTCTTTAAAAATAACCCGAATTGCACAGCACTTTTTTTGTAAAATGTTTCTGAGACAACCCTTTTTTGGGCCTTATAAATCTTAAGTGTGAAATAGGGCCCTGGTATTCTATAGCATTCTTACACATTAAGCCAAGCCTTTGTGGCCCTAATTGATTACATCTACATTTTGAATCAACCTCGATCGATATACCAAAAATCACTTTTATAACCCAACTCCTGTGAAATGTAGATTTATGCTGATTATAATATAGATTTATTATGTTTGTCTAATTTCAGGCCAAAATACCAGATCCATGTTCAGAAAGTAAAATGAAAGTATGTTGTAGAAACATGAAGAGAAGGAAAAGAAAGAAAAACCCATGGGAATAACTACAATGGATACCTTTTACCAATAGTAAACATGTGTCAAGGTGGGTGAATATTCTATCAATTGTAGCTATGTCAAATATATTTGTAACAGATATTTCAGGAAGGATAATTTATAACGCTAACTCCCAGGGCGTGTTCTGGGGAATAAACACTATTACAGTGGAGATAAATGGGATGTTTTTGTTTTGTTTTTTGTTATTGTGTTTGGGGTGGGGGGGGGGGGGGGGGGTTGTGCTTGTGGTGGGTTGTTGGGGTTTTTTTTTGGGGGGGGGGGGGGGCGTCAGGCTGGTCACGTGCCACTGAGTCATCTGTAAAATTATAAAATGTCCAGACCATTTGATAGCCCACCTGCAATTGCACCAAGGATATAGCAGGTAAGTGTATGATTAAAAAAAACACCTAGCAGTGCAGCTGGTTAGGGTTAATTTTTTTCAGATTAAGTTGACAAAAGTGACTACAAATTGATGGTGCTATGCAGGTATTAACAACCACTGATATTTCCTCAGTGTTTCTTCTTTATTTTTGATTTCATCTGATGATAATGATGCCCTTTGCGATCAGGACTTAATATACCCCTTGTTACCATTCATAAGGCAACATTTTTTTGTTATGTTGTCCTCGACCGCCCGTTCGTAAGATTTAGGGCCGCTCAGGGGTTTTTTTAAAGAGTTTTTAGATTTTTTTTTAATTTTTTTAAAAGATTTTTCTTTTTCTTCAGATTTTTTTTCAGATTTATTTTTTAACAGTTTAAATGGCATTGAATATTAAATTAAGTGTTTATAACATATATATGCGACTCTTAGAGTGATTTCAACTTCTTTTTGGATAAACTTTGAGCTTCCGCTGGTAAAAAAAAAAAAAAAAAAAGTTGTGGAGGACAACATAACATTTTATTTTTTTTGGCCTAAAGGGGGCTTTGTTGGTTTGTGTCGGTTTTTCATTTGATATATCATTGCTTGAGACCCCTATCAATCCAGAAAAGACAGAAATTAAGGTTATAGAACAATGAGACAAATATTTTAAACCATTTCTGTTAAAAGAAAGTAAAAATGATGATTTGTTTTCAGATCATATTTTCTTTCTTTCTTTCACACTCTTCTGTGCTTTCAAATGCTGTCTGTTGTTTGCTCCACTGTAATGTTGTTGTTATCTTGTTTGTTTAATATTGCGCTTTGGATTTCTAGATAAGATGGCGCATGAACATGTAATTAGCCCTATAACCATCCTCAATGCCGCAAATGTCCACGATAAAGTCTGTCTGTGTCATCTGGCGTAGGGGAGATTGCGGGAGAGTTGAGCCACCGGGAGAGTTGAAACCACCCCCCTATAACTCGAAAAGTAGTAACTTACTAAAATTTATATTGGCATATATTGTTATATAGCATCAATACGACATTCTTAGTGTTAAACTCTACTGTCATGTTTGCTCAGTATTAAAGATACCTAAACAAAATCATTTTTTTTCACTTTTGAGTGAAAAATAGAAAAATAAATGTTTTGTATTTTTTCCCATAGCAAGACTGAGAATATAATAGCGGTAATTTGTTTATTGAAGGGGGTATATATGACCATTATTTTAGAGAACTATTGTAAACTACCAAAATTTCTACACCAGACAGGATTGGGTTATTAACAAAATGGTCACCATGAGGAGAGTTGAGCCATTGGTCATGGGGAGAGTTGAGCATAGGGAAAACATGTAGTAACATTTTGATTTTTGGACTAAAGGTGAAAAATGTATAATAAATGAGAGAAAATGTTATTTTGTGCCATGATAATAACAATTGAGCACCATATTTACCTTAAGAATTAATAAATCAAAAGTTGAAAAAATATGATTTTGTTTTTTCCACCAGCCATTGACTTATCATGCTGGCTCAACTCTCCTGTAATGGTGGCTCAACTCTCCCATACTGTAGGGAGAGTTGAGCCACTTTAACCAATTTTTTTCAAACCTTTTGTATAAATAAGCCTTAAAACTGCTATCCCAACTGTTATTGTTTCACAATTGTTTCACAACGAAAACAACACTCTAAAGTTTATCTTACACTAATTTGTTACAGGTTTGTACTTTTCTTCCGCATATGGTGACACAAAATATAAAAAATGGCTCAACTCTCCCGCATCTCCCCTACTGGCCGGAGTATGGTGGGCCCCCCCCCGTGGCGCACTGGTAGAGCGGTTCGTCTGCGTTTTTGCCGTTGACAAAAAAAAAAACTTCAAAATGTGACTGAGGTTAGGGTTAACGGAATTTTGTTTCTCTTTTTTTTCTTTTCTTCAAATTGTCCATGTATGATTTTATTAACCCTAACCATCCTCAATGCCGCAAATGTCCATGGTAAAGTCTGTCTGGCGTGGCACTTTTTCGATAAAATAATGGCCCCAGGCTACATAGTCGGGCCATTATACTGGCCCGAGTATGGTAGTAGAGCGTTCGTCTCGAAATTGGTCATAGGTGACAAGTATGCAATAAATGTAACCGGAGGGTAGAAAAGGTGTCTTGAATGATGGCACTTTTACAAGTATTTCAATGAGAAAGATATTTGGTGTGGTGCGCCCTTGTGCATGGCGATCGCGCTATGCTACATTGACAGCCCGTAGGCCT
>CM069447.1:27865405-27973339 GCA_035610835.1 Ophiura sarsii
TGATAAGTGTATTCCAGTACTTGAACGTCTTAGGAAGAACATCGGTTTAACAAGATACATTGTTATACCATGGGTCCCTATTAGTACAGCACATTACCTTACTAGTGTAGTGGATTCACTGAGACCGCGGAATTATCACTTCCATGGGTTCGAATCTCGGTACAGCGGCTTAGTTTATTTTTCAAATTTTACTTCAAAGGTTTTGAAAAATTAAGATTTGAAAGAATTGAGTCGACCAGGACCGTAAAATATTTGTCTTCTTCTTCTTGCACCCTCCCCCTACTACTCATTCATACATAATATACACGGTGCTGTACAATATTTGTCTACAGGGACAACGGTTTAGTACGTTGCGTCGGATAGCTATCTTCAGAAGATAGTAATATAGCAGTAATGAGTAATCGACAATAGGCCCATGCCTTAGGTGATATCTCTTTGTAAAATACATCTTAAAGTCAAGTTTAAGAACAAAGTGATCTGACTATAACCAGGACAAGAGTATACAGTGAAGTTCAAGTCAAAGTTCTGAGGATAAGTAATTGAAATCAAACAGCTAACATGCGCTTTATAAAGCATGGCTTTTAAATGAAGATAATTCGGTTTAATGGAAAAAAGAGCGATCTCGTTCATGAATAAGACACTAAGGTCTTTGTTTCTGAAAACTAAAACAATTCTAAGAAATTATTCCAATGTTGTTCTCATTGTAGCCAAAATGTCTGGGTCATATCTAAACATACCAGGTGGAGTCACGTGCGATCAGGGACGATGATGTCATCGCTTGTAACACCCGCCGCTTTTAATAAGTTACTTGTAAAGTATGAAAATGTATCAAAACCATGGTTATTTATGTTTTTTAATTAAATATGTATACGCAATTGACATGAAGTTCAACTCAGAATGTTACCGAGATAATGTGCTTCATTTCTTAAAAAGATTGATTCAAATTGAAGCTACCGGTCTCGAGATATAAGGATATTCGTATTTTTTATAGCCCATTTTTCCACTTCTTTAATACAATCTTGTTCAAAACCTGTTGGGACACTTTACACATACGCACGGAATATCTACCAAATTGAGTAAAGCTTTCAGTTGAACATGTTGAAAGTATGATATTTCAAACTAGTTGATGTAAAGTCCCCCCCCCCCCCCCACCCCCCAAAATCAATGTTGGAGCGTATCTATACTACAGCCCTTTGATGGACGATGCTCTTATTCGGACCAACATTGAGTTTAGGGGGAGGGACTACCATTTTCGCAGTGCATGCAAGAAGTGTCCCAACAGTTTTGAACATGATTGTATTAAAGCATTGCAAAAAATATGTACTGAATGTATACACTTCCTTATAACTCCTTTAAAAATGTTTAAAATTATCTCATATTTGGCAATATTAGTCAGCGATAATGTACGGAGAGTATAGTTTAATTAATAAAATACTGGGTCAGCACTATCTTCAATTTAAAGGGGCATTGTCTGAATCACGCACCTAAATGGTACTTTTAACAAAGGCATCTTGATAGGATATAGGTAAAACAAAATATTATCATTAAGTAAACTATTGATTTTGATATAACAATCTTTGATCGCAATATCAGAAGTATATGATGGGCCGGGTTGGTGTGTGTGGAGACGGGGAATGGGAGGGGGGGGGGGGGTTGTGTGGTGTTTGTATGGTTCGGAGAATAACCAAAAGCGCAAGTTCTGAACGAGTCTTATCATGACAACGCTGGTAAGTAAAATACAATTATTATAGTATCAGATAGTTATCAAATCTATATAGATAGATGTCAACAAACACAAAATATCTACTTGAAAACGTAATAGTAAATTACATGGGCATATCGCATATTATATATTATACCCATTCGTATAAACAAATACAAAAAATTCACTTTAAATTTAAAGGTGACAAAGATTCCACGACACGTGGAATTAAAGAAAACAGCATAACAAACGAAAACAAAGCAATAACAAACACGACGAACTTTGCGGGAGTCGAACCTCCAACCTTTGCATTCTAAAACAGATCACACGCCACTAAGCTAACAGAGAAGTCAGCTTTTTAAAGAGGATTTTTGGTTATCATACACTAGCGCCGTAACGGTCAACCACGGTCCACACATCATTACAATAGGACGCTATGCACGGTCTACCAAAATTAAAAGAAAGGGAGTACTGATCATCCTTTTCTATTCATTTTGGTAGACCGTGCATAGCGTTCTATTGTAATGATGTGTGGACCGTGGTTGACCGTTACGGCGCTAGTGTATAATAACCAAAAATCCTCTTTAAAAAGCTGACTTCCCTGTTAGCTTAGTGGCGTGTGATCTGTCTTAGAACGCAAAGTTTGGAGGTTCGACTCCCGCAGAGTTCGTCGTGTTTGTTATTGCTTTGTTTTCGTTTGTTATGTTGTTTTCTTTCATTCCGCGTGCCGTGGAATCTTTGTCACCTTTAATTTTAAAGTTGATTTTTTATTTGTTTATATTACGAATGGGTATTTTTTGTTGACCGTGGTTATTCGTCTGAAATGCGAAAAATACATTATTATTTTGAACAGTATGAACGTGTATATAATTTTAATCGGGTAGACCGGTAATGATAAGTGTATTCCAGTACTTGAACGTCTTAGGAAGAACATCGGTTTAACAAGATACATTGTTATACCATGGGTCCCTATTAGTACAGCACATTACCTTACTAGTGTAGTGGATTCAACTGAGACCGCGGAATTATCACTTCCATGGGTTCGAATCTCGGTACAGCGGCTTAGTTTATTTTTTCAAATTTTACTTCAAAGGTTTTGAAAAATTAAGATTTGAAAGAATTGAGTCGACCAGGACCGTAAAATATTTGTCTTCTTCTTCTTGCACCCCTCCCCCTACTACTCATTCATACATAATATACACGGTGCTGTACAATATTTGTCTACAGGGACAACGGTTTAGTACGTTGCGTCGGATAGCTATCTTCAGAAGATAGTAATATAGCAGTAATGAGTAATCGACAATAGGCCCATGCCTTAGGTGATATCTCTTTGTAAAATACCATCTTAAAGTCAAGTTTAAGAACAAAGTGATCTGACTATAACCAGGACAAGAGTATACAGTGAAGTTCAAGTCAAAGTTCTGAGGATAAGTAATTGAAATCAAACAGCTAACATGCGCTTTATAAAGCATGGCTTTTAAATGAAGATAATTCGGTTTAATGGAAAAAAGAGCGATCTCGTTCATGAATAAGACACTAAGGTCTTTGTTTCTGAAAACTAAAACAATTCTAAGAAATTATTCCAATGTTGTTCTCATTGTAGCCAAAATGTCTGGGTCATATCTAAACATACCAGGTGGAGTCACGTGCGATCAGGGACGATGATGTCATCGCTTGTAACACCCGCCGCTTTTAATAAGTTACTTGTAAAGTATGAAAATGTATCAAAACCATGGTTATTTATGTTTTTTAATTAAATATGTATACGCAATTGACATGAAGTTCAACTCAGAATGTTACCGAGATAATGTGCTTCATTTCTTAAAAAGATTGATTCAAATTGAAGCTACCGGTCTCGAGATATAAGGATATTCGTATTTTTTATAGCCCATTTTTCCACTTCTTTAATACAATCTTGTTCAAAACCTGTTGGGACACTTTACACATACGCACGGAATATCTACCAAATTGAGTAAAGCTTTCAGTTGAACATGTTGAAAGTATGATATTTCAAACTAGTTGATGTAAAGTCCCCCCCCCCCCCCCCCCCCCCACCCCCCAAAATCAATGTTGGAGCGTATCTATACTACAGCCCTTTGATGGACGATGCTCTTATTCGGACCAACATTGAGTTTAGGGGGAGGGACTACCATTTTCGCAGTGCATGCAAGAAGTGTCCCAACAGTTTTGAACATGATTGTATTAAAGCATTGCAAAAAATATGTACTGAATGTATACACTTCCTTATAACTCCTTTAAAAATGTTTAAAATTATCTCATATTTGGCAATATTAGTCAGCGATAATGTACGGAGAGTATAGTTTAATTAATAAAATACTGGGTCAGCACTATCTTCAATTTAAAGGGGCATTGTCTGAATCACGCACCTAAATGGTACTTTTAACAAAGGCATCTTGATAGGATATAGGTAAAACAAAATATTATCATTAAGTAAACTATTGATTTTGATATAACAATCTTTGATCGCAATATCAGAAGTATATGATGGGCCGGGTTGGTGTGTGTGGAGACGGGGAATGGGAGGGGGGGGGGGGGGTTGTGTGGTGTTTGTATGGTTCGGAGAATAACCAAAAGCGCAAGTTCTGAACGAGTCTTATCATGACAACGCTGGTAAGTAAAATACAATTATTATAGTATCAGATAGTTATCAAATCTATATAGATAGATGTCAACAAACACAAAATATCTACTTGAAAACGTAATAGTAAATTACATGGGCATATCGCATATTATATATTATACCCATTCGTATAAACAAATACAAAAAATTCACTTTAAATTTAAAGGTGACAAAGATTCCACGACACGTGGAATTAAAGAAAACAGCATAACAAACGAAAACAAAGCAATAACAAACACGACGAACTTTGCGGGAGTCGAACCTCCAACCTTTGCATTCTAAAACAGATCACACGCCACTAAGCTAACAGAGAAGTCAGCTTTTTAAAGAGGATTTTTGGTTATCATACACTAGCGCCGTAACGGTCAACCACGGTCCACACATCATTACAATAGGACGCTATGCACGGTCTACCAAAATTAAAAGAAAGGGAGTACTGATCATCCTTTTCTATTCATTTTGGTAGACCGTGCATAGCGTTCTATTGTAATGATGTGTGGACCGTGGTTGACCGTTACGGCGCTAGTGTATAATAACCAAAAATCCTCTTTAAAAAGCTGACTTCCCTGTTAGCTTAGTGGCGTGTGATCTGTCTTAGAACGCAAAGTTTGGAGGTTCGACTCCCGCAGAGTTCGTCGTGTTTGTTATTGCTTTGTTTTCGTTTGTTATGTTGTTTTCTTTCATTCCGCGTGCCGTGGAATCTTTGTCACCTTTAATTTTAAAGTTGATTTTTTATTTGTTTATATTACGAATGGGTATTTTTTGTTGACCGTGGTTATTCGTCTGAAATGCGAAAAATACATTATTATTTTGAACAGTATGAACGTGTATATAATTTTAATCGGGTAGACCGGTAATGATAAGTGTATTCCAGTACTTGAACGTCTTAGGAAGAACATCGGTTTAACAAGATACATTGTTATACCATGGGTCCCTATTAGTACAGCACATTACCTTACTAGTGTAGTGGATTCAACTGAGACCGCGGAATTATCACTTCCATGGGTTCGAATCTCGGTACAGCGGCTTAGTTTATTTTTTCAAATTTTACTTCAAAGGTTTTGAAAAATTAAGATTTGAAAGAATTGAGTCGACCAGGACCGTAAAATATTTGTCTTCTTCTTCTTGCACCCCTCCCCCTACTACTCATTCATACATAATATACACGGTGCTGTACAATATTTGTCTACAGGGACAACGGTTTAGTACGTTGCGTCGGATAGCTATCTTCAGAAGATAGTAATATAGCAGTAATGAGTAATCGACAATAGGCCCATGCCTTAGGTGATATCTCTTTGTAAAATACCATCTTAAAGTCAAGTTTAAGAACAAAGTGATCTGACTATAACCAGGACAAGAGTATACAGTGAAGTTCAAGTCAAAGTTCTGAGGATAAGTAATTGAAATCAAACAGCTAACATGCGCTTTATAAAGCATGGCTTTTAAATGAAGATAATTCGGTTTAATGGAAAAAAGAGCGATCTCGTTCATGAATAAGACACTAAGGTCTTTGTTTCTGAAAACTAAAACAATTCTAAGAAATTATTCCAATGTTGTTCTCATTGTAGCCAAAATGTCTGGGTCATATCTAAACATACCAGGTGGAGTCACGTGCGATCAGGGACGATGATGTCATCGCTTGTAACACCCGCCGCTTTTAATAAGTTACTTGTAAAGTATGAAAATGTATCAAAACCATGGTTATTTATGTTTTTTAATTAAATATGTATACGCAATTGACATGAAGTTCAACTCAGAATGTTACCGAGATAATGTGCTTCATTTCTTAAAAAGATTGATTCAAATTGAAGCTACCGGTCTCGAGATATAAGGATATTCGTATTTTTTATAGCCCATTTTTCCACTTCTTTAATACAATCTTGTTCAAAACCTGTTGGGACACTTTACACATACGCACGGAATATCTACCAAATTGAGTAAAGCTTTCAGTTGAACATGTTGAAAGTATGATATTTCAAACTAGTTGATGTAAAGTCCCCCCCCCCCCCCCCCACCCCCCAAAATCAATGTTGGAGCGTATCTATACTACAGCCCTTTGATGGACGATGCTCTTATTCGGACCAACATTGAGTTTAGGGGGAGGGACTACCATTTTCGCAGTGCATGCAAGAAGTGTCCCAACAGTTTTGAACATGATTGTATTAAAGCATTGCAAAAAATATGTACTGAATGTATACACTTCCTTATAACTCCTTTAAAAATGTTTAAAATTATCTCATATTTGGCAATATTAGTCAGCGATAATGTACGGAGAGTATAGTTTAATTAATAAAATACTGGGTCAGCACTATCTTCAATTTAAAGGGGCATTGTCTGAATCACGCACCTAAATGGTACTTTTAACAAAGGCATCTTGATAGGATATAGGTAAAACAAAATATTATCATTAAGTAAACTATTGATTTTGATATAACAATCTTTGATCGCAATATCAGAAGTATATGATGGGCCGGGTTGGTGTGTGTGGAGACGGGGAATGGGAGGGGGGGGGGGGTTGTGTGGTGTTTGTATGGTTCGGAGAATAACCAAAAGCGCAAGTTCTGAACGAGTCTTATCATGACAACGCTGGTAAGTAAAATACAATTATTATAGTATCAGATAGTTATCAAATCTATATAGATAGATGTCAACAAACACAAAATATCTACTTGAAAACGTAATAGTAAATTACATGGGCATATCGCATATTATATATTATACCCATTCGTATAAACAAATACAAAAAATTCACTTTAAATTTAAAGGTGACAAAGATTCCACGACACGTGGAATTAAAGAAAACAGCATAACAAACGAAAACAAAGCAATAACAAACACGACGAACTTTGCGGGAGTCGAACCTCCAACCTTTGCATTCTAAAACAGATCACACGCCACTAAGCTAACAGAGAAGTCAGCTTTTTAAAGAGGATTTTTGGTTATCATACACTAGCGCCGTAACGGTCAACCACGGTCCACACATCATTACAATAGGACGCTATGCACGGTCTACCAAAATTAAAAGAAAGGGAGTACTGATCATCCTTTTCTATTCATTTTGGTAGACCGTGCATAGCGTTCTATTGTAATGATGTGTGGACCGTGGTTGACCGTTACGGCGCTAGTGTATAATAACCAAAAATCCTCTTTAAAAAGCTGACTTCCCTGTTAGCTTAGTGGCGTGTGATCTGTCTTAGAACGCAAAGTTTGGAGGTTCGACTCCCGCAGAGTTCGTCGTGTTTGTTATTGCTTTGTTTTCGTTTGTTATGTTGTTTTCTTTCATTCCGCGTGCCGTGGAATCTTTGTCACCTTTAATTTTAAAGTTGATTTTTTATTTGTTTATATTACGAATGGGTATTTTTTGTTGACCGTGGTTATTCGTCTGAAATGCGAAAAATACATTATTATTTTGAACAGTATGAACGTGTATATAATTTTAATCGGGTAGACCGGTAATGATAAGTGTATTCCAGTACTTGAACGTCTTAGGAAGAACATCGGTTTAACAAGATACATTGTTATACCATGGGTCCCTATTAGTACAGCACATTACCTTACTAGTGTAGTGGATTCAACTGAGACCGCGGAATTATCACTTCCATGGGTTCGAATCTCGGTACAGCGGCTTAGTTTATTTTTTCAAATTTTACTTCAAAGGTTTTGAAAAATTAAGATTTGAAAGAATTGAGTCGACCAGGACCGTAAAATATTTGTCTTCTTCTTCTTGCACCCCTCCCCCTACTACTCATTCATACATAATATACACGGTGCTGTACAATATTTGTCTACAGGGACAACGGTTTAGTACGTTGCGTCGGATAGCTATCTTCAGAAGATAGTAATATAGCAGTAATGAGTAATCGACAATAGGCCCATGCCTTAGGTGATATCTCTTTGTAAAATACCATCTTAAAGTCAAGTTTAAGAACAAAGTGATCTGACTATAACCAGGACAAGAGTATACAGTGAAGTTCAAGTCAAAGTTCTGAGGATAAGTAATTGAAATCAAACAGCTAACATGCGCTTTATAAAGCATGGCTTTTAAATGAAGATAATTCGGTTTAATGGAAAAAAGAGCGATCTCGTTCATGAATAAGACACTAAGGTCTTTGTTTCTGAAAACTAAAACAATTCTAAGAAATTATTCCAATGTTGTTCTCATTGTAGCCAAAATGTCTGGGTCATATCTAAACATACCAGGTGGAGTCACGTGCGATCAGGGACGATGATGTCATCGCTTGTAACACCCGCCGCTTTTAATAAGTTACTTGTAAAGTATGAAAATGTATCAAAACCATGGTTATTTATGTTTTTTAATTAAATATGTATACGCAATTGACATGAAGTTCAACTCAGAATGTTACCGAGATAATGTGCTTCATTTCTTAAAAAGATTGATTCAAATTGAAGCTACCGGTCTCGAGATATAAGGATATTCGTATTTTTTATAGCCCATTTTTCCACTTCTTTAATACAATCTTGTTCAAAACCTGTTGGGACACTTTACACATACGCACGGAATATCTACCAAATTGAGTAAAGCTTTCAGTTGAACATGTTGAAAGTATGATATTTCAAACTAGTTGATGTAAAGTCCCCCCCCCCCCCCCCACCCCCCAAAATCAATGTTGGAGCGTATCTATACTACAGCCCTTTGATGGACGATGCTCTTATTCGGACCAACATTGAGTTTAGGGAGAGGGACTACCATTTTCGCAGTGCATGCAAGAAGTGTCCCAACAGTTTTGAACATGATTGTATTAAAGCATTGCAAAAAATATGTACTGAATGTATACACTTCCTTATAACTCCTTTAAAAATGTTTAAAATTATCTCATATTTGGCAATATTAGTCAGCGATAATGTACGGAGAGTATAGTTTAATTAATAAAATACTGGGTCAGCACTATCTTCAATTTAAAGGGGCATTGTCTGAATCACGCACCTAAATGGTACTTTTAACAAAGGCATCTTGATAGGATATAGGTAAAACAAAATATTATCATTAAGTAAACTATTGATTTTGATATAACAATCTTTGATCGCAATATCAGAAGTATATGATGGGCCGGGTTGGTGTGTGTGGAGACGGGGAATGGGAGGGGGGGGGGGGGGTTGTGTGGTGTTTGTATGGTTCGGAGAATAACCAAAAGCGCAAGTTCTGAACGAGTCTTATCATGACAACGCTGGTAAGTAAAATACAATTATTATAGTATCAGATAGTTATCAAATCTATATAGATAGATGTCAACAAACACAAAATATCTACTTGAAAACGTAATAGTAAATTACATGGGCATATCGCATATTATATATTATACCCATTCGTATAAACAAATACAAAAAATTCACTTTAAATTTAAAGGTGACAAAGATTCCACGACACGTGGAATTAAAGAAAACAGCATAACAAACGAAAACAAAGCAATAACAAACACGACGAACTTTGCGGGAGTCGAACCTCCAACCTTTGCATTCTAAAACAGATCACACGCCACTAAGCTAACAGAGAAGTCAGCTTTTTAAAGAGGATTTTTGGTTATCATACACTAGCGCCGTAACGGTCAACCACGGTCCACACATCATTACAATAGGACGCTATGCACGGTCTACCAAAATTAAAAGAAAGGGAGTACTGATCATCCTTTTCTATTCATTTTGGTAGACCGTGCATAGCGTTCTATTGTAATGATGTGTGGACCGTGGTTGACCGTTACGGCGCTAGTGTATAATAACCAAAAATCCTCTTTAAAAAGCTGACTTCCCTGTTAGCTTAGTGGCGTGTGATCTGTCTTAGAACGCAAAGTTTGGAGGTTCGACTCCCGCAGAGTTCGTCGTGTTTGTTATTGCTTTGTTTTCGTTTGTTATGTTGTTTTCTTTCATTCCGCGTGCCGTGGAATCTTTGTCACCTTTAATTTTAAAGTTGATTTTTTATTTGTTTATATTACGAATGGGTATTTTTTGTTGACCGTGGTTATTCGTCTGAAATGCGAAAAATACATTATTATTTTGAACAGTATGAACGTGTATATAATTTTAATCGGGTAGACCGGTAATGATAAGTGTATTCCAGTACTTGAACGTCTTAGGAAGAACATCGGTTTAACAAGATACATTGTTATACCATGGGTCCCTATTAGTACAGCACATTACCTTACTAGAGTAGTGGATTCAACTGAGACCGCGGAATTATCACTTCCATGGGTTCGAATCTCGGTACAGCGGCTTAGTTTATTTTTTCAAATTTTACTTCAAAAGTTTTGAAAAATTAAGATTTGAAAGAATTGAGTCGACCAGGACCGTAAAATATTTGTCTTCTTCTTCTTGCACCCCTCCCCCTACTACTCATTCATACATAATATACACGGTGCTGTACAATATTTGTCTACAGGGACAACGGTTTAGTACGTTGCGTCGGATAGCTATCTTCAGAAGATAGTAATATAGCAGTAATGAGTAATCGACAATAGGCCCATGCCTTAGGTGATATCTCTTTGTAAAATACCATCTTAAAGTCAAGTTTAAGAACAAAGTGATCTGACTATAACCAGGACAAGAGTATACAGTGAAGTTCAAGTCAAAGTTCTGAGGATAAGTAATTGAAATCAAACAGCTAACATGCGCTTTATAAAGCATGGCTTTTAAATGAAGATAATTCGGTTTAATGGAAAAAAGAGCGATCTCGTTCATGAATAAGACACTAAGGTCTTTGTTTCTGAAAACTAAAACAATTCTAAGAAATTATTCCAATGTTGTTCTCATTGTAGCCAAAATGTCTGGGTCATATCTAAACATACCAGGTGGAGTCACGTGCGATCAGGGACGATGATGTCATCGCTTGTAACACCCGCCGCTTTTAATAAGTTACTTGTAAAGTATGAAAATGTATCAAAACCATGGTTATTTATGTTTTTTAATTAAATATGTATACGCAATTGACATGAAGTTCAACTCAGAATGTTACCGAGATAATGTGCTTCATTTCTTAAAAAGATTGATTCAAATTGAAGCTACCGGTCTCGAGATATAAGGATATTCGTATTTTTTATAGCCCATTTTTCCACTTCTTTAATACAATCTTGTTCAAAACCTGTTGGGACACTTTACACATACGCACGGAATATCTACCAAATTGAGTAAAGCTTTCAGTTGAACATGTTGAAAGTATGATATTTCAAACTAGTTGATGTAAAGTCCCCCCCCCCCCCCCCACCCCCCAAAATCAATGTTGGAGCGTATCTATACTACAGCCCTTTGATGGACGATGCTCTTATTCGGACCAACATTGAGTTTAGGGGGAGGGACTACCATTTTCGCAGTGCATGCAAGAAGTGTCCCAACAGTTTTGAACATGATTGTATTAAAGCATTGCAAAAAATATGTACTGAATGTATACACTTCCTTATAACTCCTTTAAAAATGTTTAAAATTATCTCATATTTGGCAATATTAGTCAGCGATAATGTACGGAGAGTATAGTTTAATTAATAAAATACTGGGTCAGCACTATCTTCAATTTAAAGGGGCATTGTCTGAATCACGCACCTAAATGGTACTTTTAACAAAGGCATCTTGATAGGATATAGGTAAAACAAAATATTATCATTAAGTAAACTATTGATTTTGATATAACAATCTTTGATCGCAATATCAGAAGTATATGATGGGCCGGGTTGGTGTGTGTGGAGACGGGGAATGGGAGGGGGGGGGGGGGTTGTGTGGTGTTTGTATGGTTCGGAGAATAACCAAAAGCGCAAGTTCTGAACGAGTCTTATCATGACAACGCTGGTAAGTAAAATACAATTATTATAGTATCAGATAGTTATCAAATCTATATAGATAGATGTCAACAAACACAAAATATCTACTTGAAAACGTAATAGTAAATTACATGGGCATATCGCATATTATATATTATACCCATTCGTATAAACAAATACAAAAAATTCACTTTAAATTTAAAGGTGACAAAGATTCCACGACACGTGGAATTAAAGAAAACAGCATAACAAACGAAAACAAAGCAATAACAAACACGACGAACTTTGCGGGAGTCGAACCTCCAACCTTTGCATTCTAAAACAGATCACACGCCACTAAGCTAACAGAGAAGTCAGCTTTTTAAAGAGGATTTTTGGTTATCATACACTAGCGCCGTAACGGTCAACCACGGTCCACACATCATTACAATAGGACGCTATGCACGGTCTACCAAAATTAAAAGAAAGGGAGTACTGATCATCCTTTTCTATTCATTTTGGTAGACCGTGCATAGCGTTCTATTGTAATGATGTGTGGACCGTGGTTGACCGTTACGTCGCTAGTGTATAATAACCAAAAATCCTCTTTAAAAAGCTGACTTCCCTGTTAGCTTAGTGGCGTGTGATCTGTCTTAGAACGCAAAGTTTGGAGGTTCGACTCCCGCAGAGTTCGTCGTGTTTGTTATTGCTTTGTTTTCGTTTGTTATGTTGTTTTCTTTCATTCCGCGTGCCGTGGAATCTTTGTCACCTTTAATTTTAAAGTTGATTTTTTATTTGTTTATATTACGAATGGGTATTTTTTGTTGACCGTGGTTATTCGTCTGAAATGCGAAAAATACATTATTATTTTGAACAGTATGAACGTGTATATAATTTTAATCGGGTAGACCGGTAATGATAAGTGTATTCCAGTACTTGAACGTCTTAGGAAGAACATCGGTTTAACAAGATACATTGTTATACCATGGGTCCCTATTAGTACAGCACATTACCTTACTAGTGTAGTGGATTCAACTGAGACCGCGGAATTATCACTTCCATGGGTTCGAATCTCGGTACAGCGGCTTAGTTTATTTTTTCAAATTTTACTTCAAAGGTTTTGAAAAATTAAGATTTGAAAGAATTGAGTCGACCAGGACCGTAAAATATTTGTCTTCTTCTTCTTGCACCCCTCCCCCTACTACTCATTCATACATAATATACACGGTGCTGTACAATATTTGTCTACAGGGACAACGGTTTAGTACGTTGCGTCGGATAGCTATCTTCAGAAGATAGTAATATAGCAGTAATGAGTAATCGACAATAGGCCCATGCCTTAGGTGATATCTCTTTGTAAAATACCATCTTAAAGTCAAGTTTAAGAACAAAGTGATCTGACTATAACCAGGACAAGAGTATACAGTGAAGTTCAAGTCAAAGTTCTGAGGATAAGTAATTGAAATCAAACAGCTAACATGCGCTTTATAAAGCATGGCTTTTAAATGAAGATAATTCGGTTTAATGGAAAAAAGAGCGATCTCGTTCATGAATAAGACACTAAGGTCTTTGTTTCTGAAAACTAAAACAATTCTAAGAAATTATTCCAATGTTGTTCTCATTGTAGCCAAAATGTCTGGGTCATATCTAAACATACCAGGTGGAGTCACGTGCGATCAGGGACGATGATGTCATCGCTTGTAACACCCGCCGCTTTTAATAAGTTACTTGTAAAGTATGAAAATGTATCAAAACCATGGTTATTTATGTTTTTTAATTAAATATGTATACGCAATTGACATGAAGTTCAACTCAGAATGTTACCGAGATAATGTGCTTCATTTCTTAAAAAGATTGATTCAAATTGAAGCTACCGGTCTCGAGATATAAGGATATTCGTATTTTTTATAGCCCATTTTTCCACTTCTTTAATACAATCTTGTTCAAAACCTGTTGGGACACTTTACACATACGCACGGAATATCTACCAAATTGAGTAAAGCTTTCAGTTGAACATGTTGAAAGTATGATATTTCAAACTAGTTGATGTAAAGTCCCCCCCCCCCCACCCCCCAAAATCAATGTTGGAGCGTATCTATACTACAGCCCTTTGATGGACGATGCTCTTATTCGGACCAACATTGAGTTTAGGGGGAGGGACTACCATTTTCGCAGTGCATGCAAGAAGTGTCCCAACAGTTTTGAACATGATTGTATTAAAGCATTGCAAAAAATATGTACTGAATGTATACACTTCCTTATAACTCCTTTAAAAATGTTTAAAATTATCTCATATTTGGCAATATTAGTCAGCGATAATGTACGGAGAGTATAGTTTAATTAATAAAATACTGGGTCAGCACTATCTTCAATTTAAAGGGGCATTGTCTGAATCACGCACCTAAATGGTACTTTTAACAAAGGCATCTTGATAGGATATAGGTAAAACAAAATATTATCATTAAGTAAACTATTGATTTTGATATAACAATCTTTGATCGCAATATCAGAAGTATATGATGGGCCGGGTTGGTGTGTGTGGAGACGGGGAATGGGAGGGGGGGGGGGGGTTGTGTGGTGTTTGTATGGTTCGGAGAATAACCAAAAGCGCAAGTTCTGAACGAGTCTTATCATGACAACGCTGGTAAGTAAAATACAATTATTATAGTATCAGATAGTTATCAAATCTATATAGATAGATGTCAACAAACACAAAATATCTACTTGAAAACGTAATAGTAAATTACATGGGCATATCGCATATTATATATTATACCCATTCGTATAAACAAATACAAAAAATTCACTTTAAATTTAAAGGTGACAAAGATTCCACGACACGTGGAATTAAAGAAAACAGCATAACAAACGAAAACAAAGCAATAACAAACACGACGAACTTTGCGGGAGTCGAACCTCCAACCTTTGCATTCTAAAACAGATCACACGCCACTAAGCTAACAGAGAAGTCAGCTTTTTAAAGAGGATTTTTGGTTATCATACACTAGCGCCGTAACGGTCAACCACGGTCCACACATCATTACAATAGGACGCTATGCACGGTCTACCAAAATTAAAAGAAAGGGAGTACTGATCATCCTTTTCTATTCATTTTGGTAGACCGTGCATAGCGTTCTATTGTAATGATGTGTGGACCGTGGTTGACCGTTACGGCGCTAGTGTATAATAACCAAAAATCCTCTTTAAAAAGCTGACTTCCCTGTTAGCTTAGTGGCGTGTGATCTGTCTTAGAACGCAAAGTTTGGAGGTTCGACTCCCGCAGAGTTCGTCGTGTTTGTTATTGCTTTGTTTTCGTTTGTTATGTTGTTTTCTTTCATTCCGCGTGCCGTGGAATCTTTGTCACCTTTAATTTTAAAGTTGATTTTTTATTTGTTTATATTACGAATGGGTATTTTTTGTTGACCGTGGTTATTCGTCTGAAATGCGAAAAATACATTATTATTTTGAACAGTATGAACGTGTATATAATTTTAATCGGGTAGACCGGTAATGATAAGTGTATTCCAGTACTTGAACGTCTTAGGAAGAACATCGGTTTAACAAGATACATTGTTATACCATGGGTCCCTATTAGTACAGCACATTACCTTACTAGTGTAGTGGATTCAACTGAGACCGCGGAATTATCACTTCCATGGGTTCGAATCTCGGTACAGCGGCTTAGTTTATTTTTTCAAATTTTACTTCAAAGGTTTTGAAAAATTAAGATTTGAAAGAATTGAGTCGACCAGGACCGTAAAATATTTGTCTTCTTCTTCTTGCACCCCTCCCCCTACTACTCATTCATACATAATATACACGGTGCTGTACAATATTTGTCTACAGGGACAACGGTTTAGTACGTTGCGTCGGATAGCTATCTTCAGAAGATAGTAATATAGCAGTAATGAGTAATCGACAATAGGCCCATGCCTTAGGTGATATCTCTTTGTAAAATACCATCTTAAAGTCAAGTTTAAGAACAAAGTGATCTGACTATAACCAGGACAAGAGTATACAGTGAAGTTCAAGTCAAAGTTCTGAGGATAAGTAATTGAAATCAAACAGCTAACATGCGCTTTATAAAGCATGGCTTTTAAATGAAGATAATTCGGTTTAATGGAAAAAAGAGCGATCTCGTTCATGAATAAGACACTAAGGTCTTTGTTTCTGAAAACTAAAACAATTCTAAGAAATTATTCCAATGTTGTTCTCATTGTAGCCAAAATGTCTGGGTCATATCTAAACATACCAGGTGGAGTCACGTGCGATCAGGGACGATGATGTCATCGCTTGTAACACCCGCCGCTTTTAATAAGTTACTTGTAAAGTATGAAAATGTATCAAAACCATGGTTATTTATGTTTTTTAATTAAATATGTATACGCAATTGACATGAAGTTCAACTCAGAATGTTACCGAGATAATGTGCTTCATTTCTTAAAAAGATTGATTCAAATTGAAGCTACCGGTCTCGAGATATAAGGATATTCGTATTTTTTATAGCCCATTTTTCCACTTCTTTAATACAATCTTGTTCAAAACCTGTTGGGACACTTTACACATACGCACGGAATATCTACCAAATTGAGTAAAGCTTTCAGTTGAACATGTTGAAAGTATGATATTTCAAACTAGTTGATGTAAAGTCCCCCCCCCCCCCCCACCCCCCAAAATCAATGTTGGAGCGTATCTATACTACAGCCCTTTGATGGACGATGCTCTTATTCGGACCAACATTGAGTTTAGGGGGAGGGACTACCATTTTCGCAGTGCATGCAAGAAGTGTCCCAACAGTTTTGAACATGATTGTATTAAAGCATTGCAAAAAATATGTACTGAATGTATACACTTCCTTATAACTCCTTTAAAAATGTTTAAAATTATCTCATATTTGGCAATATTAGTCAGCGATAATGTACGGAGAGTATAGTTTAATTAATAAAATACTGGGTCAGCACTATCTTCAATTTAAAGGGGCATTGTCTGAATCACGCACCTAAATGGTACTTTTAACAAAGGCATCTTGATAGGATATAGGTAAAACAAAATATTATCATTAAGTAAACTATTGATTTTGATATAACAATCTTTGATCGCAATATCAGAAGTATATGATGGGCCGGGTTGGTGTGTGTGGAGACGGGGAATGGGAGGGGGGGGGGGGGGTTGTGTGGTGTTTGTATGGTTCGGAGAATAACCAAAAGCGCAAGTTCTGAACGAGTCTTATCATGACAACGCTGGTAAGTAAAATACAATTATTATAGTATCAGATAGTTATCAAATCTATATAGATAGATGTCAACAAACACAAAATATCTACTTGAAAACGTAATAGTAAATTACATGGGCATATCGCATATTATATATTATACCCATTCGTATAAACAAATACAAAAAATTCACTTTAAATTTAAAGGTGACAAAGATTCCACGACACGTGGAATTAAAGAAAACAGCATAACAAACGAAAACAAAGCAATAACAAACACGACGAACTTTGCGGGAGTCGAACCTCCAACCTTTGCATTCTAAAACAGATCACACGCCACTAAGCTAACAGAGAAGTCAGCTTTTTAAAGAGGATTTTTGGTTATCATACACTAGCGCCGTAACGGTCAACCACGGTCCACACATCATTACAATAGGACGCTATGCACGGTCTACCAAAATTAAAAGAAAGGGAGTACTGATCATCCTTTTCTATTCATTTTGGTAGACCGTGCATAGCGTTCTATTGTAATGATGTGTGGACCGTGGTTGACCGTTACGGCGCTAGTGTATAATAACCAAAAATCCTCTTTAAAAAGCTGACTTCCCTGTTAGCTTAGTGGCGTGTGATCTGTCTTAGAACGCAAAGTTTGGAGGTTCGACTCCCGCAGAGTTCGTCGTGTTTGTTATTGCTTTGTTTTCGTTTGTTATGTTGTTTTCTTTCATTCCGCGTGCCGTGGAATCTTTGTCACCTTTAATTTTAAAGTTGATTTTTTATTTGTTTATATTACGAATGGGTATTTTTTGTTGACCGTGGTTATTCGTCTGAAATGCGAAAAATACATTATTATTTTGAACAGTATGAACGTGTATATAATTTTAATCGGGTAGACCGGTAATGATAAGTGTATTCCAGTACTTGAACGTCTTAGGAAGAACATCGGTTTAACAAGATACATTGTTATACCATGGGTCCCTATTAGTACAGCACATTACCTTACTAGTGTAGTGGATTCAACTGAGACCGCGGAATTATCACTTCCATGGGTTCGAATCTCGGTACAGCGGCTTAGTTTATTTTTTCAAATTTTACTTCAAAGGTTTTGAAAAATTAAGATTTGAAAGAATTGAGTCGACCAGGACCGTAAAATATTTGTCTTCTTCTTCTTGCACCCCTCCCCCTACTACTCATTCATACATAATATACACGGTGCTGTACAATATTTGTCTACAGGGACAACGGTTTAGTACGTTGCGTCGGATAGCTATCTTCAGAAGATAGTAATATAGCAGTAATGAGTAATCGACAATAGGCCCATGCCTTAGGTGATATCTCTTTGTAAAATACCATCTTAAAGTCAAGTTTAAGAACAAAGTGATCTGACTATAACCAGGACAAGAGTATACAGTGAAGTTCAAGTCAAAGTTCTGAGGATAAGTAATTGAAATCAAACAGCTAACATGCGCTTTATAAAGCATGGCTTTTAAATGAAGATAATTCGGTTTAATGGAAAAAAGAGCGATCTCGTTCATGAATAAGACACTAAGGTCTTTGTTTCTGAAAACTAAAACAATTCTAAGAAATTATTCCAATGTTGTTCTCATTGTAGCCAAAATGTCTGGGTCATATCTAAACATACCAGGTGGAGTCACGTGCGATCAGGGACGATGATGTCATCGCTTGTAACACCCGCCGCTTTTAATAAGTTACTTGTAAAGTATGAAAATGTATCAAAACCATGGTTATTTATGTTTTTTAATTAAATATGTATACGCAATTGACATGAAGTTCAACTCAGAATGTTACCGAGATAATGTGCTTCATTTCTTAAAAAGATTGATTCAAATTGAAGCTACCGGTCTCGAGATATAAGGATATTCGTATTTTTTATAGCCCATTTTTCCACTTCTTTAATACAATCTTGTTCAAAACCTGTTGGGACACTTTACACATACGCACGGAATATCTACCAAATTGAGTAAAGCTTTCAGTTGAACATGTTGAAAGTATGATATTTCAAACTAGTTGATGTAAAGTCCCCCCCCCCCCCCCCCCCCCACCCCCCAAAATCAATGTTGGAGCGTATCTATACTACAGCCCTTTGATGGACGATGCTCTTATTCGGACCAACATTGAGTTTAGGGGGAGGGACTACCATTTTCGCAGTGCATGCAAGAAGTGTCCCAACAGTTTTGAACATGATTGTATTAAAGCATTGCAAAAAATATGTACTGAATGTATACACTTCCTTATAGTCGGGCGGCGGCTCCCATAGACACTGTACTTAAGCGTGGCACCCCCTCTTGCTCACGATGTAAACGTAACCAAAACAAGTTCAATGAATTTTATAATTATTATCAGGAATCGCTAGGGGTGTGAGATTTGTTGTAGTGTCATATTTTCCCAGAAATGATCATTCTAAGCAGGTTATTTTTAAAAATAGATTCGCTGAATATAGTACATTGCTATAATATGACATCGATCCATTGACTACGGAAAAATCAATGTATTTTCACAGTGGCGTTGCCATCCACAATTAACGTCACTAACCTTAGCTGTACACAAAATTCCTTTTTAGTTTGCGTCTAATGTATTTTGTATAGGTCAATGTTAAAATGTTGCAATAAACAACATTAAAAGTCCGCAATCTAGCTGAAATAATTATCGTATATAATATACATATATACAATTTATATGAGACCATACATATATTTTTAAGACCTTTTGATAGAAAGATATGTGTAGGGGTTCGTCATAGTATTTTCATATTTTAATCACACTACTTCCTAATCTCAAAATTGAATCATCACGATAAATAAAAACGACACTACTATTAAATGTTCGTCTTGATATAAAAACATCGTTTATTTATTTAACTAATATCAATCCTAATGATTCAAATGAATACTCGATATAATAATAATACAAGGCAGTCAAATTAATTCATGACATAACAATGTTCAAAAGGGTAAATTATATAAATTATATAATATTATAAATTATATTGCACAGATAAATGAGAGTGTGTGAGTCACCTCAATCATTATTTCATTATACTGTAAAGCTTCAAGTGAAACTGTTTTTTAGTAATATTGCATTAGTTACATACACATACTACACAATGATTGATTATAAATATCAATAATTCAAAAATCATATTTCAAACTTATACCGTATTTTGAGTGACTTCTTTAAAATTCAGTAAATATTCTATAATTATTGTACAAACGATCAACCTCGATTTGAATGAAATAAAATACCCCTACTAATTCAGTCGTGATCATTATTTTACATTGAAGCTATTTAAGGGCGGTATTTCGCGATACAATTGTTTGCTTTTTTGATATTGGCTGCGTAAGTTACGCACTATTCATTACTTCATGAATAATCGCGATAGCTGCGTACCAAGTGCGTTCCAATCAAATTAATCGTTAGATGAGAACGCGCACGCCGAGCGCGGGTTACTAATAATTGCCCGAAAGTGCTGCGCCAAAGTGTTCCATTGTTTTGCTCACTGACCGACCAATCAAATTAACGCCTCACGCCCCTAAACTGAATATTCAATGAGTTAGTGAGGAAACACGATTAAAGCTTATTTCTGATTGGTTGAATGATAAAAATGTTAATGAGGGGATGACCCGACTTGGACTGTTTCAATAACTAAGAAGGGGTGGACCAAATAAACAGAACACTAATTAATTATTAGCAAGATTATATCGGTACAAATCAACGATGTGGATAAAATATGCATCTTTTTCAGTAATGAATGAGAATAATAACTGCTTAACAACTGTTTTCGTGAATTTGTTTTGAAATCCTCGGGTTTTGTTCTGGTCATTCGGAATTGTCCCTCGGGGGCTGCGCCCCTCGGGACAATCCCTCAGACCAGAACAAAAACCTCTGATTTTAAAACAAATTCACGAAAACAGTTGTTACGCAGTTATTATTCTCTAAACATAACATGAAGAGGACGATGCCTTTTTCAAATATTTTATAGATGGGGGCGTGGGTCACACAAAACCTGCTCTCATTGGACTATAAATATATTACCAACATATCGGGCTTTGTAAATGCTTTAACAAACAATTTATGGATGATATAAAAAAACACCAATATTGAAGAATTTCATAAAAAAATGAACGAGGCGACGAGAAACTACTTTATTTTATTATTAATTATTAATTGGCCTTTTAACACTTTTCACGAGGTATGTTTGTACTTATTTCCATGCATTTCACATGATGATTCCAAATATGGTTATGAAATTTAACAATGTTGACATTTTTAAACAGATTGAGACATTTTGGAATGTCGTCTGCAGACGCCTGCCGCGTGGAAAATGTTTATAAGGCAAATTAATAATAAAATAAAGTAGTTTCTCAAATGCATATAAATTTGAAGATGTAGGCCTTAAAATACCTACTTCTCTATCCATTTATATGCATTTTTCCTATACTAATTTTTAAACATTAATATTATTGCATACTTAATATAGTCCCTAAAATATAAACAAATTCTTGTTATTTATGCCCTCGTTCTTCTCATAAACGATTTATTTGTGTGATTTTTATAAAAAAACTACTTGCTAGTCCGTATGATTTAACTTACAATGCAATATTACTAATAATTGCTTGCATTATACTGGCCTCATTCCTAGATAGATATGATATATTCGATTTACCTCTTTAGTTCGTCTTGATCAACCGTTGCCATATATTAATAGGCCTACACCGGCGCCAGTACATGTAGTACCATAGAAGACGGTCTGCGTCGTGTCCTTTTATGAGATGTGCACGTTAGTCTCATGATCACCCTGTACCATTATGATCATTGTATCATTGTGATATTCATTGTGATATCTATTGTGATATCAATGTACCCATTTACAGCTGGTACAGGTAGTATTCTGATACAGTAGTAATCTTATTTTCTGTACTTTTCTCTTTCACGAATAACTAATCGGCAGATTAGGAGGGAGTGTGATTAAATGAAAATACGAGGAAGAACCTCTCCACATATCTTTTTATCTAAAGGTCTTAAAAATATATGAATAGTCTCAAATAAATTGTATATATGTATATTATGCACGATAATTATTTCAGCTAGATTGTGGACTTTTAATGTTGTTTATTGAAACATTTTAACATTGGCCTATACAAAATACATTAGACGCAAACTAAAAAGGAATTTTGTGTACAGCTAAGGTTAGTGACGTTAATTGTGGATGGCAACGCCACTGTGAAAATACATTGATTTTTCCGTAGTCAATGGATCGATGTCATATTATAGCAATGTACTATATTCAGCGAATTTATTTTTAAAAATAACCTGCTTAGAATGATCATTTCTTGGAAAATATGACACTACAACAAATCTCACACCCCTAGCGATTCCTGATAATAATTATAAAATTCATTGAACTTGTTTTGGTTACGTTTACATCGTGAGCAAGAGGGGGTGCCACGCTTAAGTACAGTGTCTATGGGAGCCGCCGCCCGACTATTATAACTCCTTTAAAAATGTTTAAAATTATCTCATATTTGGCAATATTAGTCAGCGATAATGTACGGAGAGTATAGTTTAATTAATAAAATACTGGGTCAGCACTATCTTCAATTTAAAGGGGCATTGTCTGAATCACGCACCTAAATGGTACTTTTAACAAAGGCATCTTGATAGGATATAGGTAAAACAAAATATTATCATTAAGTAAACTATTGATTTTGATATAACAATCTTTGATCGCAATATCAGAAGTATATGATGGGCCGGGTTGGTGTGTGTGGAGACGGGGAATGGGAGGGGGGGGGGTTGTGTGGTGTTTGTATGGTTCGGAGAATAACCAAAAGCGCAAGTTCTGAACGAGTCTTATCATGACAACGCTGGTAAGTAAAATACAATTATTATAGTATCAGATAGTTATCAAATCTATATAGATAGATGTCAACAAACACAAAATATCTACTTGAAAACGTAATAGTAAATTACATGGGCATATCGCATATTATATATTATACCCATTCGTATAAACAAATACAAAAAATTCACTTTAAATTTAAAGGTGACAAAGATTCCACGACACGTGGAATTAAAGAAAACAGCATAACAAACGAAAACAAAGCAATAACAAACACGACGAACTTTGCGGGAGTCGAACCTCCAACCTTTGCATTCTAAAACAGATCACACGCCACTAAGCTAACAGAGAAGTCAGCTTTTTAAAGAGGATTTTTGGTTATCATACACTAGCGCCGTAACGGTCAACCACGGTCCACACATCATTACAATAGGACGCTATGCACGGTCTACCAAAATTAAAAGAAAGGGAGTACTGATCATCCTTTTCTATTCATTTTGGTAGACCGTGCATAGCGTTCTATTGTAATGATGTGTGGACCGTGGTTGACCGTTACGGCGCTAGTGTATAATAACCAAAAATCCTCTTTAAAAAGCTGACTTCCCTGTTAGCTTAGTGGCGTGTGATCTGTCTTAGAACGCAAAGTTTGGAGGTTCGACTCCCGCAGAGTTCGTCGTGTTTGTTATTGCTTTGTTTTCGTTTGTTATGTTGTTTTCTTTCATTCCGCGTGCCGTGGAATCTTTGTCACCTTTAATTTTAAAGTTGATTTTTTATTTGTTTATATTACGAATGGGTATTTTTTGTTGACCGTGGTTATTCGTCTGAAATGCGAAAAATACATTATTATTTTGAACAGTATGAACGTGTATATAATTTTAATCGGGTAGACCGGTAATGATAAGTGTATTCCAGTACTTGAACGTCTTAGGAAGAACATCGGTTTAACAAGATACATTGTTATACCATGGGTCCCTATTAGTACAGCACATTACCTTACTAGTGTAGTGGATTCAACTGAGACCGCGGAATTATCACTTCCATGGGTTCGAATCTCGGTACAGCGGCTTAGTTTATTTTTTCAAATTTTACTTCAAAGGTTTTGAAAAATTAAGATTTGAAAGAATTGAGTCGACCAGGACCGTAAAATATTTGTCTTCTTCTTCTTGCACCCCTCCCCCTACTACTCATTCATACATAATATACACGGTGCTGTACAATATTTGTCTACAGGGACAACGGTTTAGTACGTTGCGTCGGATAGCTATCTTCAGAAGATAGTAATATAGCAGTAATGAGTAATCGACAATAGGCCCATGCCTTAGGTGATATCTCTTTGTAAAATACCATCTTAAAGTCAAGTTTAAGAACAAAGTGATCTGACTATAACCAGGACAAGAGTATACAGTGAAGTTCAAGTCAAAGTTCTGAGGATAAGTAATTGAAATCAAACAGCTAACATGCGCTTTATAAAGCATGGCTTTTAAATGAAGATAATTCGGTTTAATGGAAAAAAGAGCGATCTCGTTCATGAATAAGACACTAAGGTCTTTGTTTCTGAAAACTAAAACAATTCTAAGAAATTATTCCAATGTTGTTCTCATTGTAGCCAAAATGTCTGGGTCATATCTAAACATACCAGGTGGAGTCACGTGCGATCAGGGACGATGATGTCATCGCTTGTAACACCCGCCGCTTTTAATAAGTTACTTGTAAAGTATGAAAATGTATCAAAACCATGGTTATTTATGTTTTTTAATTAAATATGTATACGCAATTGACATGAAGTTCAACTCAGAATGTTACCGAGATAATGTGCTTCATTTCTTAAAAAGATTGATTCAAATTGAAGCTACCGGTCTCGAGATATAAGGATATTCGTATTTTTTATAGCCCATTTTTCCACTTCTTTAATACAATCTTGTTCAAAACCTGTTGGGACACTTTACACATACGCACGGAATATCTACCAAATTGAGTAAAGCTTTCAGTTGAACATGTTGAAAGTATGATATTTCAAACTAGTTGATGTAAAGTCCCCCCCCCCCCCCCACCCCCCAAAATCAATGTTGGAGCGTATCTATACTACAGCCCTTTGATGGACGATGCTCTTATTCGGACCAACATTGAGTTTAGGGGGAGGGACTACCATTT
Organism: Ophiura sarsii; assembly: GCA_035610835.1. Lineage (NCBI taxonomy): Eukaryota > Metazoa > Echinodermata > Ophiuroidea > Amphilepidida > Ophiuridae > Ophiura > Ophiura sarsii. The sequence goes on from CM069447.1 coordinate 27,890,708, forward strand.
TCGCAGTGCATGCAAGAAGTGTCCCAACAGTTTTGAACATGATTGTATTAAAGCATTGCAAAAAATATGTACTGAATGTATACACTTCCTTATAACTCCTTTAAAAATGTTTAAAATTATCTCATATTTGGCAATATTAGTCAGCGATAATGTACGGAGAGTATAGTTTAATTAATAAAATACTGGGTCAGCACTATCTTCAATTTAAAGGGGCATTGTCTGAATCACGCACCTAAATGGTACTTTTAACAAAGGCATCTTGATAGGATATAGGTAAAACAAAATATTATCATTAAGTAAACTATTGATTTTGATATAACAATCTTTGATCGCAATATCAGAAGTATATGATGGGCCGGGTTGGTGTGTGTGGAGACGGGGAATGGGAGGGGGGGGGGGGGGGTTGTGTGGTGTTTGTATGGTTCGGAGAATAACCAAAAGCGCAAGTTCTGAACGAGTCTTATCATGACAACGCTGGTAAGTAAAATACAATTATTATAGTATCAGATAGTTATCAAATCTATATAGATAGATGTCAACAAACACAAAATATCTACTTGAAAACGTAATAGTAAATTACATGGGCATATCGCATATTATATATTATACCCATTCGTATAAACAAATACAAAAAATTCACTTTAAATTTAAAGGTGACAAAGATTCCACGACACGTGGAATTAAAGAAAACAGCATAACAAACGAAAACAAAGCAATAACAAACACGACGAACTTTGCGGGAGTCGAACCTCCAACCTTTGCATTCTAAAACAGATCACACGCCACTAAGCTAACAGAGAAGTCAGCTTTTTAAAGAGGATTTTTGGTTATCATACACTAGCGCCGTAACGGTCAACCACGGTCCACACATCATTACAATAGGACGCTATGCACGGTCTACCAAAATTAAAAGAAAGGGAGTACTGATCATCCTTTTCTATTCATTTTGGTAGACCGTGCATAGCGTTCTATTGTAATGATGTGTGGACCGTGGTTGACCGTTACGGCGCTAGTGTATAATAACCAAAAATCCTCTTTAAAAAGCTGACTTCCCTGTTAGCTTAGTGGCGTGTGATCTGTCTTAGAACGCAAAGTTTGGAGGTTCGACTCCCGCAGAGTTCGTCGTGTTTGTTATTGCTTTGTTTTCGTTTGTTATGTTGTTTTCTTTCATTCCGCGTGCCGTGGAATCTTTGTCACCTTTAATTTTAAAGTTGATTTTTTATTTGTTTATATTACGAATGGGTATTTTTTGTTGACCGTGGTTATTCGTCTGAAATGCGAAAAATACATTATTATTTTGAACAGTATGAACGTGTATATAATTTTAATCGGGTAGACCGGTAATGATAAGTGTATTCCAGTACTTGAACGTCTTAGGAAGAACATCGGTTTAACAAGATACATTGTTATACCATGGGTCCCTATTAGTACAGCACATTACCTTACTAGTGTAGTGGATTCAACTGAGACCGCGGAATTATCACTTCCATGGGTTCGAATCTCGGTACAGCGGCTTAGTTTATTTTTTCAAATTTTACTTCAAAGGTTTTGAAAAATTAAGATTTGAAAGAATTGAGTCGACCAGGACCGTAAAATATTTGTCTTCTTCTTCTTGCACCCCTCCCCCTACTACTCATTCATACATAATATACACGGTGCTGTACAATATTTGTCTACAGGGACAACGGTTTAGTACGTTGCGTCGGATAGCTATCTTCAGAAGATAGTAATATAGCAGTAATGAGTAATCGACAATAGGCCCATGCCTTAGGTGATATCTCTTTGTAAAATACCATCTTAAAGTCAAGTTTAAGAACAAAGTGATCTGACTATAACCAGGACAAGAGTATACAGTGAAGTTCAAGTCAAAGTTCTGAGGATAAGTAATTGAAATCAAACAGCTAACATGCGCTTTATAAAGCATGGCTTTTAAATGAAGATAATTCGGTTTAATGGAAAAAAGAGCGATCTCGTTCATGAATAAGACACTAAGGTCTTTGTTTCTGAAAACTAAAACAATTCTAAGAAATTATTCCAATGTTGTTCTCATTGTAGCCAAAATGTCTGGGTCATATCTAAACATACCAGGTGGAGTCACGTGCGATCAGGGACGATGATGTCATCGCTTGTAACACCCGCCGCTTTTAATAAGTTACTTGTAAAGTATGAAAATGTATCAAAACCATGGTTATTTATGTTTTTTAATTAAATATGTATACGCAATTGACATGAAGTTCAACTCAGAATGTTACCGAGATAATGTGCTTCATTTCTTAAAAAGATTGATTCAAATTGAAGCTACCGGTCTCGAGATATAAGGATATTCGTATTTTTTATAGCCCATTTTTCCACTTCTTTAATACAATCTTGTTCAAAACCTGTTGGGACACTTTACACATACGCACGGAATATCTACCAAATTGAGTAAAGCTTTCAGTTGAACATGTTGAAAGTATGATATTTCAAACTAGTTGATGTAAAGTCCCCCCCCCCCCCCACCCCCCAAAATCAATGTTGGAGCGTATCTATACTACAGCCCTTTGATGGACGATGCTCTTATTCGGACCAACATTGAGTTTAGGGGGAGGGACTACCATTTTCGCAGTGCATGCAAGAAGTGTCCCAACAGTTTTGAACATGATTGTATTAAAGCATTGCAAAAAATATGTACTGAATGTATACACTTCCTTATAACTCCTTTAAAAATGTTTAAAATTATCTCATATTTGGCAATATTAGTCAGCGATAATGTACGGAGAGTATAGTTTAATTAATAAAATACTGGGTCAGCACTATCTTCAATTTAAAGGGGCATTGTCTGAATCACGCACCTAAATGGTACTTTTAACAAAGGCATCTTGATAGGATATAGGTAAAACAAAATATTATCATTAAGTAAACTATTGATTTTGATATAACAATCTTTGATCGCAATATCAGAAGTATATGATGGGCCGGGTTGGTGTGTGTGGAGACGGGGAATGGGAGGGGGGGGGGGGGTTGTGTGGTGTTTGTATGGTTCGGAGAATAACCAAAAGCGCAAGTTCTGAACGAGTCTTATCATGACAACGCTGGTAAGTAAAATACAATTATTATAGTATCAGATAGTTATCAAATCTATATAGATAGATGTCAACAAACACAAAATATCTACTTGAAAACGTAATAGTAAATTACATGGGCATATCGCATATTATATATTATACCCATTCGTATAAACAAATACAAAAAATTCACTTTAAATTTAAAGGTGACAAAGATTCCACGACACGTGGAATTAAAGAAAACAGCATAACAAACGAAAACAAAGCAATAACAAACACGACGAACTTTGCGGGAGTCGAACCTCCAACCTTTGCATTCTAAAACAGATCACACGCCACTAAGCTAACAGAGAAGTCAGCTTTTTAAAGAGGATTTTTGGTTATCATACACTAGCGCCGTAACGGTCAACCACGGTCCACACATCATTACAATAGGACGCTATGCACGGTCTACCAAAATTAAAAGAAAGGGAGTACTGATCATCCTTTTCTATTCATTTTGGTAGACCGTGCATAGCGTTCTATTGTAATGATGTGTGGACCGTGGTTGACCGTTACGGCGCTAGTGTATAATAACCAAAAATCCTCTTTAAAAAGCTGACTTCCCTGTTAGCTTAGTGGCGTGTGATCTGTCTTAGAACGCAAAGTTTGGAGGTTCGACTCCCGCAGAGTTCGTCGTGTTTGTTATTGCTTTGTTTTCGTTTGTTATGTTGTTTTCTTTCATTCCGCGTGCCGTGGAATCTTTGTCACCTTTAATTTTAAAGTTGATTTTTTATTTGTTTATATTACGAATGGGTATTTTTTGTTGACCGTGGTTATTCGTCTGAAATGCGAAAAATACATTATTATTTTGAACAGTATGAACGTGTATATAATTTTAATCGGGTAGACCGGTAATGATAAGTGTATTCCAGTACTTGAACGTCTTAGGAAGAACATCGGTTTAACAAGATACATTGTTATACCATGGGTCCCTATTAGTACAGCACATTACCTTACTAGTGTAGTGGATTCAACTGAGACCGCGGAATTATCACTTCCATGGGTTCGAATCTCGGTACAGCGGCTTAGTTTATTTTTTCAAATTTTACTTCAAAGGTTTTGAAAAATTAAGATTTGAAAGAATTGAGTCGACCAGGACCGTAAAATATTTGTCTTCTTCTTCTTGCACCCCTCCCCCTACTACTCATTCATACATAATATACACGGTGCTGTACAATATTTGTCTACAACAACGGTTTAGTACGTTGCGTCGGATAGCTATCTTCAGAAGATAGTAATATAGCAGTAATGAGTAATCGACAATAGGCCCATGCCTTAGGTGATATCTCTTTGTAAAATACCATCTTAAAGTCAAGTTTAAGAACAAAGTGATCTGACTATAACCAGGACAAGAGTATACAGTGAAGTTCAAGTCAAAGTTCTGAGGATAAGTAATTGAAATCAAACAGCTAACATGCGCTTTATAAAGCATGGCTTTTAAATGAAGATAATTCGGTTTAATGGAAAAAAGAGCGATCTCGTTCATGAATAAGACACTAAGGTCTTTGTTTCTGAAAACTAAAACAATTCTAAGAAATTATTCCAATGTTGTTCTCATTGTAGCCAAAATGTCTGGGTCATATCTAAACATACCAGGTGGAGTCACGTGCGATCAGGGACGATGATGTCATCGCTTGTAACACCCGCCGCTTTTAATAAGTTACTTGTAAAGTATGAAAATGTATCAAAACCATGGTTATTTATGTTTTTTAATTAAATATGTATACGCAATTGACATGAAGTTCAACTCAGAATGTTACCGAGATAATGTGCTTCATTTCTTAAAAAGATTGATTCAAATTGAAGCTACCGGTCTCGAGATATAAGGATATTCGTATTTTTTATAGCCCATTTTTCCACTTCTTTAATACAATCTTGTTCAAAACCTGTTGGGACACTTTACACATACGCACGGAATATCTACCAAATTGAGTAAAGCTTTCAGTTGAACATGTTGAAAGTATGATATTTCAAACTAGTTGATGTAAAGTCCCCCCCCCCCCCCCACCCCCCAAAATCAATGTTGGAGCGTATCTATACTACAGCCCTTTGATGGACGATGCTCTTATTCGGACCAACATTGAGTTTAGGGGGAGGGACTACCATTTTCGCAGTGCATGCAAGAAGTGTCCCAACAGTTTTGAACATGATTGTATTAAAGCATTGCAAAAAATATGTACTGAATGTATACACTTCCTTATAACTCCTTTAAAAATGTTTAAAATTATCTCATATTTGGCAATATTAGTCAGCGATAATGTACGGAGAGTATAGTTTAATTAATAAAATACTGGGTCAGCACTATCTTCAATTTAAAGGGGCATTGTCTGAATCACGCACCTAAATGGTACTTTTAACAAAGGCATCTTGATAGGATATAGGTAAAACAAAATATTATCATTAAGTAAACTATTGATTTTGATATAACAATCTTTGATCGCAATATCAGAAGTATATGATGGGCCGGGTTGGTGTGTGTGGAGACGGGGAATGGGAGGGGGGGGGGGGGTTGTGTGGTGTTTGTATGGTTCGGAGAATAACCAAAAGCGCAAGTTCTGAACGAGTCTTATCATGACAACGCTGGTAAGTAAAATTACAATTATTATAGTATCAGATAGTTATCAAATCTATATAGATAGATGTCAACAAACACAAAATATCTACTTGAAAACGTAATAGTAAATTACATGGGCATATCGCATATTATATATTATACCCATTCGTATAAACAAATACAAAAAATTCACTTTAAATTTAAAGGTGACAAAGATTCCACGACACGTGGAATTAAAGAAAACAGCATAACAAACGAAAACAAAGCAATAACAAACACGACGAACTTTGCGGGAGTCGAACCTCCAACCTTTGCATTCTAAAACAGATCACACGCCACTAAGCTAACAGAGAAGTCAGCTTTTTAAAGAGGATTTTTGGTTATCATACACTAGCGCCGTAACGGTCAACCACGGTCCACACATCATTACAATAGGACGCTATGCACGGTCTACCAAAATTAAAAGAAAGGGAGTACTGATCATCCTTTTCTATTCATTTTGGTAGACCGTGCATAGCGTTCTATTGTAATGATGTGTGGACCGTGGTTGACCGTTACGGCGCTAGTGTATAATAACCAAAAATCCTCTTTAAAAAGCTGACTTCCCTGTTAGCTTAGTGGCGTGTGATCTGTCTTAGAACGCAAAGTTTGGAGGTTCGACTCCCGCAGAGTTCGTCGTGTTTGTTATTGCTTTGTTTTCGTTTGTTATGTTGTTTTCTTTCATTCCGCGTGCCGTGGAATCTTTGTCACCTTTAATTTTAAAGTTGATTTTTTATTTGTTTATATTACGAATGGGTATTTTTTGTTGACCGTGGTTATTCGTCTGAAATGCGAAAAATACATTATTATTTTGAACAGTATGAACGTGTATATAATTTTAATCGGGTAGACCGGTAATGATAAGTGTATTCCAGTACTTGAACGTCTTAGGAAGAACATCGGTTTAACAAGATACATTGTTATACCATGGGTCCCTATTAGTACAGCACATTACCTTACTAGTGTAGTGGATTCAACTGAGACCGCGGAATTATCACTTCCATGGGTTCGAATCTCGGTACAGCGGCTTAGTTTATTTTTTCAAATTTTACTTCAAAGGTTTTGAAAAATTAAGATTTGAAAGAATTGAGTCGACCAGGACCGTAAAATATTTGTCTTCTTCTTCTTGCACCCCTCCCCCTACTACTCATTCATACATAATATACACGGTGCTGTACAATATTTGTCTACAGGGACAACGGTTTAGTACGTTGCGTCGGATAGCTATCTTCAGAAGATAGTAATATAGCAGTAATGAGTAATCGACAATAGGCCCATGCCTTAGGTGATATCTCTTTGTAAAATACCATCTTAAAGTCAAGTTTAAGAACAAAGTGATCTGACTATAACCAGGACAAGAGTATACAGTGAAGTTCAAGTCAAAGTTCTGAGGATAAGTAATTGAAATCAAACAGCTAACATGCGCTTTATAAAGCATGGCTTTTAAATGAAGATAATTCGGTTTAATGGAAAAAAGAGCGATCTCGTTCATGAATAAGACACTAAGGTCTTTGTTTCTGAAAACTAAAACAATTCTAAGAAATTATTCCAATGTTGTTCTCATTGTAGCCAAAATGTCTGGGTCATATCTAAACATACCAGGTGGAGTCACGTGCGATCAGGGACGATGATGTCATCGCTTGTAACACCCGCCGCTTTTAATAAGTTACTTGTAAAGTATGAAAATGTATCAAAACCATGGTTATTTATGTTTTTTAATTAAATATGTATACGCAATTGACATGAAGTTCAACTCAGAATGTTACCGAGATAATGTGCTTCATTTCTTAAAAAGATTGATTCAAATTGAAGCTACCGGTCTCGAGATATAAGGATATTCGTATTTTTTATAGCCCATTTTTCCACTTCTTTAATACAATCTTGTTCAAAACCTGTTGGGACACTTTACACATACGCACGGAATATCTACCAAATTGAGTAAAGCTTTCAGTTGAACATGTTGAAAGTATGATATTTCAAACTAGTTGATGTAAAGTCCCCCCCCCCCCCCCCACCCCCCAAAATCAATGTTGGAGCGTATCTATACTACAGCCCTTTGATGGACGATGCTCTTATTCGGACCAACATTGAGTTTAGGGGGAGGGACTACCATTTTAGTGCATGCAAGAAGTGTCCCAACAGTTTTGAACATGATTGTATTAAAGCATTGCAAAAAATATGTACTGAATGTATACACTTCCTTATAACTCCTTTAAAAATGTTTAAAATTATCTCATATTTGGCAATATTAGTCAGCGATAATGTACGGAGAGTATAGTTTAATTAATAAAATACTGGGTCAGCACTATCTTCAATTTAAAGGGGCATTGTCTGAATCACGCACCTAAATGGTACTTTTAACAAAGGCATCTTGATAGGATATAGGTAAAACAAAATATTATCATTAAGTAAACTATTGATTTTGATATAACAATCTTTGATCGCAATATCAGAAGTATATGATGGGCCGGGTTGGTGTGTGTGGAGACGGGGAATGGGAGGGGGGGGGGGGTTGTGTGGTGTTTGTATGGTTCGGAGAATAACCAAAAGCGCAAGTTCTGAACGAGTCTTATCATGACAACGCTGGTAAGTAAAATACAATTATTATAGTATCAGATAGTTATCAAATCTATATAGATAGATGTCAACAAACACAAAATATCTACTTGAAAACGTAATAGTAAATTACATGGGCATATCGCATATTATATATTATACCCATTCGTATAAACAAATACAAAAAATTCACTTTAAATTTAACAGTTAGTAAGATCGAATAAAAAAATACGAATTTTTAAATTCGTGCGGCGAATTCATGGAGGCCGCCATTTTTAAAATTACGTCATTATAGTTGCTGCTAATAACGCCTTTTCTTGAATGGAGTGCCTAGTTTATCATTAAATAAACTAAATTTGACTTAAACTCGATTCCAGATGATATTTTGTGCATTCAATTGACCCCGAAAAACAAATGACGTTATTTTTAATGACAAAACCACCTCTTACACGAACGATTTTGTTACTTTTTTAAGGTTTAAAATCACTTTTTACTCCTTTTTCCTTCGATAGATTTTGCTTGCCGTAGGTGAAAAGTTTGTAAATACAATGAAGTATCGGATTCACGAGTTTAAACATACACCGAATTAATAGAATTTCCCCGCAGCCAAAAACACTTTAATTGCTATATACTTAACTGTGTACATCCGGGACACTAATATACATTTAAAACAAAATGGCGGCCCCCATAGTCGGACACGAATTTAAAAATTCGCATATTTTAATTCGATCTTACTGACTGTTTAAAGGTGACAAAGATTCCACGACACGTGGAATTAAAGAAAACAGCATAACAAACGAAAACAAAGCAATAACAAACACGACGAACTTTGCGGGAGTCGAACCTCCAACCTTTGCATTCTAAAACAGATCACACGCCACTAAGCTAACAGAGAAGTCAGCTTTTTAAAGAGGATTTTTGGTTATCATACACTAGCGCCGTAACGGTCAACCACGGTCCACACATCATTACAATAGGACGCTATGCACGGTCTACCAAAATTAAAAGAAAGGGAGTACTGATCATCCTTTTCTATTCATTTTGGTAGACCGTGCATAGCGTTCTATTGTAATGATGTGTGGACCGTGGTTGACCGTTACGGCGCTAGTGTATAATAACCAAAAATCCTCTTTAAAAAGCTGACTTCCCTGTTAGCTTAGTGGCGTGTGATCTGTCTTAGAACGCAAAGTTTGGAGGTTCGACTCCCGCAGAGTTCGTCGTGTTTGTTATTGCTTTGTTTTCGTTTGTTATGTTGTTTTCTTTCATTCCGCGTGCCGTGGAATCTTTGTCACCTTTAATTTTAAAGTTGATTTTTTATTTGTTTATATTACGAATGGGTATTTTTTGTTGACCGTGGTTATTCGTCTGAAATGCGAAAAATACATTATTATTTTGAACAGTATGAACGTGTATATAATTTTAATCGGGTAGACCGGTAATGATAAGTGTATTCCAGTACTTGAACGTCTTAGGAAGAACATCGGTTTAACAAGATACATTGTTATACCATGGGTCCCTATTAGTACAGCACATTACCTTACTAGTGTAGTGGATTCAACTGAGACCGCGGAATTATCACTTCCATGGGTTCGAATCTCGGTACAGCGGCTTAGTTTATTTTTTCAAATTTTACTTCAAAGGTTTTGAAAAATTAAGATTTGAAAGAATTGAGTCGACCAGGACCGTAAAATATTTGTCTTCTTCTTCTTGCACCCCTCCCCCTACTACTCATTCATACATAATATACACGGTGCTGTACAATATTTGTCTACAGGGACAACGGTTTAGTACGTTGCGTCGGATAGCTATCTTCAGAAGATAGTAATATAGCAGTAATGAGTAATCGACAATAGGCCCATGCCTTAGGTGATATCTCTTTGTAAAATACCATCTTAAAGTCAAGTTTAAGAACAAAGTGATCTGACTATAACCAGGACAAGAGTATACAGTGAAGTTCAAGTCAAAGTTCTGAGGATAAGTAATTGAAATCAAACAGCTAACATGCGCTTTATAAAGCATGGCTTTTAAATGAAGATAATTCGGTTTAATGGAAAAAAGAGCGATCTCGTTCATGAATAAGACACTAAGGTCTTTGTTTCTGAAAACTAAAACAATTCTAAGAAATTATTCCAATGTTGTTCTCATTGTAGCCAAAATGTCTGGGTCATATCTAAACATACCAGGTGGAGTCACGTGCGATCAGGGACGATGATGTCATCGCTTGTAACACCCGCCGCTTTTAATAAGTTACTTGTAAAGTATGAAAATGTATCAAAACCATGGTTATTTATGTTTTTTAATTAAATATGTATACGCAATTGACATGAAGTTCAACTCAGAATGTTACCGAGATAATGTGCTTCATTTCTTAAAAAGATTGATTCAAATTGAAGCTACCGGTCTCGAGATATAAGGATATTCGTATTTTTTATAGCCCATTTTTCCACTTCTTTAATACAATCTTGTTCAAAACCTGTTGGGACACTTTACACATACGCACGGAATATCTACCAAATTGAGTAAAGCTTTCAGTTGAACATGTTGAAAGTATGATATTTCAAACTAGTTGATGTAAAGTCCCCCCCCCCCCCCCCCCCCCACCCCCCAAAATCAATGTTGGAGCGTATCTATACTACAGCCCTTTGATGGACGATGCTCTTATTCGGACCAACATTGAGTTTAGGGGGAGGGACTACCATTTTCGCAGTGCATGCAAGAAGTGTCCCAACAGTTTTGAACATGATTGTATTAAAGCATTGCAAAAAATATGTACTGAATGTATACACTTCCTTATAACTCCTTTAAAAATGTTTAAAATTATCTCATATTTGGCAATATTAGTCAGCGATAATGTACGGAGAGTATAGTTTAATTAATAAAATACTGGGTCAGCACTATCTTCAATTTAAAGGGGCATTGTCTGAATCACGCACCTAAATGGTACTTTTAACAAAGGCATCTTGATAGGATATAGGTAAAACAAAATATTATCATTAAGTAAACTATTGATTTTGATATAACAATCTTTGATCGCAATATCAGAAGTATATGATGGGCCGGGTTGGTGTGTGTGGAGACGGGGAATGGGAGGGGGGGGGGGTTGTGTGGTGTTTGTATGGTTCGGAGAATAACCAAAAGCGCAAGTTCTGAACGAGTCTTATCATGACAACGCTGGTAAGTAAAATACAATTATTATAGTATCAGATAGTTATCAAATCTATATAGATAGATGTCAACAAACACAAAATATCTACTTGAAAACGTAATAGTAAATTACATGGGCATATCGCATATTATATATTATACCCATTCGTATAAACAAATACAAAAAATTCACTTTAAATTTAACAGTTAGTAAGATCGAATAAAAAAATACGAATTTTTAAATTCGTGCGGCGAATTCATGGAGGCCGCCATTTTTAAAATTACGTCATTATAGTTGCTGCTAATAACGCCTTTTCTTGAATGGAGTGCCTAGTTTATCATTAAATAAACTAAATTTGACTTAAACTCGATTCCAGATGATATTTTGTGCATTCAATTGACCCCGAAAAACAAATGACGTTATTTTTAATGACAAAACCACCTCTTACACGAACGATTTTGTTACTTTTTTAAGGTTTAAAATCACTTTTTACTCCTTTTTCCTTCGATAGATTTTGCTTGCCGTAGGTGAAAAGTTTGTAAATACAATGAAGTATCGGATTCACGAGTTTAAACATACACCGAATTAATAGAATTTCCCCGCAGCCAAAAACACTTTAATTGCTATATACTTAACTGTGTACATCCGGGACACTAATATACATTTAAAACAAAATGGCGGCCCCCATAGTCGGACACGAATTTAAAAATTCGCATATTTTAATTCGATCTTACTGACTGTTTAAAGGTGACAAAGATTCCACGACACGTGGAATTAAAGAAAACAGCATAACAAACGAAAACAAAGCAATAACAAACACGACGAACTTTGCGGGAGTCGAACCTCCAACCTTTGCATTCTAAAACAGATCACACGCCACTAAGCTAACAGAGAAGTCAGCTTTTTAAAGAGGATTTTTGGTTATCATACACTAGCGCCGTAACGGTCAACCACGGTCCACACATCATTACAATAGGACGCTATGCACGGTCTACCAAAATTAAAAGAAAGGGAGTACTGATCATCCTTTTCTATTCATTTTGGTAGACCGTGCATAGCGTTCTATTGTAATGATGTGTGGACCGTGGTTGACCGTTACGGCGCTAGTGTATAATAACCAAAAATCCTCTTTAAAAAGCTGACTTCCCTGTTAGCTTAGTGGCGTGTGATCTGTCTTAGAACGCAAAGTTTGGAGGTTCGACTCCCGCAGAGTTCGTCGTGTTTGTTATTGCTTTGTTTTCGTTTGTTATGTTGTTTTCTTTCATTCCGCGTGCCGTGGAATCTTTGTCACCTTTAATTTTAAAGTTGATTTTTTATTTGTTTATATTACGAATGGGTATTTTTTGTTGACCGTGGTTATTCGTCTGAAATGCGAAAAATACATTATTATTTTGAACAGTATGAACGTGTATATAATTTTAATCGGGTAGACCGGTAATGATAAGTGTATTCCAGTACTTGAACGTCTTAGGAAGAACATCGGTTTAACAAGATACATTGTTATACCATGGGTCCCTATTAGTACAGCACATTACCTTACTAGTGTAGTGGATTCAACTGAGACCGCGGAATTATCACTTCCATGGGTTCGAATCTCGGTACAGCGGCTTAGTTTATTTTTTCAAATTTTACTTCAAAGGTTTTGAAAAATTAAGATTTGAAAGAATTGAGTCGACCAGGACCGTAAAATATTTGTCTTCTTCTTCTTGCACCCCTCCCCCTACTACTCATTCATACATAATATACACGGTGCTGTACAATATTTGTCTACAGGGACAACGGTTTAGTACGTTGCGTCGGATAGCTATCTTCAGAAGATAGTAATATAGCAGTAATGAGTAATCGACAATAGGCCCATGCCTTAGGTGATATCTCTTTGTAAAATACCATCTTAAAGTCAAGTTTAAGAACAAAGTGATCTGACTATAACCAGGACAAGAGTATACAGTGAAGTTCAAGTCAAAGTTCTGAGGATAAGTAATTGAAATCAAACAGCTAACATGCGCTTTATAAAGCATGGCTTTTAAATGAAGATAATTCGGTTTAATGGAAAAAAGAGCGATCTCGTTCATGAATAAGACACTAAGGTCTTTGTTTCTGAAAACTAAAACAATTCTAAGAAATTATTCCAATGTTGTTCTCATTGTAGCCAAAATGTCTGGGTCATATCTAAACATACCAGGTGGAGTCACGTGCGATCAGGGACGATGATGTCATCGCTTGTAACACCCGCCGCTTTTAATAAGTTACTTGTAAAGTATGAAAATGTATCAAAACCATGGTTATTTATGTTTTTTAATTAAATATGTATACGCAATTGACATGAAGTTCAACTCAGAATGTTACCGAGATAATGTGCTTCATTTCTTAAAAAGATTGATTCAAATTGAAGCTACCGGTCTCGAGATATAAGGATATTCGTATTTTTTATAGCCCATTTTTCCACTTCTTTAATACAATCTTGTTCAAAACCTGTTGGGACACTTTACACATACGCACGGAATATCTACCAAATTGAGTAAAGCTTTCAGTTGAACATGTTGAAAGTATGATATTTCAAACTAGTTGATGTAAAGTCCCCCCCCCCCCCCCCCACCCCCCAAAATCAATGTTGGAGCGTATCTATACTACAGCCCTTTGATGGACGATGCTCTTATTCGGACCAACATTGAGTTTAGGGGGAGGGACTACCATTTTCGCAGTGCATGCAAGAAGTGTCCCAACAGTTTTGAACATGATTGTATTAAAGCATTGCAAAAAATATGTACTGAATGTATACACTTCCTTATAACTCCTTTAAAAATGTTTAAAATTATCTCATATTTGGCAATATTAGTCAGCGATAATGTACGGAGAGTATAGTTTAATTAATAAAATACTGGGTCAGCACTATCTTCAATTTAAAGGGGCATTGTCTGAATCACGCACCTAAATGGTACTTTTAACAAAGGCATCTTGATAGGATATAGGTAAAACAAAATATTATCATTAAGTAAACTATTGATTTTGATATAACAATCTTTGATCGCAATATCAGAAGTATATGATGGGCCGGGTTGGTGTGTGTGGAGACGGGGAATGGGAGGGGGGGGGGGGGGTTGTGTGGTGTTTGTATGGTTCGGAGAATAACCAAAAGCGCAAGTTCTGAACGAGTCTTATCATGACAACGCTGGTAAGTAAAATACAATTATTATAGTATCAGATAGTTATCAAATCTATATAGATAGATGTCAACAAACACAAAATATCTACTTGAAAACGTAATAGTAAATTACATGGGCATATCGCATATTATATATTATACCCATTCGTATAAACAAATACAAAAAATTCACTTTAAATTTAAAGGTGACAAAGATTCCACGACACGTGGAATTAAAGAAAACAGCATAACAAACGAAAACAAAGCAATAACAAACACGACGAACTTTGCGGGAGTCGAACCTCCAACCTTTGCATTCTAAAACAGATCACACGCCACTAAGCTAACAGAGAAGTCAGCTTTTTAAAGAGGATTTTTGGTTATCATACACTAGCGCCGTAACGGTCAACCACGGTCCACACATCATTACAATAGGACGCTATGCACGGTCTACCAAAATTAAAAGAAAGGGAGTACTGATCATCCTTTTCTATTCATTTTGGTAGACCGTGCATAGCGTTCTATTGTAATGATGTGTGGACCGTGGTTGACCGTTACGGCGCTAGTGTATAATAACCAAAAATCCTCTTTAAAAAGCTGACTTCCCTGTTAGCTTAGTGGCGTGTGATCTGTCTTAGAACGCAAAGTTTGGAGGTTCGACTCCCGCAGAGTTCGTCGTGTTTGTTATTGCTTTGTTTTCGTTTGTTATGTTGTTTTCTTTCATTCCGCGTGCCGTGGAATCTTTGTCACCTTTAATTTTAAAGTTGATTTTTTATTTGTTTATATTACGAATGGGTATTTTTTGTTGACCGTGGTTATTCGTCTGAAATGCGAAAAATACATTATTATTTTGAACAGTATGAACGTGTATATAATTTTAATCGGGTAGACCGGTAATGATAAGTGTATTCCAGTACTTGAACGTCTTAGGAAGAACATCGGTTTAACAAGATACATTGTTATACCATGGGTCCCTATTAGTACAGCACATTACCTTACTAGTGTAGTGGATTCAACTGAGACCGCGGAATTATCACTTCCATGGGTTCGAATCTCGGTACAGCGGCTTAGTTTATTTTTTCAAATTTTACTTCAAAGGTTTTGAAAAATTAAGATTTGAAAGAATTGAGTCGACCAGGACCGTAAAATATTTGTCTTCTTCTTCTTGCACCCCTCCCCCTACTACTCATTCATACATAATATACACGGTGCTGTACAATATTTGTCTACAGGGACAACGGTTTAGTACGTTGCGTCGGATAGCTATCTTCAGAAGATAGTAATATAGCAGTAATGAGTAATCGACAATAGGCCCATGCCTTAGGTGATATCTCTTTGTAAAATACCATCTTAAAGTCAAGTTTAAGAACAAAGTGATCTGACTATAACCAGGACAAGAGTATACAGTGAAGTTCAAGTCAAAGTTCTGAGGATAAGTAATTGAAATCAAACAGCTAACATGCGCTTTATAAAGCATGGCTTTTAAATGAAGATAATTCGGTTTAATGGAAAAAAGAGCGATCTCGTTCATGAATAAGACACTAAGGTCTTTGTTTCTGAAAACTAAAACAATTCTAAGAAATTATTCCAATGTTGTTCTCATTGTAGCCAAAATGTCTGGGTCATATCTAAACATACCAGGTGGAGTCACGTGCGATCAGGGACGATGATGTCATCGCTTGTAACACCCGCCGCTTTTAATAAGTTACTTGTAAAGTATGAAAATGTATCAAAACCATGGTTATTTATGTTTTTTAATTAAATATGTATACGCAATTGACATGAAGTTCAACTCAGAATGTTACCGAGATAATGTGCTTCATTTCTTAAAAAGATTGATTCAAATTGAAGCTACCGGTCTCGAGATATAAGGATATTCGTATTTTTTATAGCCCATTTTTCCACTTCTTTAATACAATCTTGTTCAAAACCTGTTGGGACACTTTACACATACGCACGGAATATCTACCAAATTGAGTAAAGCTTTCAGTTGAACATGTTGAAAGTATGATATTTCAAACTAGTTGATGTAAAGTCCCCCCCCCCCCCCACCCCCCAAAATCAATGTTGGAGCGTATCTATACTACAGCCCTTTGATGGACGATGCTCTTATTCGGACCAACATTGAGTTTAGGGGGAGGGACTACCATTTTCGCAGTGCATGCAAGAAGTGTCCCAACAGTTTTGAACATGATTGTATTAAAGCATTGCAAAAAATATGTACTGAATGTATACACTTCCTTATAACTCCTTTAAAAATGTTTAAAATTATCTCATATTTGGCAATATTAGTCAGCGATAATGTACGGAGAGTATAGTTTAATTAATAAAATACTGGGTCAGCACTATCTTCAATTTAAAGGGGCATTGTCTGAATCACGCACCTAAATGGTACTTTTAACAAAGGCATCTTGATAGGATATAGGTAAAACAAAATATTATCATTAAGTAAACTATTGATTTTGATATAACAATCTTTGATCGCAATATCAGAAGTATATGATGGGCCGGGTTGGTGTGTGTGGAGACGGGGAATGGGAGGGGGGGGGGGGGTTGTGTGGTGTTTGTATGGTTCGGAGAATAACCAAAAGCGCAAGTTCTGAACGAGTCTTATCATGACAACGCTGGTAAGTAAAATACAATTATTATAGTATCAGATAGTTATCAAATCTATATAGAGATGTCAACAAACACAAAATATCTACTTGAAAACGTAATAGTAAATTACATGGGCATATCGCATATTATATATTATACCCATTCGTATAAACAAATACAAAAAATTCACTTTAAATTTAAAGGTGACAAAGATTCCACGACACGTGGAATTAAAGAAAACAGCATAACAAACGAAAACAAAGCAATAACAAACACGACGAACTTTGCGGGAGTCGAACCTCCAACCTTTGCATTCTAAAACAGATCACACGCCACTAAGCTAACAGAGAAGTCAGCTTTTTAAAGAGGATTTTTGGTTATCATACACTAGCGCCGTAACGGTCAACCACGGTCCACACATCATTACAATAGGACGCTATGCACGGTCTACCAAAATTAAAAGAAAGGGAGTACTGATCATCCTTTTCTATTCATTTTGGTAGACCGTGCATAGCGTTCTATTGTAATGATGTGTGGACCGTGGTTGACCGTTACGGCGCTAGTGTATAATAACCAAAAATCCTCTTTAAAAAGCTGACTTCCCTGTTAGCTTAGTGGCGTGTGATCTGTCTTAGAACGCAAAGTTTGGAGGTTCGACTCCCGCAGAGTTCGTCGTGTTTGTTATTGCTTTGTTTTCGTTTGTTATGTTGTTTTCTTTCATTCCGCGTGCCGTGGAATCTTTGTCACCTTTAATTTTAAAGTTGATTTTTTATTTGTTTATATTACGAATGGGTATTTTTTGTTGACCGTGGTTATTCGTCTGAAATGCGAAAAATACATTATTATTTTGAACAGTATGAACGTGTATATAATTTTAATCGGGTAGACCGGTAATGATAAGTGTATTCCAGTACTTGAACGTCTTAGGAAGAACATCGGTTTAACAAGATACATTGTTATACCATGGGTCCCTATTAGTACAGCACATTACCTTACTAGTGTAGTGGATTCAACTGAGACCGCGGAATTATCACTTCCATGGGTTCGAATCTCGGTACAGCGGCTTAGTTTATTTTTTCAAATTTTACTTCAAAGGTTTTGAAAAATTAAGATTTGAAAGAATTGAGTCGACCAGGACCGTAAAATATTTGTCTTCTTCTTCTTGCACCCCTCCCCCTACTACTCATTCATACATAATATACACGGTGCTGTACAATATTTGTCTACAGGGACAACGGTTTAGTACGTTGCGTCGGATAGCTATCTTCAGAAGATAGTAATATAGCAGTAATGAGTAATCGACAATAGGCCCATGCCTTAGGTGATATCTCTTTGTAAAATACCATCTTAAAGTCAAGTTTAAGAACAAAGTGATCTGACTATAACCAGGACAAGAGTATACAGTGAAGTTCAAGTCAAAGTTCTGAGGATAAGTAATTGAAATCAAACAGCTAACATGCGCTTTATAAAGCATGGCTTTTAAATGAAGATAATTCGGTTTAATGGAAAAAAGAGCGATCTCGTTCATGAATAAGACACTAAGGTCTTTGTTTCTGAAAACTAAAACAATTCTAAGAAATTATTCCAATGTTGTTCTCATTGTAGCCAAAATGTCTGGGTCATATCTAAACATACCAGGTGGAGTCACGTGCGATCAGGGACGATGATGTCATCGCTTGTAACACCCGCCGCTTTTAATAAGTTACTTGTAAAGTATGAAAATGTATCAAAACCATGGTTATTTATGTTTTTTAATTAAATATGTATACGCAATTGACATGAAGTTCAACTCAGAATGTTACCGAGATAATGTGCTTCATTTCTTAAAAAGATTGATTCAAATTGAAGCTACCGGTCTCGAGATATAAGGATATTCGTATTTTTTATAGCCCATTTTTCCACTTCTTTAATACAATCTTGTTCAAAACCTGTTGGGACACTTTACACATACGCACGGAATATCTACCAAATTGAGTAAAGCTTTCAGTTGAACATGTTGAAAGTATGATATTTCAAACTAGTTGATGTAAAGTCCCCCCCCCCCCCACCCCCCAAAATCAATGTTGGAGCGTATCTATACTACAGCCCTTTGATGGACGATGCTCTTATTCGGACCAACATTGAGTTTAGGGGGAGGGACTACCATTTTCGCAGTGCATGCAAGAAGTGTCCCAACAGTTTTGAACATGATTGTATTAAAGCATTGCAAAAAATATGTACTGAATGTATACACTTCCTTATAACTCCTTTAAAAATGTTTAAAATTATCTCATATTTGGCAATATTAGTCAGCGATAATGTACGGAGAGTATAGTTTAATTAATAAAATACTGGGTCAGCACTATCTTCAATTTAAAGGGGCATTGTCTGAATCACGCACCTAAATGGTACTTTTAACAAAGGCATCTTGATAGGATATAGGTAAAACAAAATATTATCATTAAGTAAACTATTGATTTTGATATAACAATCTTTGATCGCAATATCAGAAGTATATGATGGGCCGGGTTGGTGTGTGTGGAGACGGGGAATGGGAGGGGGGGGGGGGGGGTTGTGTGGTGTTTGTATGGTTCGGAGAATAACCAAAAGCGCAAGTTCTGAACGAGTCTTATCATGACAACGCTGGTAAGTAAAATGCAATTATTATAGTATCAGATAGTTATCAAATCTATATAGATAGATGTCAACAAACACAAAATATCTACTTGAAAACGTAATAGTAAATTACATGGGCATATCGCATATTATATATTATACCCATTCGTATAAACAAATACAAAAAATTCACTTTAAATTTAAAGGTGACAAAGATTCCACGACACGTGGAATTAAAGAAAACAGCATAACAAACGAAAACAAAGCAATAACAAACACGACGAACTTTGCGGGAGTCGAACCTCCAACCTTTGCATTCTAAAACAGATCACACGCCACTAAGCTAACAGAGAAGTCAGCTTTTTAAAGAGGATTTTTGGTTATCATACACTAGCGCCGTAACGGTCAACCACGGTCCACACATCATTACAATAGGACGCTATGCACGGTCTACCAAAATTAAAAGAAAGGGAGTACTGATCATCCTTTTCTATTCATTTTGGTAGACCGTGCATAGCGTTCTATTGTAATGATGTGTGGACCGTGGTTGACCGTTACGGCGCTAGTGTATAATAACCAAAAATCCTCTTTAAAAAGCTGACTTCCCTGTTAGCTTAGTGGCGTGTGATCTGTCTTAGAACGCAAAGTTTGGAGGTTCGACTCCCGCAGAGTTCGTCGTGTTTGTTATTGCTTTGTTTTCGTTTGTTATGTTGTTTTCTTTCATTCCGCGTGCCGTGGAATCTTTGTCACCTTTAATTTTAAAGTTGATTTTTTATTTGTTTATATTACGAATGGGTATTTTTTGTTGACCGTGGTTATTCGTCTGAAATGCGAAAAATACATTATTATTTTGAACAGTATGAACGTGTATATAATTTTAATCGGGTAGACCGGTAATGATAAGTGTATTCCAGTACTTGAACGTCTTAGGAAGAACATCGGTTTAACAAGATACATTGTTATACCATGGGTCCCTATTAGTACAGCACATTACCTTACTAGTGTAGTGGATTCAACTGAGACCGCGGAATTATCACTTCCATGGGTTCGAATCTCGGTACAGCGGCTTAGTTTATTTTTTCAAATTTTACTTCAAAGGTTTTGAAAAATTAAGATTTGAAAGAATTGAGTCGACCAGGACCGTAAAATATTTGTCTTCTTCTTCTTGCACCCCTCCCCCTACTACTCATTCATACATAATATACACGGTGCTGTACAATATTTGTCTACAGGGACAACGGTTTAGTACGTTGCGTCGGATAGCTATCTTCAGAAGATAGTAATATAGCAGTAATGAGTAATCGACAATAGGCCCATGCCTTAGGTGATATCTCTTTGTAAAATACCATCTTAAAGTCAAGTTTAAGAACAAAGTGATCTGACTATAACCAGGACAAGAGTATACAGTGAAGTTCAAGTCAAAGTTCTGAGGATAAGTAATTGAAATCAAACAGCTAACATGCGCTTTATAAAGCATGGCTTTTAAATGAAGATAATTCGGTTTAATGGAAAAAAGAGCGATCTCGTTCATGAATAAGACACTAAGGTCTTTGTTTCTGAAAACTAAAACAATTCTAAGAAATTATTCCAATGTTGTTCTCATTGTAGCCAAAATGTCTGGGTCATATCTAAACATACCAGGTGGAGTCACGTGCGATCAGGGACGATGATGTCATCGCTTGTAACACCCGCCGCTTTTAATAAGTTACTTGTAAAGTATGAAAATGTATCAAAACCATGGTTATTTATGTTTTTTAATTAAATATGTATACGCAATTGACATGAAGTTCAACTCAGAATGTTACCGAGATAATGTGCTTCATTTCTTAAAAAGATTGATTCAAATTGAAGCTACCGGTCTCGAGATATAAGGATATTCGTATTTTTTATAGCCCATTTTTCCACTTCTTTAATACAATCTTGTTCAAAACCTGTTGGGACACTTTACACATACGCACGGAATATCTACCAAATTGAGTAAAGCTTTCAGTTGAACATGTTGAAAGTATGATATTTCAAACTAGTTGATGTAAAGTCCCCCCCCCCCCCCACCCCCCAAAATCAATGTTGGAGCGTATCTATACTACAGCCCTTTGATGGACGATGCTCTTATTCGGACCAACATTGAGTTTAGGGGGAGGGACTACCATTTTCGCAGTGCATGCAAGAAGTGTCCCAACAGTTTTGAACATGATTGTATTAAAGCATTGCAAAAAATATGTACTGAATGTATACACTTCCTTATAACTCCTTTAAAAATGTTTAAAATTATCTCATATTTGGCAATATTAGTCAGCGATAATGTACGGAGAGTATAGTTTAATTAATAAAATACTGGGTCAGCACTATCTTCAATTTAAAGGGGCATTGTCTGAATCACGCACCTAAATGGTACTTTTAACAAAGGCATCTTGATAGGATATAGGTAAAACAAAATATTATCATTAAGTAAACTATTGATTTTGATATAACAATCTTTGATCGCAATATCAGAAGTATATGATGGGCCGGGTTGGTGTGTGTGGAGACGGGGAATGGGAGGGGGGGGGGGGGTTGTGTGGTGTTTGTATGGTTCGGAGAATAACCAAAAGCGCAAGTTCTGAACGAGTCTTATCATGACAACGCTGGTAAGTAAAATACAATTATTATAGTATCAGATAGTTATCAAATCTATATAGATAGATGTCAACAAACACAAAATATCTACTTGAAAACGTAATAGTAAATTACATGGGCATATCGCATATTATATATTATACCCATTCGTATAAACAAATACAAAAAATTCACTTTAAATTTAAAGGTGACAAAGATTCCACGACACGTGGAATTAAAGAAAACAGCATAACAAACGAAAACAAAGCAATAACAAACACGACGAACTTTGCGGGAGTCGAACCTCCAACCTTTGCATTCTAAAACAGATCACACGCCACTAAGCTAACAGAGAAGTCAGCTTTTTAAAGAGGATTTTTGGTTATCATACACTAGCGCCGTAACGGTCAACCACGGTCCACACATCATTACAATAGGACGCTATGCACGGTCTACCAAAATTAAAAGAAAGGGAGTACTGATCATCCTTTTCTATTCATTTTGGTAGACCGTGCATAGCGTTCTATTGTAATGATGTGTGGACCGTGGTTGACCGTTACGGCGCTAGTGTATAATAACCAAAAATCCTCTTTAAAAAGCTGACTTCCCTGTTAGCTTAGTGGCGTGTGATCTGTCTTAGAACGCAAAGTTTGGAGGTTCGACTCCCGCAGAGTTCGTCGTGTTTGTTATTGCTTTGTTTTCGTTTGTTATGTTGTTTTCTTTCATTCCGCGTGCCGTGGAATCTTTGTCACCTTTAATTTTAAAGTTGATTTTTTATTTGTTTATATTACGAATGGGTATTTTTTGTTGACCGTGGTTATTCGTCTGAAATGCGAAAAATACATTATTATTTTGAACAGTATGAACGTGTATATAATTTTAATCGGGTAGACCGGTAATGATAAGTGTATTCCAGTACTTGAACGTCTTAGGAAGAACATCGGTTTAACAAGATACATTGTTATACCATGGGTCCCTATTAGTACAGCACATTACCTTACTAGTGTAGTGGATTCAACTGAGACCGCGGAATTATCACTTCCATGGGTTCGAATCTCGGTACAGCGGCTTAGTTTATTTTTTCAAATTTTACTTCAAAGGTTTTGAAAAATTAAGATTTGAAAGAATTGAGTCGACCAGGACCGTAAAATATTTGTCTTCTTCTTCTTGCACCCCTCCCCCTACTACTCATTCATACATAATATACACGGTGCTGTACAATATTTGTCTACAGGGACAACGGTTTAGTACGTTGCGTCGGATAGCTATCTTCAGAAGATAGTAATATAGCAGTAATGAGTAATCGACAATAGGCCCATGCCTTAGGTGATATCTCTTTGTAAAATACCATCTTAAAGTCAAGTTTAAGAACAAAGTGATCTGACTATAACCAGGACAAGAGTATACAGTGAAGTTCAAGTCAAAGTTCTGAGGATAAGTAATTGAAATCAAACAGCTAACATGCGCTTTATAAAGCATGGCTTTTAAATGAAGATAATTCGGTTTAATGGAAAAAAGAGCGATCTCGTTCATGAATAAGACACTAAGGTCTTTGTTTCTGAAAACTAAAACAATTCTAAGAAATTATTCCAATGTTGTTCTCATTGTAGCCAAAATGTCTGGGTCATATCTAAACATACCAGGTGGAGTCACGTGCGATCAGGGACGATGATGTCATCGCTTGTAACACCCGCCGCTTTTAATAAGTTACTTGTAAAGTATGAAAATGTATCAAAACCATGGTTATTTATGTTTTTTAATTAAATATGTATACGCAATTGACATGAAGTTCAACTCAGAATGTTACCGAGATAATGTGCTTCATTTCTTAAAAAGATTGATTCAAATTGAAGCTACCGGTCTCGAGATATAAGGATATTCGTATTTTTTATAGCCCATTTTTCCACTTCTTTAATACAATCTTGTTCAAAACCTGTTGGGACACTTTACACATACGCACGGAATATCTACCAAATTGAGTAAAGCTTTCAGTTGAACATGTTGAAAGTATGATATTTCAAACTAGTTGATGTAAAGTCCCCCCCCCCCCCCCCCACCCCCCAAAATCAATGTTGGAGCGTATCTATACTACAGCCCTTTGATGGACGATGCTCTTATTCGGACCAACATTGAGTTTAGGGGGAGGGACTACCATTTTCGCAGTGCATGCAAGAAGTGTCCCAACAGTTTTGAACATGATTGTATTAAAGCATTGCAAAAAATATGTACTGAATGTATACACTTCCTTATAACTCCTTTAAAAATGTTTAAAATTATCTCATATTTGGCAATATTAGTCAGCGATAATGTACGGAGAGTATAGTTTAATTAATAAAATACTGGGTCAGCACTATCTTCAATTTAAAGGGGCATTGTCTGAATCACGCACCTAAATGGTACTTTTAACAAAGGCATCTTGATAGGATATAGGTAAAACAAAATATTATCATTAAGTAAACTATTGATTTTGATATAACAATCTTTGATCGCAATATCAGAAGTATATGATGGGCCGGGTTGGTGTGTGTGGAGACGGGGAATGGGAGGGGGGGGGGGGGGGTTGTGTGGTGTTTGTATGGTTCGGAGAATAACCAAAAGCGCAAGTTCTGAACGAGTCTTATCATGACAACGCTGGTAAGTAAAATACAATTATTATAGTATCAGATAGTTATCAAATCTATATAGATAGATGTCAACAAACACAAAATATCTACTTGAAAACGTAATAGTAAATTACATGGGCATATCGCATATTATATATTATACCCATTCGTATAAACAAATACAAAAAATTCACTTTAAATTTAAAGGTGACAAAGATTCCACGACACGTGGAATTAAAGAAAACAGCATAACAAACGAAAACAAAGCAATAACAAACACGACGAACTTTGCGGGAGTCGAACCTCCAACCTTTGCATTCTAAAACAGATCACACGCCACTAAGCTAACAGAGAAGTCAGCTTTTTAAAGAGGATTTTTGGTTATCATACACTAGCGCCGTAACGGTCAACCACGGTCCACACATCATTACAATAGGACGCTATGCACGGTCTACCAAAATTAAAAGAAAGGGAGTACTGATCATCCTTTTCTATTCATTTTGGTAGACCGTGCATAGCGTTCTATTGTAATGATGTGTGGACCGTGGTTGACCGTTACGGCGCTAGTGTATAATAACCAAAAATCCTCTTTAAAAAGCTGACTTCCCTGTTAGCTTAGTGGCGTGTGATCTGTCTTAGAACGCAAAGTTTGGAGGTTCGACTCCCGCAGAGTTCGTCGTGTTTGTTATTGCTTTGTTTTCGTTTGTTATGTTGTTTTCTTTCATTCCGCGTGCCGTGGAATCTTTGTCACCTTTAATTTTAAAGTTGATTTTTTATTTGTTTATATTACGAATGGGTATTTTTTGTTGACCGTGGTTATTCGTCTGAAATGCGAAAAATACATTATTATTTTGAACAGTATGAACGTGTATATAATTTTAATCGGGTAGACCGGTAATGATAAGTGTATTCCAGTACTTGAACGTCTTAGGAAGAACATCGGTTTAACAAGATACATTGTTATACCATGGGTCCCTATTAGTACAGCACATTACCTTACTAGTGTAGTGGATTCAACTGAGACCGCGGAATTATCACTTCCATGGGTTCGAATCTCGGTACAGCGGCTTAGTTTATTTTTTCAAATTTTACTTCAAAGGTTTTGAAAAATTAAGATTTGAAAGAATTGAGTCGACCAGGACCGTAAAATATTTGTCTTCTTCTTCTTGCACCCCTCCCCCTACTACTCATTCATACATAATATACACGGTGCTGTACAATATTTGTCTACAGGGACAACGGTTTAGTACGTTGCGTCGGATAGCTATCTTCAG
The DNA here is from genome assembly GCA_035610835.1 of Ophiura sarsii. NCBI lineage: Eukaryota > Metazoa > Echinodermata > Ophiuroidea > Amphilepidida > Ophiuridae > Ophiura > Ophiura sarsii. The sequence goes on from CM069447.1 coordinate 27,916,895, forward strand.
AAGATAGTAATATAGCAGTAATGAGTAATCGACAATAGGCCCATGCCTTAGGTGATATCTCTTTGTAAAATACCATCTTAAAGTCAAGTTTAAGAACAAAGTGATCTGACTATAACCAGGACAAGAGTATACAGTGAAGTTCAAGTCAAAGTTCTGAGGATAAGTAATTGAAATCAAACAGCTAACATGCGCTTTATAAAGCATGGCTTTTAAATGAAGATAATTCGGTTTAATGGAAAAAAGAGCGATCTCGTTCATGAATAAGACACTAAAAGGTCTTTGTTTCTGAAAACTAAAACAATTCTAAGAAATTATTCCAATGTTGTTCTCATTGTAGCCAAAATGTCTGGGTCATATCTAAACATACCAGGTGGAGTCACGTGCGATCAGGGACGATGATGTCATCGCTTGTAACACCCGCCGCTTTTAATAAGTTACTTGTAAAGTATGAAAATGTATCAAAACCATGGTTATTTATGTTTTTTAATTAAATATGTATACGCAATTGACATGAAGTTCAACTCAGAATGTTACCGAGATAATGTGCTTCATTTCTTAAAAAGATTGATTCAAATTGAAGCTACCGGTCTCGAGATATAAGGATATTCGTATTTTTTATAGCCCATTTTTCCACTTCTTTAATACAATCTTGTTCAAAACCTGTTGGGACACTTTACACATACGCACGGAATATCTACCAAATTGAGTAAAGCTTTCAGTTGAACATGTTGAAAGTATGATATTTCAAACTAGTTGATGTAAAGTCCCCCCCCCCCCCCCCCCCCCCCCCACCCCCCAAAATCAATGTTGGAGCGTATCTATACTACAGCCCTTTGATGGACGATGCTCTTATTCGGACCAACATTGAGTTTAGGGGGAGGGACTACCATTTTCGCAGTGCATGCAAGAAGTGTCCCAACAGTTTTGAACATGATTGTAGGTCCGCGATTCTGGAATGTATTAATATCGGACGGTACTGGAACACCCAGTATCGTTCAATCCTGGTTCAAAGTCAGTGTTCCAGTATCAGACAATATTTGGACAATGGTAAATCCGTACCAGTATCGAGCAAAACTGGCAAAGTTTATGTTCCAGTATTGAACGATACTAGTAAAACAACTTTGTCTTAAATGTACTTACGCATTTCTTTTCCTAAAAACTGTTCCATTGTATGTACCACGGCTAAAAAACGAAGTCCACAAATGTATACCAAGGAACAATCGGCAAAACGTAGGCACAGGCAACAAGCAGTTGAACTTTAGCAAACTACTAATTAATATGTAGTAACCGTTGTATTCGGTCCAAATATAAGATACAGTAGGCTTGACTGCTTCCCTACTTGAACCTTGTACCTTTCGGCCCTGCGTACTATTCTTGGGTTAAATTCAACATAGACTTTGATTTAACACGGCTATTTATCAACTCACAACTAACAATTTTGAGTTAATTTACAGATGCACCTCATGATATTATTATAGGGTCCAAACTTTGTTTCGAACCCTTCTTGTTGCAGAATTCTGGTGCTTTATTTGGACTACGATACGTAACGCTTCTCCTTGCTATGATTTTACTTCAAGTCCTTGAGACGACGAAGAACTCACCGAAACACACTTGAAACCTCAGTAGGTCTCATAACTTCTATATAGCAGTTACTTCAGTAGTTGGAAGGTAAAATCCGCACTAACAATTATTAGTGTCGAAAATAAAATAAAAAATCATTTAGTTAGTATAGTACCGGCGTAAACATTTCTCTTTCGAATTTGAGCTGAACCAGTATGGACTTATACCAGAATATTTGACACATTAATTAACTTTGACAAATATGATTACTTCAAGTTCAAATGTTTTTGAAATGAGAATGGGAAAGTGAGTTTTGGAGTTTAATGTGATTCTATTTGGATCATGAATATTTTAAGATACTTCCAATGTACACGTTAATGCCTCTAAAGGTACTGTAAACAATGGGGCAGGCAATGATAATCCTCATCATCGAGCGTGTTTCTGCTGCAAAAAGTAAACGCTAATAAACGCTAAGTTTTAATCGGTCAGTTTTTAATCCCCCTGTTTCTACTCGCGAAAAGTTACCACTAAGTTTATCGATCCTAGTCGATGGGCCACGACATTTCACCTTTTGTAATACCAAACAATGCCACCGCACCTGAAAAAAATTGCTTCACAATGTGTATAACCCAGCGTGACACGGTTCACGGCGCAAACCGCTAAGATTAATCGCCTTTCTGTTTCTATTGGGATTATTGCCGATTATTGCCGGTTCCAAACCTGGTTTGTGAAGGTTTTTTGGATTATCAAAAATACCGATTATTGCCGGGTTCTGCCTGTTTCTACTGGGCAAACTTAGCGTTTATTAGCGGTTTCTTCCCCAGCAGAAATACGCTCTATGTGTTTTCCGTGGTTTTACCCTCGCCCGACATGACACTACATAACCCCTAACAGGCCTATAACCATTTCCCGTGTGGCTTATGCGCAATACCACATTACCCAGGCTCTGAACCACATAACCCCCCCCCCCATTCATATACCAACCAGGTTAATTTATAATCATAACCCTCCTAAACCATTTCCCGTGGCTACTTCATTAACCCACTGTCCCTTGGAATGTTTGGCATGCCAACTTAAAGTAAAGAAATCAGGTTGCTTTATTAACCCCCACAAAACCATGATAACCCTAGACCTATCCTAAACCATTTTCCGTGGTTTTACCCCAACCACATAACCCCTAACAGTCCTATCCATGTGGCTTATGCGCCATGTGTAGGAGTGCGTAATGCCGCGGCAGTGAGCCCACAAACATGCACGCGACGCATTACCACGGCATGATTACGCGGTAGTACTCGCAACAATATCGTGCAATTCTAGTGGCATATGTGAGCCGAATTCGAGAGGTTTTTTTGCTTTTTTTTGGAGCCAATTAATAACCACTTTGATCAAAACTAACGGAGAAATAAGGATAACAAACATAGACACACCGTTTCCAGATTTATAGTAAGACTAGCGGCGTATCCTTGCTACGCTCGGGTCCCCGCTAGATGATTATGCCACATTACCTACCTCTGAAACCACATTAACCCCTACACGCCCCCCGCCACACACCCCCCACACAAGCCAGGTTGATTTATAATCATAACCCTCCTAAACCATTTACCGTGGCTACTTCATTAACCCATATAATATTAAACCGCATTACTTCATTAACCTTCGGTACCTCTGAGACCACATAACCCCCCCCCCCCCCCCCACACACACACACACCCACGCACCACCCAGGTTAATTTATAATCATTAATCATAACCTTGCTAAACTATTTCCCGTGGCTACTTAACTAACCCTCGGTCCCTTGGTTTGTTTGGCATGCCAACTTAAAGTAAAGAAATCAGGTTGCTTTAGTAACCCCCACAAAACGCTACTTGTACCACATCACTATCATAATAACTCTAGGCCTATCCTAAACCATTTCCCGTTGTTTTACCCCACCTGACATGACATCACATACCCCCTAACAGGCCAATAACCATTTCCTTTGTGTAAGAGTGCGTATTAGGGACGCGGCAGTGAGCCCTTGCGCACACATGCACGCGACGCGTTACCACGGTATGATTACGAGGTAGTACTACAACAATATCGTGCAATTATAGTGGCATTTGTGAGCCAAATTCAAGAGGTTTTTTGCTGTTTTTGGAGCCAATTATTAACCAATTTCACAGGAATAAACTTTATCACACTTCCCGGTATTTCATGCAAAGTAGGCGCCATTTGATCACAGCTATTACGGAGAAATAAGGAAAACAAACAGACAGAACGACAAACAAACAAACATTTCCAGATTTATAGTGAGATATGCGTTTTTACTGGCACACTAAGGGACATTATATTGCCATAGATTGTAGCAGGAAATTTACACTTTCTGTGTAGTTTTGTACTAGCAAGGTGTTTGATATAAAGCTTTTGTTAAATTGTATTGTTACTTGTTCTTGAAGGGAAAAAACTTTGTGCCCCCAAAGTTTTAAAAAATATTTTTGTTTTATACAAACAAACAAAAATTCTTCACTTTTTGTGTTGTAAATACATTTTTAAGGGGTGGGTTTATTTTAATGAACAATCTTCTTACTTACATTTGAATCTTAAAGTAGTGTTTATAAATACAATGACTTAAAGATAACCAAAGAGCAAAATGTAAGTGTTTTTTCCAAAGTGAAAAAAAAGTGTTGTTTTATGCAACAACATCAAACTTGTCTTCACTTTTTGTGCTGTAAATACATTGTTAAGGGGTGTTTTTTTTAATGAACAATCTTCTTACTTACATTTGAACCTTAAAGTAGTGTTTATAAATACAATGACTTTTAAAGATAACTAAAGAGCAAAGGTAAAGGGATATTTTCTCAAAAAATGCATTTTCTGTTTTGTAGATGCAACAAAAGTAGTTTATTGGATTTCTTGGAATGCCCCTCAAGTAATTTTATAAACTTTGACATCCAAACATCACAATAACAGCAAAACAATAAACAGATATCGTGTTTACAGTGGTATTGCGTTGTAATCAGCTGCTCCAGTAACCTGATGTGGTATTGCGTTGTTGGCAGAATAACCGCCCTGATTGGTTAAATAGAGATTTGAGTTGATCCATTATAATTTTTCATTTAAATTGTAGGGAAGCACCCTTAGATGGCTCTGTAGTTGGATCCATTTGTGTTAGGTGTATATACACTAAAATATGATCTAATCACTTCATCTAATATTCAAATGTCAGACCACTTCCAGCTAGTTTCTCTTCAATCAGTGAGTTCATAGCCTCGTTCTGTGCCACCGTAAAATGATTCCTCCAATCACCCACTTTCCCTGCGGACAAAATAAAATGTTACCAACAATAATTAGTATTAAACATCGGGTAATTCCAGTTGAAATCCATACACCCCCTGTGGAAGATATAACACAACTATTCCACACAAGGAGTGTATATTTCAAATGCACTCGCCTATGCAGGTAATCCCATTTGAAATCGAAATCCCATGTGTTGAAGAAGCGGTATAGATATAAATAACCACAAAAGTAAAGCTTTCTAACAACCTAGAAAAGTACGTCAGTTCACCTATTCATGCAGCAACGTTTAATTTTATTTGCCTGAGTTCAACTCAGCATTGGTTCAACTCACCACAATATCTGTTCATTGATGTTAGACTTTGATTGTCCTAAAAACGCCAATAAACTTCTAATTACATTATGTAGTCGGTCCTTAATCAACCGCCCCCCCCCCCCCCACCTCCTACAAAAATGGAATCCCTCTTCCTTAATTTCAGAACCCAAAATAACAGTTTTGATAAAGAAACTAACATTTATTGTGTCAAAAATACATGGATCCTAAATCTCAAATTTCAAATTCACAAAATAATTAGCAGATGTTAGTTAAAAAAATTAGCACAATGGGGCTGAAAGTCAACAGAGTGGCAAGTCATCAAAGTCATGTGGCAAGATTGTATTCAAACTGCCTTGGCCATCCTCAACATGCTCAAGGTCTTCCAGCATGCGGTCAATGGTGTTGGATCGACCAAGTCTTGGGTGGAACTTATAGCCCAACATGCAACTTTTTTGACGTTCTTGTGTTAAGAAATTCAATGTTTGAACTTCATCAAAACTAGTGCTATTTCGGATTTTTTTTTAAATAAAAAGTTCAAATTTTGAGAGAATAGCCCAATGGGGCTAAATGTCAACCTATGTAGCAAGGCACATCACAGGAGTGTAGACTGCATTTTGGTCCGTCCCGACAGTTGGTTCATACCATTCCCACTACGTTCACACGCAAATACTAGCTTCATGGTCATTTCAACCTGTCAAAAAATATCTCAAACTCGGGCTCAAACTATATAGGTAACTGGAACGTAGTGCAATACCTTTTCTCATGAATGAAACATGCTTCTGCTCGTTGTCCTTGGTTGGTTATTCTGTCTCGCTCAAAAACTAATAAACCTATCAAATTTTGTTTTGTATATGGTAAAAATAATAGAAAGTTCTACGGTCATGTCGTCGGGGATGTATAGATTCAACTGAAATAGCCTTATACCTTTTCTCATGAATGAAACCGGAAATTTCTGCTCGTCGTTCTTAGTTGCTTCTTCTGTTTCGGTTTTAAACCTTTTAAAAAATGCATCGGGGTTGCACATGGGATTTTTCTTCATGTTTTCAAATGTGGAGTGATCTACAATTACATCGATGACGTCATCGGTGAAAGAATGTCCAAGGAACTTGGCCGCCCGCTCAACGGAACCTCTTAGATCCTAATAAAATAATAATGTTGAAGAATTTAACAACTTATAATTTCGAAGTCAAAACCTGAAACAGGTCATACGATGACGGTGACGACGCCGATGATGATGATGATGATGATGATGATGATGATGATGATGATGATGATGATGATGATGATGATGATGATGATGATGATGATGATGATGATGATGATGATGATGATGATGATGATGATGATGATGATGATGATGATGATGATGATGATGATGATGATGATGATGATGATGATGATGATGATGATGATGATGATGATGATGATGATAGATATTCAATAGAAGATTTGTCATTTATTCACTCACTCTCTTCATGTCTTCATATTTTAAAAACAACACATTGGGTTCATGTCGTCTGTTCCAGAAATACAGGTAATGATCCCACCATGGTCCACAGTATACTAAGAAAAAATAAATACATCTGTTCTTATCTTTTCTTATCTTATATTATCTTATCTTGTGTTATCTTTATTGTTCTCTTGTCTTGTTTTGCCTTGTCTTGTCTTGTCTTGTCTAGACTTGCATCGTCATTGTCTTATCTTATCTTTTCAAGTATTTTCATCGACAATATACTTTTAAAATCATTTGGAAATATTACTATAAACATTGAGTGTATACCTGATGTTTTTTGAATATGACATTCGTATTTAAACTTACCATTACCGGAATAAAAATCATCAAAGAATTCGCTCCACGACTTGTAACAAGGAAGAGTTGGGACGCTATTCGTAAAGTGAAAAAACGACACGGCAACATCTTTAGGGTTCCTCGCAACATAGACTAGCTTTGCTTTCTTTTGCATGATATCTGGTGGCAACAGATGGCCCGGTAAGTGGGACTTTAGGAGTCTTGGAGACTTCATCTTGCCAACAACTTCGTACATTGGAGGAATGTATACTCCCTGAAACTACAAAATAACGCAATAGTAATTTGTAAGCAAACACACCTTAAACAACCATTTCTTGTGCAGTTCATTATATTTACACCACAACTGCAGCACCTATTGTTAGTTTGAACATTTTTATTTTAAACACAATATTAAACAAAAACGTCGCTTCAGAGCCATTGAAATTATAAAATAAATAATAAGATGGAAATTGTATTTTGTTTTACCTGATTAGGATTTAATTAAATGGATGGCCAGGTCCGTCTTTTGGGTAATGGATTTTTGTTTGTTTTATGGCTGAGGGTAATGTATTTTATAAAGAAAATACGAATTTAAAATACGAAAGTAGATTTTAAAAGAAACCTAATAATCAATCAATTTACTTCTATAAACTTCACTTGATTTTTAAAGAAAAAGAAAAGGAAACATCTTATTTCGTATGTAAATTGAATTTAAAAAAAATATGACAAAGTTGACATTTTCATACGAGGGCAATGCATTATGGCATTATGGCATCAAATCTGGGAATGTCTTTTTTGAGATTTGGAAGCCTTTTATAATCAGGAGATGTACGTGGATCCTTATGGCCATTTATTTTAAAGAGCTCAACAACAACAAAAAGAGTTACTTCCGGTTATTTGTTTGCCCAAACAGGCTAGATACTAGACATTTGGATGTGTCTGGTTGGCATAATTTGGTACCAAATCAGCAAAAATAAGCCATGAGTATCTCCAGTTGGTTACATGTCTATAGTCCGACATTTCTATAGTCCGAAGGTTAAATAGTCCGACGGGTTCTATATTCCAAAAAGTTACAGTTCTATAGTCCGAAGGTTCTGTAGTCCGAAAATAATTAAGGTTCTATAATCCGCAGGTTCTATAATACGAAAATGAAAATGGTTCTCTAATCCGAACATAAAAAACGGTTCTTTAGTCCGAATACTATGAACGTGTTCTATAATCCGATTATTGAAAAAGGTTCTTTAATCCGAACATTAAAATAGGTTCTCTAGTCCGAATATGAAATAAGGTTCTTTAATCCGAATCATAATTCATCCCTGCATTATCTTCAATGGGAAATTTTAAAGATCAAACCATACAGAGAGGAAAAAGAATAGTAAGGTATTCTATAGTTGTCGTGTGCGGTTCGGTTGAACTAGACTGCCGCTGTCGTCTGAAAATATTAATACCAGACGACGCTGGACACGGGCGTATTCACGAGTATTCAGGTTAAAATATGCGAACGGTTCTCTAGTCCGAATACTATGAACGTGTTCTATAATCCGATTATTGAAAAAGGTTCTTTAATCCGAACATTAAAATAGGTTCTCTAGTCCGAATATGAAATAAGGTTCTTTAATCCGAATCATAAAAATGGGTTCTTTAGTTCAAATTTTAATATGGGTTCTATAGTCCGAATCATATAGCCTTGTTCATGAGTCCGAATGGGTCAAATAGTTCCCTAATCCGAAAATTTAATTTTTAATTTCAGGTTCTAATGTTAATTTAAAATATGATATATTGCGAAACTGACAAACTGACGTTAATTGAAAAGCTTCTTTTTAAAAGAGGCAATGGGCTTTTCTTAATTCATCCCTGCATTATCTTCAATGGGAAATTTTAAAGATCAAACCATACAGAGAGGAAAAAGAATAGTAAGGTATTCTATAGTTGTCGTGTGCGGTTCGGTTGAACTAGACTGCCGCTGTCGTCTGAAAATATTAATACCAGACGACGCTGGACACGGGCGTATTCACGAGTATTCAGGTTAAAATATGCGAACGAGGTTACGTGATCAAGTGAATGGGACGAACGCTTTACAACGGTTTAAATTCAAAAAATGATACTGACACTGCGGGTGGTTAGCCACCCACAACGGTTTTGGATTGGAAAAATTGTCTTCTAACCTATGATGAATTTTTCAAAATGATTAGATCAACATTCGCGATTACGTGTTATTCCAATACGAATTCAAAATTTAGGTTTTCGCGTGTCCATCGTCGTCTGATTAATACTAATTGTCATAGCGCGCCATCTGCAGACCAGTTATCTGCAGACCATGCATCATAACTTGCGCCCTCAGTTGTACGTGTAGTTACGTCAAACACATTCTCCCGTTGGATTTAGTGGCATAGCTTAGGATTTATGTCTGCGAGGCATGGCCAAGTCCAGTTCAGTGACATAGCCAATGGGTGTGGTGCGGGTGTGGGGCACAGATGTCTGAACAATTATAAAAATGTAAGAAAGAAAAAAATGCAACTGCTTAGAAATGCCCTTTTTTAGAGAGCATCTTTAAAAGAGCGGGCCCGATGTCGCATAGCCTACCTACACACCGTTGGCGGCATACGCAGGATAACTGTGAGTTGGGGGAGGCACCTGGCCATAAATGAATTTCCCCCGACTATAATAATAGAGATACCGTAGCCCGCACCACGAGTGGCTAATTGCGCGAAGCCCTAACGTGTGCGTCCAGGGGCCGCCCACCGTATCAAACGTACGTTATAATAACCATGCGAAGTTGCATACATGTTGGTATCATTAACAAATCAAATGCAACATGGATTTTAGATGCTTTTATATTGATGATCTGTGTGAGCGTGCATATCTTTACATATTCTTTGACTTTCATAATACTGGGAACGGATCTCCCCCCTAATTCTTTTATATTTCAGGATTTTTTTCAGACAATTTTGATTGTTCCCCTTAAAATTGCGTTCATGTCGGGGTGTCAAGAGGTGGTGTTCCTCTATAGACCAACAGCGTGTCCGCCATCCGGCCTGTTTGATTATCGTCTTCTTGTTTTTCTGTAAAAGCAAACTAATATAAAAAACACAGATTCCATCATGCATTGTTGAAATGGATATGCACACATTTTGTATTTGCGCATGTTTGCGCCCCACACCCTTGGTATATACAGGGTGTGTCAAAATAAGTGTCCCGTGTGAATCATGAATATGTTTGGCCATGAAATATATAAAGATTAGATGTAAATAGTAATAATCAAGTCCAACAATATTTAATGTATCACAAGAATTTTATTCTGTGTATTTTGAAGCTTCTGTTATCAAATTATGGCAAATCTACTCAATGTCAGGCATGTCAATTTCAGCTTTGGCCACTTTTCGTGTGTAGAGAACTTTTTTGTAACGATGATCATTCAGTTAATTGAGATTTTCATTTTTCAAAACCAGAAATTTACTCACGATTGACAGTTTCGTGTGTTGTGGTCTACACACTTCCTCAGAATAACCTCTTCTGATCCGTACTGCTTCCGGTTGAGGCCCATTTTCTAAGTCATGTCTACGACCCACTGATCACCGTAACAGCGCCCTCAACCGGAAGCAGTACGGATCAGAAGAGGTTATTCTGAGGAAGTGTGTAGACCACAACACACGAAACTGTCAATCGTGAGTAAATTTCTGGTTTTGAAAAATGAAAATCTCAATTATCTATTCTTGCAAACCTGATGAATTTATTCAGAAATATACGTGAAAACTACGGACATGATACCATCAAAAATGTACGTGATCTAGAAAATATCGGGAAAAAGATCGCCCGACATCGCAATCATCTTGTGTTTGCTCTCCGGTGCAAGGATTTAAGCTTAACTCCGCGCAGCCTACAACTGAAGTGCCCAATTAAAACAGCCAACGCCCGTGATATTGTGAAAAAGGCTCAACAACAACTTATTCGTGAAAGGATTCGAGTAACTAATAACCAAATCGATGGATTTAAACGCAAAAAATCGCTGATTGAAAATAATTGGGATTCGCGGCTATCGGAAGATTGGTCCAAACAGGTGACCGATCATGTGACTCGTAAAGCGGAAAGCGAATTCCAGAAATCAAAATGGCGACAACAACAAAAACTCGAGCGTTTACAATCAAAATTTTCGCGAAGAAATACAGCCGACAATCCGGAACTAAGCGGAGAACAGTTGAAAAAATGGGTGGTGAACCTATCTAAGCATGAACTGACGGAACCGCAGACCAGTGTGCTCGCCAAGGGTCTCAATTTCTCCCCATCTCCCAGCAAAATCCCCTACGATGATTACATCGTGGCTACTGAGTTGGCGTGCAAGAAATTACCTAGCAATGAAGCAACCGTGTTACGTTCAGAAATGGCTCAAGTTTTGCGTTCTTCAAAACCTCCTAAGTCGAACATTTCTAAAGCAGAGAGGAAGGCTATTTATGAACTAAAGAAGGAAAAGGATATCCTTATACTTCCGGCCGACAAAGGTAAATCTACTGTGTTAATGAATGCCGACGAATACGAACAAAAGTTGAACAACATGCTTAGCGATGAGAAAACTTACGAGGTGCTCAAATCTGATCCCACTGCTAAATACAAAAGAGAGCTAGTGTCGATACTAACTAAACTCAAGAACAACAACAAAATCACTAGATCGCAATACGACCTCTTGTATCCCACGGCGGAGAATATACCGAGAATTTATGGCACCCCTAAAATTCACAAAGTAGGCAACAAAGTCAGACCTATTGTGGACTACACCGGGTCAATATCCTACCAAACGTCCCGTGCCCTCGCAGACATCTTAGCCCCGCTGATTGGAACTACAGAGCATCATGTGTTGAACTCTAAAGATTTAGCAGACACCCTTTCTGAAGTGATGATAGAGGATGATGACATCTTCAATTCTCATGACGTCATCTCTTTATTTACAAACGTCCCAGTGGATAAAGCGCTCCAAGTGATCAGGTCCATACTTCAAAAAGACACAGAACTTCACAAAAGGACGCTACTACACGTGGATGACATCATGGAACTCCTTCAGTTTGTCATGACTACAACTTACTTCCTATTCCGAGGTAAAATCTACAACCAACGTTTTGGCACAGCCATGGGATCTCCAGTATCGCCTATCATCGCGAATTTTTACATGGAATTTCTAGAACAGAAAGCCATCGCCACAGCACCGTTGGAAGCCAAACCCAAACTATGGCGCCGTTATGTAGACGACATCTTGGAGATCATCAAATCTGATCAAGTTGACAAACTGACGGAACACTTGAACATCACTGACCCCACCGGCAGTATACAGTTCACTCATGAACAAGAGATCGAGGGCAAAATACCATTCCTGGATACCCTCATCGTCAGAAAGCCGGACGGGAGTGTCAAACTACTTATCTACAGGAAGGCTACACACACAGATCAGTATCTCAATTTCAAATCGCACCATCCCATTCACCACAAATTAGGAGTTATACGGACACTATTCGACCGAATGAATACTATCATTACAGAGGAGGAAGACATCAAGGTAGAAGAAGACAAGATCAAGAGTGCTCTGACCCTTTGCGGATATCCCGAATGGTCTTTCAAGAAGGTCCAGGACCAAGCAGCCAAAAAACTGGCCAAAAAGACTGCCAAAAAGAAAGACCCTGACCAAAAGTCCAGAGGTATGGTCGTCATCCCCTACGTACAGGGCCTATCTGAACGGTCTACTAGGATCTTCCGCAAACACGGCATAGCTACAGCGATGCGACCTAACACCACTCTCAGGAAGATGTTGGTGCATCCCAAGGACAAACGGGACCCCGGTGTTTCCACGGACTGCGTCTATGAAATACCGTGCATCAATTGCAAACAATCTTACATCGGAGAAACCGGACGCCGTTTTAGCACCCGTATGAAAGAGCACCAGAAAGAGACGGAGAAAATTACCTCCGAGAAGAAGAACTTCACACGTCAGAATAGGAAGCAGTCAGAGACAGAATACAGCAAGTCAGCTATCGCTGACCACGCAGTACAAAAGAACCATGTCATTGACTGGCCTAATGCCAAAATCCTTTGTAAGGAGGACAAACCACAAACGCGACGCGTCCGCGAAGCCATTTGGATTCGACGGAAGGCACCCGACACTATGAACAGAGACGACGGGGCCCATTTTCTAAGTCATGTCTACGACCCACTGATCACCGTAACAGCGCCCTCAACCGGAAGCAGTACGGATCAGAAGAGGTTATTCTGAGGAAGTGTGTAGACCACAACACACGAAACTGTCAATCGTGAGTAAATTTCTGGTTTTGAAAAATGAAAATCTCAATTATCTATTCTTGCAAACCTGATGAATTTATTCAGAGATGATCATTCAGTGTGTAATTGAACATTATCTATAAAATCAATAAAAAAGCTACCTGCTAAATCTTAATAATTAGTTTATTTTGAGCAGAAAAACATATTTCCATCCATATTATCCATATTATCCATGAAAAACCACAGAATATTAGAGTAGTAGGTGTTTTTAAACAATACATTAATGTATTCTATAAATAATCATTCAAATCTCAAATGCAGTTTATTCAGTTTAAAATCCATTTTTTTTTCATAAGTGGGATTCGCACTCCTGTTACTGAAATAATCATATCTCGTGAGTAAGGTTGTCAAATTTGATGGGATAAACTGCATTTAATACAGGACTAAGGCAACTAACTAACATAGTATGTTTTGGCAAACAAGAAATATGGGATGTATTCTAAATTATCCCCCCCCCCCCCCCTCAAGGGACACTTTTTTAACACACCCTGTAGATATTTCATGTTATGTTTTGTATTCCCCACCCTACGCGCCACAGGTTGTAATTAGACGTATAGAACAGGGAATATATGACAGCCTCAATATAAGGAGGCACACCACTTAATAATTCTTCAATCGAAATACACGTAATTGGGCCATGTTTCAAGAGCGTTTTTTACCCGACGTAACAATATGCGACTCGCCACATCAAAACATACCTCTTGGGGTATTTTATCCAATGTCTGATTTAAACATCATCAAAACATGTAAAAACCAAGCTTTAAATTGATACCTCATAATTTTAATTTAGACTTATGAATAGGGAGATATGATGAATGGAAGCTTAGCATTTCCTTTTAATTTCTTTATATTTTCAAGACATTTTACTTCATATCTTGAAACTAGAAAAACCGACAAGAGGTGTGTTTTGATGTGATGGGTCACATATTTGAAGTTTTTGTTTCACGTTAATGTCTTACTTAGATAAGAATTGAACTTTATTTCTAACTTTTTTTCGAGACTAATCTAAATAAACCTTTGAGCGCTAGTAGCGCATGAACAGCGCCACTATGGTTTTCATCAAATTATATGCGTGCAGTTCCTTACCACTTCCGGTTTTGTATCATTTAGACCTTTGTCGGTCAATTTGAAACACGTTTTTGGCACGTTCAGATACTATATAGTCGATAGTTTGAATAAAAAATTACGCACGATTCACTACAATTTGCTTTTCTTTGGACGCTCAAACCTTTTGCTAGGTACTATTTTTCAGAACCATACACCAATGCCGAAGGATTTAGTGTTGTGCCCCCCTTAATTTACCCATGGTGGGTAATGATCCCGGTAATGATAATGCTTTATTCGGATTAGGCCAAACACAGAAGAAGGTCTGTCTCAGAAGCCCGCCCGCAGTGGTATGTGAAATGAGCTACGGCGCGTAGGTCTATGCGCTGGGGGCTAAAAAACTTCTTTTCTTTTTTTTCTTTTTTCTTTTTTTGTTTCTTCTTTTTTTTCTTCTTTTTTTATGTTTAAAAAAAGAAGTTTAAAAAAGTTCTCCGTAAGCTTGGATAAGCAACAGCAAAAAAATTGCAAAAAAAAAATTGCATACCTCATAGCCTATTTTCTAAAAAATAAATAAATCGCACAGCACTTGTTTGGCCTTAAAAAACCTGTTTATTATTCGGACTAAAGAACCTTTTCTATTTTCGGACTAGAGAACCTTTTTAACACTTTTAAAAATTCGGATTATAGAACCCGTTCTATTTTCGGATTATAGAACCGTCGGACTTTAGAACCTTTTTTATATTTGGACTAGGGAACCTTCGTAATAGAGAACTTCGTAATAAGGTCCCCCCCCCCCCCCCCCCCCCTTCCGTTAATGAAAATCAGTGATGTTTCCAAATTAGCATTTTCAACGCAATACGCGGGAGAAAAGAAAAAAATATCCCGTATTTGTCCCGTATTGATCACTGCATATTTCCCAGCGCGGACTAATGTAACTTTAAACTGTCATGCGTGGGTAGTGTAGCACGGTTGCAACGTGTGATCGATATCCTCAGCTGTAATCAAGACCATGCAATGCTATACACATCATTTTCTTCTCTGCGTAGAGTGTTCAAAATTTGAAAACGTCAGGAATTTCCTGCACATGGTGTTGTAATAATCATAACTTAAATGTGTTGTTTACTGACAAATTTTGTACCAAGTTGTGCCAAATAGATTCATCAAAATGTCTATTTAGCCAGTTTAGTAAAAAGGTCACTCTATAGATGGGGTGACTGCAATGTATATCAACAACCGCAACTGTCGAAGAGACTGGACTGTCGATACATGCTTGAGGGAACAGCGTATGACCACCAACACTGTCCTTTATGCCTTATTGCTCTTTATAATGCTTTGGCGCGAGTTTTAAAAGCACGGGTCCTAAACAAAACAAACCGCAAACCGCCGGGCAAAGAACAATGGCAACTGCCGACCAAATGCCCGGTGTGACGTCACCTGTCACCCCATCTATAGAGCATAAACTAAGTGTATGTATGACTTTCTTTCGGTGAGCTCTTTATGACTAATATCAACAGTGATAAATGAAATTGATATTCTATCAGATACCTCCATGCCGGATTTAAACATAGAAGACTCCAAGAATGGAACACGAATAAAACCTTGTGTCTCATTAACCTTATCGAGGTCACCATCATTGCAGATTGCTGACAAGATTTCTTGAGTCCATGTTGTGCCTAATAAAAAGAATAGGAAAAAGTGTACTTCGGGTACCAGATTCTGGACTGTAATTGTATTATCCGATACTGGCAGGGCTACTGGAACACCCAGTATCGTTCGATACGGGAACAAAGTCACTCAGCCCTTTTATGGCAAAAGAATGTATCTTATATGCAGTTGTCTAACAGTATACTTCCTTTTAACATGATCAAAGTTAGCTTTTTTCTCCATAAATCATGTAGTGGTAAAAGGCAGTATATTACTTTTATTGTCTTTACAAGTTGCAACCTTTTCCTAAGTGAGGAAAATTGAACCAAGTTAACACAATCCATGTTAAAAGGAAGTATATCATTAGGAAAGTACATATAAGATACATCCTTTTGCCATAAAAGGGCTGCACTGTTCCAGTATCGGACAATATCAGACGATACTGGCACTTATTGTACGTTCCAACACATTTATATACCAGTATCGTTCAATACTGCACGCTCAGAACAAAGGTTAAAATCTTTAACCATTGGTTAAACTTTAACCTGTGGTTGGTTACAATTTTTAATCATTTGTTGGTTAATATGTTTAACCAACAGTGATTGGTTAAAAAATGTTGGTTAAACTTTTATTTTTGTTGCTTAACACTTTCCACGCGGCAATTAGTTATGCCATTATACAAAACAGATTTTTCAGAAACCTTTCCCAATTTTCAAAGTATACCTCAAAGAACAGAACCAAGACTAGGCATGTTTGTACTTCTTTCAATGTATTTCTCATAGTGATTCTAAATAGGGTATTGCCTGTACTGCCTGATAATTATGCAACTATCTGAGCATTTGATGATTAAGTCTACTATTATTGTATTGACCAGAAGCATCGTAGGTTCATCACTATTTATCCAACCACTGTTGGTTAATACATATTAACCAACAAATGCATACATATTAACACATATTAACCAACAAATGATTAAAAATTGTAACCAACCACAGGTTAAAGTTTAACCAACAGAAAATTCAAGAAAACATGACTTGAAATTATCAGTTTGCCCTTATAAACGCTACAGTGAAAATACGATGTAGAAAGTCTATGGTAGGCTCCGTAGCTAAGCTTACCCATACATGCATATTACATGTTGTAGTAAGTGAAGGTAAAACAGTGTCCTAAATCTGCCTTTCTTAATAGACAAATACCATAATATTGTACAGTTGAGCTCAGACAGTTACATAATTATTAAATTCCAGTATCAAGAAAGAAATCTTGTACCTTGAAACCCTTCTATATTATGCGTCTCCAGACCCAACAACCGGAGCATTGCAATCACTTGGTCATCACATGTTGATTAAAATGTAACCAACAATTTGATAATATGCACAAAATATTTTCCCGCCATTGAAATTCTTTGGCGGGAATCTTGTTTTGACCTATTGTTGGTAAAAAGGATGATGCCCCCCCCCCCCCCCCAAAGAAAAAAAATCTGAAAAAAAAATCATTTTTTTTGTACCAATGTACCTTTGTTTTACTAATGTACCTTTTTTGTGAAAACGCCCCCCCCCCCCCCCACCTCTAGTTTCCGAAAACTCCCCCTTTTCCCATTGTGTAAAGCATTTTTTCGGGCCGTTTTAGACTAAAATATGTCCTACCCCCCCCCCCCCCCCCCCCCCGAATTTTTTTGTGAGATGTCTAAAACAAATGTTGGGGCAACCTTTTACGATTACCTTTCCCAAAATATCCGCCCACCCCCCTAAAAAAATCCTGCTTACGGGCCTAGCCTTAACCAACGTTAAATAAACCTAAAATGAGATATATTTTTACTCTTTAACCAACGCAGTATTAAAAGTAATTTTTAACCAACGCTTAATTCTTAACCAATGTAGTGTACTTTTTAATCAACATTCTTTTAATACATGGTTTTTTTAATACCTGTTTTGAAAGTGTAGGCAAGTCGCTACTGCAACAGTATCGCTCGATACTAATGTAGTATTACCATGATCTGGGACCTAAAGTACACTTTTCCCCAAGAATAACATTTATAATGATCCTGAAGTAAATAATGGGCTATTCCAATTGAAATCCATACTCCCACTATGGAATACATTACCTTAATCTTCTCCACAGGGAGTATAGGATTCAAATGGAGTCACCCATGCAGGTAATCCCAATTGAAATTCACACTCCCTGTGGGGACGCAAGGTTAAAGTGAAAAAGTGTACAAAATCTTTAGGTCCCAGGTATCGGTCGATACTGGAACACCAAATTGTGTTCCAGTATTTCCCGATACTGGAACCTTCTTTATGTGCCAGTATCGGCCGATACTAGCACACTGACTTTGTACCGGTATCGAATGATGTTCATACTGGTACAGTCAAAAATCTTGGACCTAAAAAGTACATATTTTCAGTTAAATGGATTTCATTTGTAATCCAAATATATGTATTACTACTACACCCTTTGTTCGAAGAAAACAACTAAATACTTCTTTCGTTGTTAATATTACTCATTTTAAAAATAATATATAAATATAAAACAAAAAGTGAATTTATACCTGCTTTTGCGTACGTCACAACGAATACGTCATCAGAGCGCGCTTCCCATGTCTTCATTGCATACACTGCAGAGGGCGGTATCAGAGTAGTGGGAAACGGTTGATCATCAATTGTGTACATGTTCACTTTCCCATCAGGCAGACTTTCAAACTCCATCATTCCGCCGGACTCCGCGAACTGTTGTACTGAGTTTCATATATAAATCAAAACAAAACAATATGCAAAGTTCCGGTAACATTTTGTTTCATGGACATTTATTGGTGATTGGTTGGTTGGTTATATAGTTGGTTCCTGTCATGACTTCGCAGATGCTACGCCACATATGACGATTGTAAGCAAAGGAGTATCAAGCACGGAGTTACTAGTATTATTGGTGATAGTTTCGCCATGAAAAATATCAAAAAATGAAATTGAAATAGTAATAATCGTGTTTAGCAATCTTTATAATAATATCCAGGTTTTTTCTAAAATGTAAGATAATGGATCTTACATTTTCAAGTGATGGTAAATGTACTGAGGCATGTCAAATTCAGCTTTGGCCTCAATTCTTGTTCAGAGACCATGTACTATATAGAATCATCGAGAAAAGGGTACCACGATTCTGGAATGTATTAATATCGGACGATACTGGAACATCCAATATCGTTCAATACTGGTTCAAAGTCAATGTTCCAGTATCAGACAATATTTGGACAGTAGTAAAAGTTTGCTCTTGTGTAAAAGTTTGCTCTTGGAGCAAAGGTGCTCCAAAACCCTGCAGATTTGATTTGCAGCATCTTGATGACAAATACAGAGTGGAGACCAGAAATCTGTTTCAAGAAATGATGGTAAGAGACGAGGAAACAACTCCTGATGAACTCTGGCTGGACATCAAAAACTCTATTCTCAGCGCAGCCAAAAAACATGTTCCTAAGAAACATAAAAGAAAGACAACATCATGGCTGTCACATGAAACCATCAACTTAGCAGATGAAAGACGCCAATTGAAGGAAGCTGGTCTGTATAATACAGAAGACTTTCAAGTGATGTTCAATTGAATTCTAGGAGAGATAAAAAATAAGCATATCCAACAGCAATGCCAAGAACTTGAGGATCACAGTTTTCACAAAAACAGCAGAGAGCTCTTTAGTGCATAAAAAACATCACCTCAAAAACGACAACTAGATTGGCTATCATCAAGGACGAGCAAGGAAAGGTCTTAACTGAGAGTGAAGAAATCAAGGGTCGTTGGAAAAGCTACTGTGAAAATCTGTATGCGTCCCAAGAAGAGACAAATGGCTCACAGGAGTCTCCACCGCCTCCACTAGGTGAAGATGAGCCTGATATTCTTCTATCAGAGGTCCAGGAAGCCATCAAGAAGTTAAAAAGTCAAAAGGCACCTGGTCTAGACGATATTCCAAGTGAGCTCCTGAAGCAAGCTGATGATTCTGTAGCAGGTATTATGCAAAAGCTGTGCAATACTGTGTGGAAGTCAAGAGTATGGCCAGAGGATTGGAAGAGATCAGTTTTCCTAACACTTCCAAAGAAAGGGGATGCTAGCGAATGTAAAAAAATCATCGTACCATCGCTCTGATACATGCAAGCAAAATCCTGCTGCACATCATCAACGAACGTCTTAGACCTCATCTTGAACGTAAACTTCCTGCTGAGCAAGCCGGTTTCCGGAAAGGCCGCGGCACAAGAGATCATATAGCCAATGTACGTCACATAATGAAAAAATGTTTTGAATACCAGAGGGAGGTCTTCATGTGCTTCCATGTGCTTCACATACTACGCTAAGGCCTTTGATTGTGTGAGGTATTCGGCATTGTGGACAGCACTGCAAGAAATGGGAATCCCTTACCACCTCGTCCACCTAATTCGCAATCTGTATGATGGTCAAACTGCCTGTGTTCGCACTGAGAAAGGAAATAGTGACTGGTTTGCTCTAGGTCAGGGAGTACGTCAAAGGTGCATACTTTCACCAGCACTCTTCAACCTTTATGCAGAGTCTATAATGAGACGTGCCTTGGATGGTTGGCCAGGGGGGCTGTCAGTAGGTGGATACCAAATACACAATCTACGTTATGCCGATGACACCCTG
Source organism: Ophiura sarsii (assembly GCA_035610835.1). Lineage (NCBI taxonomy): Eukaryota > Metazoa > Echinodermata > Ophiuroidea > Amphilepidida > Ophiuridae > Ophiura > Ophiura sarsii. The sequence goes on from CM069447.1 coordinate 27,937,472, forward strand.
TTTGCAACAAATATGGAAGAGATGGCGGAACTCCTGAAGAAAGTCAAGGTGGAGAGTGAGCAGCTTGGCCTACGTCTAAATGTCAGCAAGACCAAGATCATGTCCATAGGCACAGATGGTGTTGGAGAGCCTCTCATAATTGATGGTAATGAGGTGGAATTGGTCTCAAAATTCAACTTTCTTGGATCCCTAATCACCAAAGAGGGTGGTTGCAGCCAAGAGATTATACACCGTTTAGCAATGGCTAGATCAGCAATGATCAACCTAAGTAAGATCTGGGCTGACAGAGGAATAACCAGAGCAACAAAATCCAGGCTTGTCCAAGCCCTTGTATTTTCAATTGCCATGTATGCGTGTGAGACGTGGACCCTCACCAAAGCTGACAAAAAACAGAATAGCTGCTTTCGAGATGTGGTGTTGGAGGCGTATGCTTCGTATCGTATGGACAATGAGAAGGACCAATGCCAGTATTATTGAAGAAATATGGGTGTCTAAACGTATTAACCTGGAGAAGATGATCATGCAAGGCATGATTGAAGGGAAGCGCAAGAGAGGCAGACCTCGTTCCCGGTGGATTGACCAAATAAAGTTGATTACTGGACACCCGCTCCGTGATTGTTACTCCTTTGCTGAAAATCGTTATATGTGGCGTAGTATCTGTAAGGTCACGAGCTGTCAGTCATGACAGGACCGAATCAACCATACCAGTAAAAGTTTATGTTCCAGTATTGAACGATACTGGTATACCAGTATCTGGGACCTAAGGTACACTGTTACTAAATGTCCAATTGAAACAACTTTGTCTTAAATGTACTTACGCATTTCTTTTCCTAAAAACTGATCCATTGTATGTACCACGGCTGCAAAACGAAGTCCACAGATATTTACCAAGGAACAACCGGCAAAACGTAGGCACCGTTTGAACTATGACAACAAGCAGTGGAACTTTAGCAAACTACTAATTAACATGTAGTAAACGTTGTATTCGGTCCCAATATAAGATATAGTAGGCTTGACCGCTCCTACTCGAACCTTGTACCTTTCAGCCCTGCGCACTATTCTTGGGTCTAATTCAACATAGACTTTGATTTAACACACGGTTATTTATCATCTCACAACTAACAATTTTGAGTTAATTTAAAGATGCACCTCATGATATTATTATAGGGTCAAAACTTGGTTTGTGTCGAAAATAATAAATTTAGATTTAGTTAGTATAGTACCGGCGTAAAAATCTCTTACACAACTCGGGAACACAGCCGATAGTGTTAATTGATTTAAACGGAAGTGAAATATGATATGTCATTGTCACTATTGAATATTTATGTTTATTTATGATGCAATGTGAGAATTAAATGTATGCAATAAAACAAAATATTAAAAAGTGTTAATTGAATACAGCAATCCCGTGTTGGCAAAGAAGCTAGCTCCAATAATGCGTATGCCTGTATGGCTGGCTAGCACAACAAGACGTATTTTGTTTGTGGAAGATCGTTGACCTTGTCTAGATGGAATGTAGATAGAAATACATTCAGATATGTACATGGAGCTGAACCAGTATTAATCCTAGTTTTGTTATGTATGATTTTATACTTTCATTTTCATGTTTACTCGTATTTCTGATTTTTTGCTGAGCTGAAATACTTTCAAAAATGAAGCCTTTAGAGTTTGGTAGTTATAGGTGGTTGTTGGGATGCTGTTCATACCATCTCTTGCATTCCCTTCCAAGCATTGGGAAATTCTTCTTACCCAGGTACTTTCATCCCAATCTTCACGCTGAGCGATCTTCACGCTGAGCAATCTTCACGCTGAGCGTATTAGGCTGTGAAGTATCTCTGTCCTCTCTTCAAATTCTATCTTCCCTTTCTGATCTTTCCCTTTCCAGTCTCTCATCCCTTTCTATTTTTCCCTTTCCAGTCTTTCTTCCCTTTCTAGCTGTAATTTGTCTTTCTCTAATTTGTCCCCCTTTCTGTTTTTTGGTAGTTTAACCAGACCGGGATTTGAGTCCCCCCCCCCCCCCCCCCCTCCTACATTTATGGTGAACTGACCTACACTTAAATTACGGTGAGCAGAGTTTCCAGCATTGACATGCTGTGGGTCCTCATAGAGGTGGATTGCTGGTCTTCAACATTTTGTTCCTGTTGAACACTCTGTCCACCCCGAGTCTCATCTTGGTTGTGTTGGTTACTCTGATCACTTATACTTTGATGATCCATTACAGAATCATCAGGCGATTCTGCCATAACATTAGGCTACAAGGCCCGCTTAGCAGCGCTATAAATTGGTGCCCTAAAAACCGTCACCAAATTTAAATATTCGCCTTCCATCAAAGCTGGTTGCTATATGACATAATTCTCGTGTGGAAACTCACGCATGCAGTTAGCAAGTAGTACCGCTCGTACACGCCCCGAATTTAAATATGATTGCCTGGTTGTACACGCGCACTGGGCAATCCTCTCGTAGTAATTGATAACAATAGGTTTACCAGACCGAATTAATAGCGCTCCTATGCGGGCAATTTATGTCATGCTATGGTATATTCAGCATGGTATCTGGGCACTCGATCTGATTTGGATATTTCCGACCGTGACCTATTTGGCATCAGATCGAATTTTGAAATTAGCATAATTTTAAATATTAAGTGTGCATCTCATTGTTGCCATCTACCTGAGCTGTTTTCTGTCGCCGCTGTCGGAATATAGTACACGTAGTACAGCGTAGTACAGGCGATACCCCCAAACGCCGTCAGGATAAGATCAGCACCGGTATATTCAGACGATGTCAGCAGTGGCGGTACCACGGGGGGGGGGGGGATAAGTCCCCCCCCCCCCAAAAAAAAAAAAAATCAATTTAGTTGAAATAAGAAAAAAATAGACAATTTAAGCATAAAAAGGATTTTTTTCCGCTCTATTCGCACATTTTCTTACTAAATTAGGTTTAATTAGACCAAATGTTGACAATTTTAGCATAAAACAGCTAAATTTTGCGCGCAAGCGCGTATTTTCATCCCAAATTAGTTATTAGTAGACCAAATTTAACAATTTAAGCGTAAAATGGCACCCAAAATTGAGGATCCCTTACGGAATATTGCTGAATTGAACTTGTAGATGTTATTAAAGTACGTTAGCAACATATTAAGGATCCGTTTTGATATAACGCCTAACAAAGGGTATGTCTATGCACGTATGCATGACGCACTATACGACCTCCGGGAATGTCGCGTCCAGACTCGGGGACCTAACACTCGATCCTAATATACAGTAATACTTGAGAATGCTAAGAAATCATGCACAATGTAGAAAAATTTCCTGTTTGCCGAATTTTATTATGATTATTAAAATTAAAGTAAAGTACCGGTTTGCCATTTATCATAACTACGGTATTTAAACAGTGCAATTTTGATTTTAATAATTACCGAACGGAAAAAGGAAAAGTGTACTTTAGGTCCCAGATACCTGTATACCAGTACGATGAAATCGCTCGAATATGATTTAATTATTTTGTATTGTTGTAGTATCGGACGATAATGGAACACCCAGTTGTGTTCCAATATCGAGCGATACTTGAACGTTGTATGTTCCAGTACAATATCGGGTGGTACTTGTACACGTGCTACAGTTTTCCCACCGAATATTGAACGATACTGAAACATAATTATGTTCCAGTTTCGTCGATACTGGGTGTTCCTAGAACAGTCCAGAAGTCCAGTACCTAAAGTGCACTTTTTCCAATAAGCATTTTATTTTATAGCAAATATGTTGGTGCAAATCTACGTGTCTTTCAGTGATATACATAAGACATTAGCAAGATAGTGTGTGCCGGGTAGGAAGATGTTTAGTCCATTGCACTCGGTGTCGCCTATACCATATCTGTCTTCCTGTGGACAGTGACGTAACTTTACAGGCGCAGTATTTACACAAATTGCTATTAGACTAAATGGGTTTTCGGTATATGGTTGACATACAAGCGCTACCGGGAGGGACGGATGAGTACCAGCTCTGCTTAGCTATAAGTCGGTCAAGCTCCCCAAATTCAACTTGTTGGACACCGCATAGGTGCTCGCGTGATTGGGAAATGAGAGAGACTTAAAAAAACAGGGATCTACCATGACAATGTTTCTGTGGTATTCCCGAGTGTTATGCGTTGATAGGGTTATTGTGAGTTTCTCGTGCCACCTTTGTCTATATCTATCATTCAAATATTATAACATTATCTAATTTGAACTTATGACATGACTATTTTAAGTTAGAATAAACTCTTTATGTATGCTTCGCGATTGTCATTGGCCAGTGCCTCCTCGTTCATATCATTCTTAAGATGTAGGCCTATGTGAAATTATTAAGTTAGCATTGGTTTTGAAGGATGTGGCAGTACCAATCAGTACCAATCGCTAGGAAAATGTGAGACGAGTTGTGCCCATGCATGCCCAGGCTGTGTACTATCGACGGATCAGTTATCTAATCAAGTCCGACGGAGTAAACAAATGATGATCACTCAATATTAGAGTGCATCAGCACCACTGTGCCCAAAATGATCGGACTAAACATACATGTATCCTTTCAAATCTAGTGAATTCAAGGCTAGAATGCATTAAGATATTATGAATTTAGTTGCGAGAAATAATAGCAACCACAGCGTCTTTCTTGTCTCTTTGTTGTTTTTTATAAGCGGAGATAACTTCCGCGATTGTGTACAAGTATGGATTGATGGCAGAGTTCAAGGGCAAAATAAACGTTACTGACCATGCGTATACAGAAGGGGGTAGGGCAATCACCCGTAATTGAACCAGAATACCTAGAACAATGATTGGAAACCAGCACAGAAAGTCCGTAACCACTATGGCTGATACTTTCACCGCAAGTCTTATCTGTTCGTTTAAATTGCGACTGCGTCCAGATTGTCTTGATGAATTATAAACCTCCATAACTATCAATGCGTAGCTTCCGAGGACAACCAAGTAGCAAACACAGTTAAGGCAAAGGAAAACGGCAATAGAATAATACAAACCGTTAATCTCTCCTGTAAATTTAGTATCAAATATGTCCTTCCAATAGCTAAAGCTGGTGCCTTCTACGTATATATTATAAGAATATTGTGTTTTCGAGTACGTCTTTGTCAAAGCTAATGGTAAACCAATGCATACATGGGAGTTATCATAGAACCTAAAGTTTTGTCCGGCAAAAATAGATGGAACAATACCCAATGTTATAGATAAAACCCATATTATTGTTGCGGTCAAATAAGTAGTTCGTTTTCCCAATTTATTGGTAGAGTATGGCATCATAATATTAATGCATCTGTCGATACTGATTATTGTCACAAAGAAGACCGACCCTTCACTAGATGTTATGGCCAATGCTCCAGCTAATCTACATGTAATACCGGATCTCCAAGTGTTTGAATTCATAGGAAAATATTCCCCAAAATAAATGTCAGCACAAGCAATTAATATCATGTATAAGCCCATTAGTGAATCTGAAAAGGCGAGGTTGTTAAGAAGTATGTCTTGTACACTAGTTTGTTTAACTTTTTCTTGTTTCCTATATTTCCAAATCAAAACGAAAAGGTTTCCACCAAGTGCATTCAAACCGATAGCCCACATCATGACCACTAAAATCCTATCAGATAATAAACGGTTACATGTTAGAAATGGTGATCTGTCATCCGATGCCAAGCAGACAACGCCGGAAGGATTGAAACACTCACATATTTCTCTTTGGCTTACAAATAATTCTGAATTTCTTAAGAGATTCGGGAAAGATTTTTGATTAACGCGTGTGAGCGTGTTGTTCCTGATATTAATTAGTGTTAATCTTGGCAAATAGCTTCCTATGGGAAACTGGACGAAACTATTGTTCGCAAAATTAATGTAAGTCAGATTGTGTGTATATTGGAAGGCAGCAGGGTCAACTTCTCTTAGATGATTGAAGGACAAATGTAAAACTCGCAAGTAAGACAATCTCTGGAACAAGCCAAGGTGTAACCTATACAGTAGATTATTTTCCAAAAAAAGATATTTCAATTTGATTAGGCCATGAAACACATCACCTGGGAGTTCAACTAACCTATTGCCAGCCAATGAAAGTAATCTTAAGTTCGTCATATTATCAAACAAGCCGGAATCGAGGGTGATAAAATGGTTCTTATACAGGTGCATTTCGTCTAAGTTTACAAAGTCACGAAACAACCCGACCGGTAATCTGCTCATATTATTCTCATGCATATTAATATCAAAAACACTCTCCAAACCATGGAACATCGTAACATTCAATGGATCAACTAATGCATTTCTATGTAAATGTAAACTATATAGGTTTAAGAGACCAAAAAACAAACCCACCGGCAATTCTTTTAGTCCATTACCGCCCAGTTCTAAATACGTTAAGTATTTCATCCCTTGAAATAACCCCACCGGCAATTCCTTTAGTTTATTGTCTCGAGCGTTAAGATATGTTAAATTAAGGCCAGTAAAAACACTAACAGTAAGCGTTGATACTGTGTTAATATACATAGTCAAATGACTTAGATGGTCTAATCCTTGGAATAACCCCACCTCCAAATCTTTAACAGCGTTTCTATGAAATTTAAGCGTATCTAGTTTATGGAGACCATCAAACAACCCCACTGGCAATTCTGTTAGTTCATTACGGCTCAGTTCTAAATCCGTCAAATTTGTCAGCCCTTGAAATAAACCCACCGGCAATTCTTTAATAGAGTTTCTATCTAATCTAATCCTAACCAGCTTGTGGAGACCTACAAACAACCCCACCGGCAATTCTGTTAGTTCATTACGGTTCAGATATAAATCCGTCAATGTTGTCAGCCCTTGAAATATCCCCGCCGGCAATTCCTTAAAAGCGTTGTAATCTAATCTAATCCTAACCAGCTTGTGGAGACCAAGAAACAACCCCACCGGCAACTCTTTTAGTTCATTACGGCTCAGACTTAAATATGTTAAGGATGTTAGCCCTTGAAATAACCCGACTTTACATGTGATGATACGATTTTCAGATAGACTCAGATAATCCAATGTATGAAGATCAGAAAATATCCCTACAGGGATGTCTATTAGAGCATTGTCTACAACGGAAAGTTGTGTTAAATTGCTAAGTCCAGTAAAAATACTATCATTAAGGGTTGATAATTTATTTTTATATAATAACAAAATAATCAAATCCAATCCTTCAAATACACGGTCACTAAGGAATATTATCTGGTTTTGCACCAGGCTTAATTTAAGCTTACTCAACCCTCAAATACGCTAGTACCAAGAGTCACTATCTGGTTGCTGTCCAAAGCCAGGGTAGTTAAATTATACAGCCCCTGAAACGATCCCTGTGATAAAACTGTCAAGTGATTGCCTTTAAGAAATAAAGTATTTATATTACCTAAACCCTTAAACCAACTCAATTGGAAAAATTCAGATTGGGAAACATTTTCATTGGGTATAAATGTATGGAGGTTTACAATACGGTTATGATTGAGATCTAAGTGCAACATATCAACTGGATATAAAATAATTGAAGTGTGGTTTTTAAGCAAACCATTTTCAATACACTGAAACCGTACCTCATTGGGACCTAAACTGGCATCGCAATTTGATTGGAGTACTATGCGACATATCCGAGCCAATTTATCTTGACATGTTATAAGGTGCTGATACCCATTTACATTTCTACAGTGGGGTGCTTGTTGCACCAGTGGATTAATCAGTTTGCCAACGTGAACTTCGGGGCACAAATGGCGTGAGTTTAATATACCTGTCATCCTTTGTACTAGTACACTGACATTACCTTGTAGATTAAGCTTCAAGGTTTTGCCATGGAATACAGAAGAGCATACACCAGCTTGTCCATTAAGGATAACATATCTGTCGGTACAACCTACAGAATTAACCTCTCTCTCAATATAAAGCAAGAATTGTTCCTTAGTTTCTGATAGCTCGATATTGGTATAAGAGCCGTTGCCTACCGTTATATGGACACTGCATGTTTGACGTTCACTTCCGTGTAAGGAAACCGACCCTTCGGTTACATTCGTTTTTTCGATGCGGCATGTATGAGAATCATTATTGGTGACATTCCAAAGAGGCTGCACTACTAGTTGCGCCACTGCTAGCGATTGAATCAATACTACGTTGCTTTGAAATCGAGTTGGTAGTAAAATAAGTGACAGATTCAATAGAAATTTGACCATGTTAATGGTTGCCATGTTCTATTATCACTGAAGGTATATACTTCTATTTATCCCTTAACAAGTCTTACATATCATGTAGCGGCATGTTTTCAGCAAACTAGTCGGTTCTTGATTATCTGAAAATAATGGATTGGATGCACGTGTAAAGATATGTATAAAAATAGAGTGAAACAACGGAGAGTTAGCACATAGAGGAGTCGTACGTACTCCTTTCTCATTTGGGGCGGGGTCTTTTGTTTTGTTTCGTTTTTTGTTTTTTTGTTTTATTAATTTTTAAGTTAAGTGGGGGTCTTACGAGCTGATGCAAGCTCAAAAGGGGGGTCTTAAGATCTAGCAGAAGAGGTTGAAAAGGGGGGTCTTCTGGGCGGCACATACATATACCACTTTCAAATGTCAGTGAGGACAGTTGGCCTAAGATATGACCAATTAACTAAAGTAAATAATACGCAAATGAGGTTATCTAATAAATTGTTCTGATAATTTATTTGTATTAAGAAATGTTTATCATGTGTCACCAACCTCCTCAATCAATCAATCACGTGATCAAAGTTATAGGAGGACTTGAATAGGAGTGCTTAAAACGGTTTTCCTATAAATATCTGTACTGTATCTTTCGTGGAGAAGCCGGACATGGTAAATCAACATTGGATACAGTGCAGCATTGTTGGAAGTGCCGGAAAAGAAAAATACATTACATAACATAACATAACAATTAATATTTATCAGGCGCTATTCGATCTAGAGCATAGCGCATGCGACAAAAGCTCAAAGTAGCACGGAAGATTAATACGGAACTGAGAGATGTTGTCAATTTCTCTTATAGTACGAGGGGGAATGTTCCATGACTGCGGAACAGCTACACTGATGATTCTGACCCAAGACTTTGTTTGTTCTAGGAAAACATAACATAATTACATTTATAAAGCGCTATCAACACTGTTTCTAAGCGCTGTACAATAAAAAAAAATACACTAGAAAACATGAGCAGGAAAATATACAACAGTTCATTGATTTAAAACCACATCTGTTAAAAAAGAAATAAAGATCGAAAAATGGCAACCCCAAAAGAAAATTCAGGCGGGTTATGTCCTGAGCAGAGCGAAGAGTTCTTTGAGGGACATATGGCGACAATAGATCTGATAAATAAGCAGGTGCTGTGTTGTTCAATAATTTAACGACAAAAAAGACGAGTTTAAAGAGTTCTTGAAGAGTTGAGGTAATATGTAATATTAACATTTCCGATGACAATACTATACACCCACGTGGCGTTGATTCACACTTCCAAAACAAAATGTATGGGAGTTTACAACTACCAAACTATGAAAGAAAGGTGGTGTTTTTATACTCATTTAAATGAATTTGATTGATATTAAACGGCATTTAGGGTAAGTTGCACTGTTTGAAAAGCCCGGTAACCAATTTGGGTATTGATAGTCTATTGCGGCATCTTAAATGTATTTGTTGTAAAGCGCAATGATCATTCTTTTGGAATTGCGCTATAATAAGCACTGTTTATTATTCTTATTGAAATGTTGTGTGGAGCTGATACTACATGCATGTCTGTTTTGCCCACACCTCCATATCTAACATGTTTGAAAAGCCCGGTAAACAGCATGGGTGGTATTGATCATAATCTGCTGCGGCAACTACATTATGTAATACTAGGTAGCGGGGTACAATACTTTCATAAAAATGAACGGTGACAATTAAAATACTTCATAATATTTCAAAAATATTAATTTATTACACACATTCACCATTGCGATAGATATAACGCTATTTGTGAAGTTTTTTATAGACACTTATTTCACGCTGGGTTATTTCACGCTGGGTTTTTATTACACCTAAACTCGAACCCATAAGCGCGACGGACGATAGCACGTATTGTTTTTTTAATCGATACCTACCGAGTTCAATGCGTCTGGGAACGAGAGTGTCGTTTTATTCGTGGATATTGAGAAGTTATTTTATGACAGGGCGAAAGGCTACATCGGCTTTTTGTGTAATAAGCGAATTTAGTCCGAAACACACACATAGCATCACATTCAAGAGATAATACCGACTTGTTCATCCCTGTCTGGATTATCTATGGTATTTTCTACATAGTCATGCATGAGGGTAGACAGTCGCGTGGGTATTTCCATTGCATGCTGCATTAAACATTACAATACATATTGTTATGTCTTTGTGTTTAAATATTTTCCCATTGTAAAATAATAATGCACAAGGCTAACTACCAAAATAACATGTATTCACTGAGTGAATTATTGATACAAAAATGCGTTACGATTTTATGAAGCATTTTTTAATTAAAATACACCTTGATTGGGAAAATGTCAAATATTGCTACTTTTCTATTACAAAACTTAATGAGCAGAGTACTGAGATTTTCCTCGGTCCAAATTTCACAGTGAATTATTAGGGGTCATGTTCCGCCACGTTGACGTTGAACACTCCGTATTCAAAACAAATTCAATACTGTTGATTATTTTCCCTGGTTAAATTGGGGGGGGGGGGGGGTGGGGTCAAAGGCTTCCAGAATATGTAAATATGATTGAAATCAATGGTCCAACTCGAGAAACTAGAGCTCCGTCAAATCGGCTGAACAGATTCTCGACGTACCTCTCTTTACAGTGTTAATTGCGAATGACTTTTGGGGAAAACAGATTTACTAATTTTTAATTTAACCACTGCAACGTGAAGTTTCAGAAAGTGCAAATTAATATCATTGAAATCCATGGTGTACACGTGGAACTAATATAGGTCCATCCGTAGTGTATTACGTTCCTATTGAGGAGTCAAGAAATACGACCTTCGTTTAGGATTTGCCGACGTAGAACATGCTCCGATTTTTATCGGATTTGTTGCATCTTATATCTTTCGATAAGACAAGAACAACGTGAATCATACCCTTGAGGTCAAAGGTCAAGAAGGGGTCACTGTGGGTCATTTAAAAATACAGGGTCAATTGTAAAACATGTTACGGTTTTGATCGGAGCATGTTTTACATTTTATCCATTTTGCATCTTATGTCTCTTGATAAGACAAGAAAAAAGTCAATCATGACTTTGGGGTCAAAGGTCAAGAAGGGTTCACCAGGGTTCAAAACGTGATTTTCGCTTAAAGCGCCGTTGCAATCTAGAGAAATGACCTAGGATCATCAAAATCGGTCAACAAATTCCTTATATTATATAATAGTTAGGTTTTAAAATTCAAAAAAATATTTGGGGTCACTAGTGGTCAAAATTTTGATTTTCTTACCATATCACTTAAAATGCTTCTTGTCTCAGAGAAAATGTCTAATGAATGTCAGAATTGGTCAAAAGTTTCCTTGGGTCCATGCACACACAGGGATGGAGTCACTAGGGGTCATTGACCTATACATGGGAAAATGCTAAGGCATGCTCCAATTTTGATCGGACCTGTTGCATCTTTATGTCGTTTGATAAGAAAATTGAACAATGATATCGGGATCAAAGGTCAGGAAAGGGTCACTATGGGTCATTTTACTATACAGGGGTAAAATGTAAAACATGCTCTGATTTTGATCGGATTTGTTGTTTCTTCTTATGTCTTTCTATAAGACAAGAAAAAGGTTTATCTTGACCTTGAAGTCAAAGGTCAGGAAGGGGTCACTATGGTGTAAAACATGCTCCAATTTTGATCGGATTGGTTGCCCCTTATGGCTCTTGATATGACAAGAAAAAAGTAACAGAAGTCAAAACGTTATTTTTAACTTAAAATGCTATTGCTCGCGTTAGTGAAACGAGCCATGACCGTGAGAATAGGTCATCATATTCATTCTGACCGTCACTCCTCTCACTCAAAATGCTCCTTAGCGAAACGAGCCATGACCGTGAGAATCGGTCATCATATTCATTCTGACCGTCACTCCTCTCACTCAAAATGCCCCTTAGCGAAACGAGCCATGACCGTGAGAATCGGTCATCATATTCATTATGACCGTCACTCCTCTCACTTAAAATGCTTCTTGTCTCAGAGGAAATGACAGATAACCGTCAGAATTGGTCAATGGATTCCTTTTGGTCCATGCACATATATGTAGTTCAGCGATTAAAATTGTGTCAAATGGGGTCACTATGGGGTCATTGACCCATACAGGGGTAACATTTAAGACATGCTCCGATTTGTATCGGTCTTGATTGATCTCTTTTGATAAGACAAGAAGAAAAGTCAACCATGACCAGAGCAATAGCTTGTATCAGTCGACAAGATTATTTCTATCTTCCATTCAATACTTGTCTCGAAAGGTTTTAGCAATTAAGATGCTGATGCAATTATCGTGCATACCAAGCTAGCAAGTAGAAAATAAGCTTGTCAACAGCAACAAGATATTTATATCTTCTATTCGATATTTTGTCGTAAAAGGTTTTACTGCTATTCTTTTTATTGTGTGGCATGGCCGACAGTTAGTGCTCGGCAACAACGTGTTTAATTAGTGACTCTGCAATTTTCTATTTTCTGTTCAATAGTTATTTCTCGAAAGGTTTTTTGATCAAAGATTCCTGTGCAATTTTCTTTCATTTTAAACCGAGAGATAAGGCGACGGAAAAACCCCATGTTTTACGGGCGGACGGACCTGTCAAATAGGGTCGGGCGAATTTTTATATTTTGTTTACCTAAAATGTCACAAAAATTTGCAAAAATCAGGATTTGTTTTTAATATTTGTATTTAATTTGTATTTAAATATTAATATTTAAGATTTAAGATTAAAAAAATGCTAGACATATTTTCGGCCAAAATACGGATGATTTGAGAAAAAAATATTCAAAATAAAAAAACCTTGAAAAACGCAAAAAGGGGTTAGGTTGCGCCCGTAAAACAGGTTTTTTCCCCTCCTTTTACTTGTCAACAACCCATTTGTTTTGACTCTGTCTTTTACCGATCAGCTGTACATGGGAGCAGGACTGGAAATAAGCACCCCAACCGCCTGTCGGGCAGGTAAAAGTGCAAAAGTACCTACAAGGTAGCTTGTTTCATCAAACCCACAGATTCCTGAATTGAGTTGGGAAACAAATTTGGCCAGGTTATTTTTTTTTTGGACTTTAAGAAACTACCTGCCAGACTGGTTGGTACCACAAAATATTAAGTGGGAGTGGATGTAGAGGTTACTGGTGAGGTAGAAATGTTTAGAACCATAACTTTTTATATGATTATTAATATAGCATTATTATTATTTTTAAAACTAAAATCCCGTTTTCGTCGCGTCGTTAAGGTGGTGAAGTTAAAATTGTGTAATGCTAGTCTGATATGGAATGTTCATTTTACTGATCCAATGTAAAAGGTACTCACGTGTCGAGGGGCAGTACTACCTCACTCACGTTTTTGATGATCTGTTATCATCTGGAAAAAAATCCCCAGATGATAAATCAACTGGCAACTCCAAGACTGCAAAAAGCGTCATGAGTCGTCAAGATCATCACAATCAAAAGTGACCCTACACACCAATAAACTTGCATATGTATATGCACATGTACATGTATATGCGAAAAGTTACCAGATCGGACAAAATATCACAATTTAATATTATCAATTATAAAAATAATAATCATGAAAATTGACCCATCCGTTATCCTGGTTAAAATAATTCTCTTAAATATAGCAGGGTGAGGAAACAATTAAATACTTAAAGATCCCCGAACTAGGGATCTTTAAACCGACAATAAATTGGTGCAAAAAATATATAACATACAACTTGGTTTTCACTAAAAAGAAATTGATGCTTGAGGCAGTGTGTATATTTTAAATTATCTTCAATAGCCCCTTGAAATTTATTGTGGCCAAGCCCAAATTGTGTTTTACAGTGTTCTAAGATATGAACGAATGCGCGTATAAGTATTTTAAGGTAGCCAAGCCCAAACGTTGGTTTTACAATCAATGTTAATTAGACATATAGAACAATGCGCGCAAAGCGTGCAGACATTTTCAGGATTTCAACACGGGATTTTAACTAAAGGGTGGCCAAGCCCACATTTTTAAACATTGAAACATGACTGTTGCGCGCTAAGCACGCAACACAAATCAATGCTCCCTTCCTGGGGCCAGGTGCGGGTCCTATGTGCCCCCTGATTTCCCCCACCCCCCACCCACGATGGGCCACTACATTTGACCTTTTGTAATACCATACAATGCCGCCCCACCTGAAAAAGATTGCTTCACAATATGTATAATACAGGGTGTATCAGAAAGAACTGTACCGTGTTTCTAAAATTTAAAAAAAATACAAAATGATTATTGTTTTAAATTTAAACACCTGCAATATAAAGGTAAACATGTTTTCTATATTATATGTTAATTTCATTGAGATATCTCTTTTGTTCTCGTGTGGCAAGACATAATCGAAAATCGATGAAAAACGTGTTTTCAATTTCAATCAATCCTCTCTACCACTACCCCAACATTTCAAACAATGTAGCCCACACAACATAAGCAATATTCAAAATTCCCGCCAAAGAAAGGAAAGTTAAAACCACTCAAGCAGAACAAATCCTGGTTTATTTGCGGATTAAAAATCAAAATTGATCTCCAAATTTTACCCAAAAATGTATATGCAAATAATAAATAGTTATACAAGTGATGTGGAAAGTTGAGATATGGCGACCACAAATAAACCCTGTCCTATGGACGGATGGATATCTCAGGTAAAGTTAGTAATGTCACAGATTTTTTAAATTGATCATTTCGTCCAAAATTGAAATCTACCATCTTTACCAGAAAGTCTGTATTTTCCATCAGAAATGTCCGATTTTCAAAATTTAAAATTCTTATGAAATCTGGGCGTTTGCGCAAGATCTATGTGAAAACGGTTTGAACAATATCAATCGAATTCATACCGTAATAAACATTAGATTACATAGTCCTGTATATTTTTTGCCAAGTTTCAGATATTTTCTGACCATGGTCTGACAGGGGCTGACAAATTGAATTGGCTATCATGCTAGTGTATGTGTGTGAACATGGTGTGAACATGGTGTGAACGGGAGTGATACTCCTAGACCAACTGTGTAGACGACCCGAAAAGGCACTCGCTGGAACCACGCTGCAACACTCCTGCTATGTGCCTTATTGGCATAGTATGTCGGTCTTTAGCCCCATTTGGCTACATTGTAAACTACAATCTGCTATATAATTGTAATTTCTTTTGAAATTTGAACTTTATATTTGACAAAATCTGAATCACACTAGTTTTTTAAACAAATTTTAAAAGCGACCTTGGTTCGAAACACACATAGCATCAAATTCAAAAGATAATACCGACTTATCCATCCCTGTCTTGATTATCTATGGTATCTATTGCTGCATTAAGCATTACAATACATATTTTATTTCTTTGTGTTTAAATATTTTCCCATTGTAAAATAATAATGCACAAGGCTAACTACCAAAATAACATGCATTCACTAAGTGGATTAATACCAAAAAAATACGTTTCGATTTTTCAAGCAACATTTTTTAATTGAAATACACCCTGATTGGGAAAAATGTCAAACATTGCTACTTCACTAGTACAAAACTTGATGAGCAGAGTACTGAGACTGTCCTCGGTTCAAATTGCATAGCGAATTAGAAAGTGTCATGTTCCGTCACGTTGAACAGATATTCATAACAAATTCAATACTGTTGATTATTTTCCCTGGTTAAAGTGGGGAGGAGGGGTGGGGTCAAAGGCTTCCAGAATATGCAAATATGAAGCGATATCAATGGTCCAAATCGAGAAACTAAAGAGCTCCGTCAAATCGGTCGAACCGATTTTCGACGTACCTCTCTTTACAGTGTTACATGCGAATGATTTGAGGGAGAAACATATTTACTAATTTTAAATTTGATTTAACCACTACAACCAAAAAAAGTCATTTTTTGGCACTTTTTGGTCTATAACTCAAAAAAAAAAAGTTATTCAAAAAACAAAAAAATAGCTCCTGGGGAATGATATCAGGATTATCATAAAACTAGTATGACAAAATTTAACAAAATATATTTTGAGTTATCTTGTCCAAACCTAAAATGGGTCAAAAAACGTGTTTTTTTATAATTTTTTCCAAAATGGTCAATTTCATTATCATGGTTGGATTCATTGAACCCTTTTCTGCAAAAAACTGTATACGTTTATAAAGATTAAATGAATATTGAAGAAGTTACGGCAGTTTTACGGAGGCTGTACCTGAGAGTCCACAGCCCCCTTAAACCGCATGAATAAATGACACCTCGATAGTGAGTATTTCTTTGCAATAAAAAAAATAATTCCTACCTTCAAAGCCCTCGTGTTGCGAAAAGAGGCGTTTCGTTCTGATTTTCCGTAGAGAATGTCCAAAGTGTGATAAACAGATATAGATTCCGACACAACGCCTCAATGTGTTATTGGAATAACGTCATGACATTGCTGCAGACGTGCCTGATCAGGTGGCAGTTCTTCTCTATTATGAAACCAAAGCAGTTTGGGTTCAGGTTTGCAATTTGTAATACTATGCTATGACAGATTCGACGATGACGCATGCTCAATTCAAACGGAACGTAAGCTACCATTGATTTCACCGTTACAGTTAATAGAGGGGCGGTGAGTGTACAGTAGTGTATTACGTTCCTTTTGAGGAGCAGAATTTGAGGAGTCAAGAAGTATGACCTTAGTAATAGGCTATTCTGTTGATTTGGCTAAGTAAACATACGAATTTCGAAAAAGGTCTATAGTTTTGACGTTATACGTTCAGTCGATAAAATTATTTCCATCTTCCATTAAATATTTTTCTCGAAAGGTTTTAGCAAGGAAGATGCTGATGCAATTATCGTGCATAACAAGCTATAATACTTGTCAACAACAAGATATTTCTATCTTCTATTCGATATTTTGTCGTAAAAGGTTTGTCTGGCAAGGCTGATCGATAGATGCTAGGCAACAGCGTGTTTAATTTGACTCTGCAAAACGATAAGGTTTTTCTATTTTCTGTTCAATAGTTATTTTCGAAAGGTTTTTGGATCGAAGATTCCTGTGCAATTTTCTTTCATAACCGAGATCTAAGTATTTTGTTTTAAATCTGTAGCTAACCGACCAACAGTACAGGGGAGGGGGTGTATTATACATGTAGGGGTAACTGGCGAGGTAGAACTTTTTAAAACATAACCTTTTAGATGATTATTAATAGAGCATTTTGTTAAAAAAATAAAAACTAAATCCAGTTTTCGTCCCGTCGTAAGGTGGCGAAATTAAAATTGTGTAATATGCTAGGTTTTAAAATACAGCATGATCTTACACCTCAATAAACTTGAATATGGGCAATTCTACAAAAAATGGTGCCAATAGGTTTGACAAAAGTTGGGGAAAAAATGTTTCAAATTTGCGTTTGTTGGCGATTTTTTATATGTATATTTGACACTGATGTCATATATAGTAAAGTTGTCAACAACACCTCGTGCATCTTCAAACTAAAGCATAACAATTAGTGATCTACGTTATATCCAAAATGAAAATCACGACAATTTATTTTTTTAATATTGTTTGAGATGTTACTGATAACCTTTTATGTTTCACACAAAAAGGTGTATTGTATTGAAATAAGAGAATCCTGGTTAAACTTTAACATTATTAATAGTTTGTGAGCTACGTTATTCATAAATATGACAGGATCCACTAATAAAATGAATATTGATAACCATGATATAGAAAATTGCCTTACGCGTGATCAAAGAGTGATACGTCGCAACCTGTAAACAAATGAGTAAAATGTTTCGCAAAGACGCTATCCTGGATCCTATGCGTATTTTTGCGTCCCGTGATGTGCTGCGCGCGTACACCGCCGCGTGTGTAACATGCGCGCACGCGCTGTTCACCGGGATACGAAATAAACACAAACTCATTTCCCCGCTCATTTCTAAATAGATTTGCGAATTCCGAAGATTATTTTACCAGTTTGTTAGTGTTACTTAAATTACTTCAACAATGGAAAACAACGGGCGTACGGTAAGTTTTTAAGTTATTTAAGGTAAATTAAATAATTCAGAATTACAGTACGACTTAGTTGGCAGAATTTACATATTGCTATGATAAAAGTAAGGATTGTACTGAAACTTAACGTGAAGCTTACTGACAAAACTGGCTGGAAAATCGGGCACCGTTGGTAGAATAGCTTTTGAGAAAGAAATGGACCAACAAATGGGACAATGTTGTGACGTATAGCCTACATCATAAGGTTGCACACCACCAAATACATCTCCCATAGGGTTACACGTGAAATGCACAATTTTAAAATGGATATTTCTCGACGTTATAAGAAACTGGTAACTTGAAATTTGGTTTCAACTTAAAGATGAAAGCCATGACTACTAACTCAACAACTCATATATGGGGGGTAACCGGCATAATTTTGAGCTAGAGCCTTTTCAAAAAGTACGAGTTGAGTTTTCCTGGTCACACGCAATTGTTGATTAAGATTATTGCGTCAGATACCGGAAATGACCTGAACACAAATGTCTCTGTTAAAATATTAAAAAATCATCATTGCATCAATTTTTTTGGACGTGAAGAACGCTGATGTGTCTGTCAAAATTCACACTATATTAATTTCGCCATAACATGTAGTAAATACCCTAATTTTAAACTGTAATTTACAATAGGTCTCCCGTTTCGGCATAGAAACGGGCCGGTTTTGGACTTTTGCCTTAAAGGGGGTAGGGCCAGACGTTATTTAGTGGTGTGAAACCATAAGGCATTATTACAAGTCATACGTAGTAATTTGGTCATCAGTTGGTATTGTTCATTATAGGGTATTTTGCATGTTTCGCTATCAGCTATCTATACGTAAATAATAAAAACGCATATATTTCCTGTACTCATGGTACTAGGGCAATTTCCGGCGAATATGTTATCTATCTTTGCTGACCAGACCACTCTATCCCATTCATCCCCAAAATGACCATATTTTGGACCGACCTCACAAAGTCACCCTCGTAATATCAGACCAAAATGGTAATAAACCATGATGGGCTATCTACTGAAGATAACACTGATAGAATATCTAGTGAAGATAGCACTGGTATAATGCTATACGGGAGACTAAGATAGCACTGATGTAATACTATCTACTGAAGATAACACTAATGTACTATCTACTGAAGATAGCAATTATGTACTATGTACTGAAGATAACACTAATGTGCAAATCTACTGAAGACAGCACTGATGGGCTATCTACTGAAAATAGTACTGATGTGCTATAATAAGATAGCCCCGATGCGTTATTATTATTTTACTAAAATTGTTTAAATGAACCAAAACTATGTGTCCCATACTTCCTTTTGTGGTGGGTTTTTGTTAATTAATAATTGCCCTATGTTTTTACTGTACAAAATCAAAGGAAGCAAGTCCTCTTTACATGAATTTCGTACTTTTGGTGGTGTTTCAGGTTCGACAGTGATTTTAACGTGAATGTATGTTTTTTGAAGCTAAACAAACTAAAAAGTGTATTTTGATGAAAGTGTCCCATACCTCCTTATGTCGTGGGCGGGCATAATTTAGATAGCACAATTTGAAAATAATGAACATCCCGAAAACGGGCAATAAATAATCATAGGGCAAATACAAGGGGTCATGACAACACAGTACACTCCCCACCCAACAGATGGAATGTTATGTAACGTGCATAGATCTATGTATGTGAGTTAAACTTTAATCAGAACTGACCATCGTTTTATAAATTTTACCTTTCTTCAGCCAGTAGGGAGGTCACGCTTCATGTCATATTTTGTTATACGCAAGAAAACAATGGAGTCTTAGTGACTGCAATATTTGCTAGAAATAGCTTCGGAAAATGGTCTATTTCGGCATCTCAAAAACTAAGAAACGTGTTAAAAATCATGTAGAATTTTAGAGGAGGGTTGATAACATCTGCAGAACGGTAAAATGTATAGTTTTAAACACGTTTGGTGACCAAATTTATGTCGTACAATGTCGGAAAATTCACGTTTTGAAAATCCGTGGTCTTCAAAATTACTGGAATCCTAACTCATTCTAAACCTCACCAAATCATGAAATGAACCCTCGTCTACAAAAAAAAGTCCATGTACGTATTGCTCTATCTGCTTGGAGATAGCGAAGACCACGGAAACCTCATAGCTTTATACCACGGAATGAAATCTGCCATAGACATTACATGGCGAGAATCGTACAGATTTGTACTGCAGACCTCTGTGTAGGGAGTGTTGACAATAGCATGACCAATGACAATAGCAAGGTCGTTTGACTATTGTGTTTGTGCATGTCTGTGACGACTGACCCCGTTTAACAATCTTCATAGCTTTCATATAGGGCTTGGGTGACCTAACTATTGACTGTCTTTGCATGTCCTTCTACTAACACAAAAGAAGTTTAAAAAACTAAGGTAAGTGTAAGTCTTGAATCAAATACTGTAAAAGCCAATATTTTCGGGTAAATATATTTTTTGCGCATTTTAATATCATAGACATTTCGCGAATTGTTTTTTTCGCAGGCGACCATCTGGATGCACTGTATGCATGAATGTTGAAAACAATATTTTTTCGCGTGTTATAATTTTCGCGGACAAATATTTTGCGCGAAAAGCGCGAAAATAAAACCACCGCGAAAATTTCAGCTTTTACAGTATTATGTACATTTTGAGGACACACACAGAAGAAGTATCAACAACAACAAAAGCGACAGCGACAACAACAACAACAACAACAGCGACAACAACAACGACGACAACAACAACAATAACAACAACAACAACAACAGCGACAATTAACTGAGAATGTAGTTAAGAAACTACATCTGAAAAACATTTGACAGCTAGCTTTGTTTTAATTTTGCGTTTGATGCTCCATAATGTGCCAAACTTGGATGGAATATTAACCTCTTTTTTATTTACTTCTCTGATATTTTGTATTCAGGAATATTTGGAGTGCAATTATTTCCGTGTTCATTTGCTGTATCGCCAATCCGGACGGTAGTGAAGAGGTAAGGATTTTTGTATAGATCAAGAACAAACACCTTTTGTATGGGCCCGAACCATACTGAAGATATCATTGATTAACTGGTATGCTATCTACTGAAGATAGTAATGATATGCTATTAATTGAAATGTGCTTATTCTCTATTTCGCATACTCAAACGCGAATAAAGCATTTATAATTCCGCATCAGCATCTTCTTATAGAAGCTGAAATAAAAGACACATTATATAATACACTTGAACTTGGGGAACACCCGAGCTTCGAGTGTGAGACACAGCAGACGTGTAGAGACCCCAGAATTATCCGACTTACCCCGGCCATCCACCTCTTAACCATCCTAAGAACTGCAACCGTCCTTTACCTGAGCATATCCCTCTGATCTTGGCTAAACCAACACACATACCCCACCCGGTCCGATTCACAGTCTGGTCTTGTACTCCTTCCCACCATATCCTTCAAGCCGTCTGTAAATCTGTCTGCTGCGCTGCACTCCGAACTAGGTCTGTGCCCTATCTACCATCGCTACGTTCCACACACCTCGCATTACGTCACACCTGCAAAACACTTCTTCAAAATCGATTACTTCACTACTATTATAAATATATTTATTCTCTATTTCGCATACTCAAACGCGAATAAAGCATTTATAATTCCGCATCAGCATCTTCTTATAGAAGCTGAAATAAAAGACACATTATATAATACACTTGAACTTGGGGAACACCCGAGCTTCGAGTGTGAGACACATGTCTAATCTCCCCATGTCTGTATAAAGAACGGGCTCGAGAACAGGTCACGAGTATCATCAAGGAATCATATACATCAATCAATTGTAGCTACACAGTAAACCCACTAATTAGCTCATAAGACATAGCTTCTACCATGCTTCTAAAACATGTACAATTCACAATCCTGTATGAACACAGCCTAACGTAAAGCAAACTGCAATCAGTCTACTCTTCAAAGAGTCCAGGCATAGAGTCCTTATAATCAAGGCATTGTTATAATGTATCCTTCTGGCGGTGTCGAAACACCAGCGTGCATATAAGTATACTATAGGCACTAAAACAAATCAGTCCGGTACGCCTTCAAAACTGGCCGCGGCTGGATCACCATCAACATAATATTCACACACACACAAAAAAAACCAAAAAAATGTGTATTGATTCCTTCAAAAATTACTGCAATTTGTGATGCATAACACACATGTATATATGACTAGAAAGCCATACTAATAAATTCAATTATTCAGTTATAGCCGACTCGGAATATCACAAGAAACCCGTATGCAAAGACTTGAATATCATTGCACAAAGTATAATGAATCCTTATGAAAAATCTGTACGACACCCCTATATCACGGCTATCTCTAACAGCAAATCCAATCGGTAAAAATGTATATGGTGTATATGACCAAGATATTATTGTCAAAACTAGTGTTATAGAGCAGTGATTTAATATTAACTGCCTATAAAGTACTTAACTGAAACGAATGAAATTTCAACATATCACAGCCATATCATTTTCAATGGTGAAAATCCAAGTGAAAAGTATATCACCCTTAATATATAGGGTTACCGAAAACACCGTCTACAGTGTGTGAAAGGCTCTTGATTTGAGCTAAATAAAGGAATCATATCTAAATAAGCGCATACGACTTAGAAATGATAAAAACTACTATCGTGAACAGGTGAATGAAAGATACACCAATATGGAATATAATCTGTGCAGTAAAACGATTAGCGCACATGCATGAATTACAGAAAAGTCTGTAAGACTTCTGTACTTAAATCGTGTTTAAGAAGACATTAACAGCTCAGGAGATTCCTATCTACCGTATCACGGAGAGTTATGATAAATCGACACATCTGTCATCATATGCGAAAACCAAAGATTCTATAATCAACAAAAAAGCGTATAGATCAGTGTATGTGGACTTCTCACCTTTCCTGGGATAACAAATATATTGATCCAAATGGACCCGTCTTCTCACGCGAGATGGCAATTATCGTGTATCCTTCCGTATGTACACCCAGATACAATTCATCATATCTCAAGCACATCAAGGCTGAAGTATGTACACATGATATATGGCATAACTGTCGGAGCTTGAAGATATTTCAATCTTAATATCACGAGCAGATACCACAACAGCATTTGTGCTGATTATTTAAATAAACCAACTCAAAAATCGATATTAATCAAAATCATAATACCGGTAATACAAAACTGCGCATCATATTTTATGACCGAACATACAATCAGGCTGATCAGCTGGTCGTATAACTCATTAACAAAACTCTGGATAGCAAAAATTCACTTGGTAAACATGCATAATTCATATTTCTATAAATCATGTTACATTGCAATATCAATAACTTATTAAAGCCAGTCATTGGTAGATCATTAACCATCTAACGTAGTACCGGTATATCAACATTGGTCAAGTCTTTAACATCATCTCATAGAATTCATCATCGGATGATAACTGTGTATCATATTCATGTTTATCATAAATAAGCTCTACCAATCGTCGATTAAAACAAAACAAGACTATAGTATCAACGTTTCGACTCAATATTTGTCACTAGTCAACATCACATAGTTCATGGACTCGTACTTCCATGTTAAAGCCACTCATTTTTATAAACAATGCTGTTTATAACACACCAAACGGTTATATTGTTACTATTTGCAATACTGCATCACAAGACTGATTAATGATCATAGAAATTCAACAATCGACATGATTATATTATGATTTACTCTTCTTTGGCTTGTTGGAAAATCTCTTCATCAACAATATACTGATATAATAAATATCACAGAGAGAATACCATGCGGAATTATAGCTCTCTTATATGCAACGCTGCACAATCTTCTCAGTTAACCACGCGGTTTAAGAAAACCCTATGATATGCGAAAAATTGGACGCTTTCTCCGGGACTCTCAGTCCCAAGTACTCTCCGGGACTCTCAGTCACAAGTACAGTTACGAGCACCTTTCCTGATAGGTCTCCGGGACTCTCAGTCCCATTACAGTGTATTCTCCAGGACTCTCAGTCCCAAGTACAGTGTATTAATATATACGAGCACCTTTCCTGATAGGTCTCCGGGACTCTCAGTCCCAAGTACAGTGTATTCTCCAGGACTCTCAGTCCCAAGTACAGTGTATTAATGTACGAGCACCTTTCCTGATAGGTCTCCGGGACTCTCAGTCCCAAGTACAATGTATTATATACTAGCACCTTAATTCTATGCAACAGTTGTACTATAATCCTATAACAGTTGTGCTATATATAACTTCTTCAAAACATCTTACTGGTTATATGCTTTAGGTCTAACGCTCAATGTACCAGTTCCGCGAATCGCTCAAACATCAAAGGGAAAGTGATCTATACAAATTTAAAAAATCAATCATGTCAAGACTGACACAGAAAACCTCACTATACATTGAGGTAAAAATCTCCAAACCTGAGATTGCAGTGCCGCACTTTAAAACAAAGGAATAGGCTTCTGTCGTGTGTGTGTAAGATCAGAACCGTCAGAATATCACTGAAATCACTTCAAGATATTGGGAAAAAAAGGCTATAATAAAGTACATGTCCCCACGAGCATGTAGGTAGCTAACGGAAAGACCGGTGCTACTATCTCTAGATTCATCAAATGTCCACTAAGGGAATAATAGTATGTATAAACTGAAAAAAGAAAGAAATTGTATAGGACCTTGCCGTCTAATTAAATATAACGTATGATTTAATAAAACCAGCTACATGTACATGTATCAATAGAGCAAGTTCAATTCAAACTGTCAATAATCTCTCAGATACTACAATGACTGCCCAATCCCAGGAACTGATAGAAATTCAACAATCGACATCAAAATTATCATGATTTACTCTTCTATATAGCATGTTGGAAAATCCCTTCATCAACAATACTGATATGATATCACAGAGAGAATACCATGATAGCCCTCTTATAGGCAATAATGTATCTATAATATACATTCTCATAGTCTCTGAGTCAGAAAACATCCACTCCAAAACAGATGAGATAATGAGCTTATATTAATCCATTATCGTAAGATGGTGCAACAGTTTAAGTGTCAAGAAGGAAACCACTGTGTAGGCTCTCATGATAAAACATCTACATTATTAGTCCAGTTCTGGAAGAATTTCAAAAAATTCAAATTAGCATTATCTGCATGGGCAACCAACCATACCATGAACAAAATATTCCCAATATACATTGAATACAAATTACATTCAGCATAATCCTTAAGACCCGAGTGGGATTTAACAACCATATAATCAGGAGTCATCACCTGATCTGCGCGACAGATCTAATTCATCACGGGATGCAGCAATAGCTCCGAACTTCTATCATATGCCATCTATATAGCAATCTTATCAGAAAAAGTCATATCATACATATGTATGGAGAATTTTAACATTCAACTTGATTGATCTGCAACAGATCCTAATATCGTAAATATATCAATAGCAAAATTAACAAAAAACGATGTTAATTTAATAGCTAATCCAAAGTGAACACGTAATCTGCGGGCAGTATAATATGATAACCATAATTAATATCCAGTCTTGTCATCTTTACTGTGGGGTAATACTGAAATCCATTAATGCAACAATTAAACATCATCAATTTATTAGGATTGTTTACTGCGCATATTCGGCTTTTACCACATTATATCAAATCGATGTCACGTGACTATAAACAGTGACCAACTGCATAATAGAAATAAAACTGCACTATAGAATAAAATAAACACTAAAATTATGAGCGGAGGGAACCAAGGAAGATCTAATCCTAAGCTTAACTCGTCGTCAAGAACGTATAGTGTGAACATCACAAGCGTGTAAAAACGTCAATACTTATTATATTCAGCTAAAACGATTATAATTATATAACTCGTCTCAGGTATTCAGTAAGTGATCTCAAACATTGCTAATTACAAGCGTAACCGTGAACATTTAGTTTCACCATAAACATGGTTTCTCCCTGTAAACGTTCAATCGTACAGTCCGTTGGCCTTTAATGCCAAGCAATTGGGTGGTTATGCATCAATAACACTAAATATATATCTATAGACATGAACACAATATTATTCATAGTATGGGCACTATAATATTATTAAGCAGCACTCATCATCATGATCATAATCATGACAGCAACTCAACTTCACAGAAACAGGGTAAACCCGTTACAATCATACAATGAGTGTATAATCTGATAATAGATATCAAATGGTACTTGATCGATTACAGCTTAACTGCCTCAGGAGTAATCTAAATTCAGATGGAATTATCCATAACATCTCTCTGGATGAACCATACAGTTTATGCAATAGGCAAATGTAGGCCTATACAATATTAAATGAACAGTCTTCCAAGTTTGACCAATGGATATAGCGTCGGCAATAGCTAGCTGATAAAATAGTGTAAATTGTAAAAACAAAAAACTTACAATCGAGGATGTCCTGGCCCCTCAGAGGCTTGTCCCTGCATATTCAATCTCGTGGTGAGAATCCACCGGACACCCACATCCGCAAATGCTTGCATATACCAGCTAAATATTACTAATAGCTGTAAACATAATATTTAAATCACAATACCTTTTATAATCCTTGTGATTCTACAACATCTTTATGTTTGGTGCAGCATTCTGGTTCACCATCAACGATTAATATAATCTACACATTGAATGATACCCATCCTTGGACAAGCTGAGTGAAGCTTTCTAGGATGCATGTAAACATTGAATATTGAAGATCTCTAAATCCTCATCGAACGCCAAGTAGTACTAGTTAAAAGACATTGGCTATCCAGTAACCGCCCTGTTGTAAAACGCTGAATCAAGCGCGAATTTTAAATCTGTCTCCTGCGCTGCACCAGGCGCCTGACACTGTATTGTTCGAATCGCCGAAAGCATAGACGGTCATGAATATACAATGAATAATCATATCAATGAATATACGTCATTTGTGAAGTCGAAAATGAAAAGTACCAGACCATAGTGGACACGAACGGCCGTAATCTTTGAATCTCCGTTGATTTCAATGTTATGTCGGAGTGTTTTACCTAATTTCATACTGACACGACCTGAGTGATAATCAAACGGTCCCCGAACGATGCCCTGGCGCTGTTGAAGTCAGAAATATCATCGTTCCCTACAGTCCGAGCGTTCCCACATCGAATTTCACCTAGAATATTCTTCACACGAACCTATGTCCGCCATCGTCTGAATATCGAAAAGGCCCTCTGGAGAGTCAAGGGGACAACATTTTTTTCTACGCATGCGTCCGATCGCTTTGGACTTGTCCACTAAAATTGTGGACAAATGCCTAATGAGTATGTGCTGCATGGCAAGTGACACAACTTCTTGTAATGCGCTAATCAACCGTAGATCTAACCCCCGGGCTCCGGCCAGTTTGGGGTGGAAAAGCCCAATCAGGAAAAGTTCACGGAAAAGATTCAGGCGTTGACGGTTCAATGGTATATCACAGATAGGCAAAGTGGGTATATCCAGTGACAGTTGTATATCCCTTGGTATATAATATTTAATTTTGACTAAAGCAGCCGACAATGCATTGATTGATGATAACATCCAGAAGTGGTTTGATGTGATAATAATGCCGCCATGAGGATCGAGCCGTGTAGCGAGGGGCCACGCCGAACTATGATCGAGAGTGACCAACAGTACGAGGGCCAGATCGCATTTGACCTTTGACATTAACATTTACGCAGTACAAGACGCGCTGCGGTATTGTGGATTTTGGCGACGTCAATACCGAAACATGCCTATTAAAATCAGATTCGGTTTTACTTCAATTATATTAACTTTAAAGCGAAATCCAATATAATCATATGTAAAATATCGACATAGGTTGCAATACATTGGATGTGAAAGTCGAAAAAATGATAATATATAAGGAAAAAACAACTTTTTTTACCATCGTTTTGGCGTCCTTTTATCCGAAATTAGCATATCCCAGCGCAAATTTGCGCATATAAATCCTCAGAACTTCGGTAATTGTGATCGACCATTTCTGCAAATTGACTCAAATGAAGGTTTTAACTAAAACTTTTGATTTATCTTACTTTGGATGTATGAAATGCGTGCGACATACCTTGTCGCGAAACGTTTACCAGTTGAAAAATCAGTACCCGATCATACCTGTCAAATTCGACAGGCATACAGCGGTGGCGCAGCAGCAGGCCAATACATTTTAGAGCCGAGATCACACGACCATTAATGATGCTAATGTTTGTTCCTGGTTTTGTTATGGAAATGGTCGGCGGTAGTGTTAGTTAGTTGGACCTTTTAAGAAAGCTGAACTTAATCGGATCATGGCCTAAAAATTAAAATTATAAATAAGCTGCCTGGCCCAGGCCCCTGGCCTTTACAATACGGCTTGGCCCAACTTTGGCCTAGGCCCTACTTAACTTTTCAATTGAACTATATGGTATGTAGCCTTCGCTGGGAATCGGTTGTACGTAGGATCCACTAAAGTTGTCCCAACCGGTTAAAACACTGGTCTTGCAAAAAAATGGTATTGAACCACAAAATTGAAGTTTCAGTTTTGACTAGGCCCTGTAGCCTAGGTTGTACATAGGCTAGCAATGACTACTCAAAAATGCATCTTTGCATACATTTTTCGCACGCTTCCCGCAAACTTGCTGCGTACCATTTACAGATGCATGACAAAAGCCTGGCCCGAGCATTTTGCTTGAGCATGGTCCCTTCAGGACCCAAGCATGTATCCGTATGGACTGACCGTGTAAACAAACAAACAAAAGCGAATATTTGGAATATTCGGCATAAAATTACGCACATGCCGAATGTTTGCAAATTACAACGAATCAAAACAAAGCGTGTGGTACACGCATTGAATGGCGTGCGCAAAGTGCATTAGACACTGTCAATGCAACCTGCATATTTTAGGGATGGCATTTAAAGAGGTCCAGGACCCCTTGGGGCGCGTTCCCTCTGTGCCTGTTTGATACCAGGACGTGGACTCGATGCTACATCGAGTCCACTTCCAAGCCTAGTGGGAACGCGCAATAAGGGGGTTTGACCCTACATCCACAAATAATTGAGGTCACTAACAGACAACCAAGAACCTCCGTGCATATCAAGCTCGATTACCAAAAACTTTGAGTAAGCCCAAACAAAGAAGAATGTTTGTCTCAGAATCCAAAGTTGCCAGTTTTCGGTCAGCGCCTAAACTTTTTCGGTCACTTTTGCCTAAATCGTGTAAAACCTGTTCACAGCGAATTAATTCAGAAGATCGTGGTGCGTAAAACGCTGGCATGGCACAATATGGCGCGCAATGTATGCATGCCGCTTGCGTATTACAAAATCGTGCTTATAGGATTACTTTTGCGCGCGAAAAAAAAAGAACATTTCTCG
Organism: Ophiura sarsii; assembly: GCA_035610835.1. NCBI lineage: Eukaryota > Metazoa > Echinodermata > Ophiuroidea > Amphilepidida > Ophiuridae > Ophiura > Ophiura sarsii. The sequence continues at coordinate 27,967,081 of CM069447.1, forward strand.
CCAATTTGGAACTGATTGAACTATAGCTAGCCCATTAATATAATATTTCTATAATCATGATAACAGGCAGCCACCCGAGTCCCGACCCTTACAAAAATGATGCGCATCTTTGCACGCATGTTTCACAAGCTTGTAGCACGAACTTTGTAGATGCGTGCTACATCTTACTGTACAAGGGAATATTTGGAACATTACGCGCGTGCCGCATGCCTGCAAAAAATATGCATATACGTTTAGTAAGCGCCCAGTGCACGCATAGGCTTTCGCGTGCAGTCTATAATTGCATAAGCATGCACAAATTAACAGCATGCAATGCACTGCGCGCACAACCAAAGTGCACCCAACTTGGAAATGTATAGACCCTATTCACGCAGCAGCCATTTTCTAAAATTTGCCACCCAAGCCTCGTTCCCGTTATGTTTACCTGCGCCTGCGTGACTTCTTTCGCATTGTGCGAGGATCCGTATGCCACATGCGTTGGTACCACGCTTCCCTCGGGTTCTATCGAGTGCGCCAAATGGGTACAAGGCTTGGGTGGCAAATTTTGGAAAATGGCTGCCGTGTAAATAGAGTCTATAATTTGTTTTTCAGAAAAATCCCCATTTTTATCGCATTGTGTCTGTAAAATCTTAGGGGCCAGAAATGGTCCATTTAGAAATTATCGGCTTAAGTGTGGTGAATTACTGCCAACGGTGGTTACCCACAAGCCGGTTTGGTTAATACTCAATGGGCAAATTTCTTGCGATTGTGACCTTGTGCTTCTAAACTAAGAACCATTAAAGTTTAATGCAACTCAAGGATAGCACTAGATCAAAAATGTGAGCGGTCCCATGACATTTTTCAGGACCCCCGTAGGACTTCAAAACAAAAAAAATTAAGGGGTCCCCCAAGAAATTGATGGGTCCTGTAGTTTGGGTATTTGAACATTTTACTTTTTTACGGACAGTTTTAATGAATTTATATTGTGAGCAAAGGATGGATATATGTAAATTACAGACTTTCTTACGGTTTCCATTTCCATAAATCATCAAATTTAAGGGTCCCTTCAATTTTGATCGGGACCTGCAAGTTTTTCCAATTTGAAACCTGACGCGTCAGAATGCGGCCCCTGATGCAACTCAAACTTTGAATGTGACAATTTTAAGGATGACCTTTCATGTAGAATAGAAAACATAAAGTTCGGCTAGCAACCAAAGCATCTTAAAATCTTCTGTACAAATATCTTTAGAAGAAAAAAAATCAATATCAAAAATGGAAGAAATCCACTATTGTTTTTTAGATGATGGATGATTTGACAAACTACACATAGAGATCTGCCAGGTTACCATAGAAAGCTTGCAACAAACAGCAGAATATATTGCATGCTAGTTAAATTCAACATGTGGCCGTAACACTGAGAATAACGTGGTGGGCGAACCTGCCACAAGGGTATACACGCCCTGCTCTCCACTACTTAAAAAAGCTTGAAATTTGACTGAAATATCTAATTAAAAAACCCAAATGTTCACATGTGGGTTTTTTTGCCCCCCCCCCCCCCCCCCCCCCAGCAACAATAAAAATGTTGATGCTGGTGCAGCCACTGTCTCTAACCCCTGCATTAAATTAATATTGTGTTTGGAAAAGACAGTTTTGTTAATTTTAACTCTGGGGCACCAAGACAAAGGCATTAAGCACTGAGGGAAATTGAATTCGGTTAATTACAAGCTCAAATTTCACCTTTTGCCTTGGTGCCCTAGACCTTTGTTATTTTACCTTTTCTTGTCCCCATCATAAATTTGTAAGTGGCATTGAAATTATCCCCCCACCCCCCTAAACAAAAAAAGAAGGAAAAAAAAGAAAAAGAAGTGAGACCTAGTGGCCACGTACACTGGGCACCACTTGCAGAAAGAGTGCAGACATTGTTGTAAGGACTTTCTAATGTGAACATTGAATGTGTGCAGTGTAGCTTTATTTGCTAGAGCCTTTAAAATACAGTTCCAAATTGGCGAACATTGTGAGGCCAATATTTATCCGCTGGCCAAAATGGAATACTACTTGCTCGCTGATACACTGCTTATAATGTGGAAATGCACAATTCCACCAATAACTATGCACAACCACATAGATTTTTTTTTGCTCACAGGCAAATATATAAGCCTCAAAATGTTCACCAATTTGGAATTGATTAAATAGTCAGACAAACATGTAAGTCACCCAAGACAATAGTTTAAATGATTGACTTCATTTATTCACACAAATGTAAAGGTTTATAGATTTCGCCTTCGCCTTGGACTTGGACTAACTTTGAACTTTTTGCTCTAGTTGACTCCGTTCTAGTCGCCTTCATCCAAATGTTGAAAGATTTGAACTCCCAATCCACAGTGTAATGATGCAGTGCAAACAGACGCATAGAACGTGTGGGATCATTCAATGATCAACAAGTTGTTGAACTGATTATAGTGAAGGTCATGCTCATTCCTATTTCCTGTAGTAAATGAACTATAGCTATAGTTTTGTAAACAGTGTCTGATATTCACTTGGTAGTTTTGATCATCTGTCGTGGCCAATTTCGGGTAAAAAATCTGTTAATACATACTTTCACGTACGTACATGTATCAGCTGCGCCCTGTAAAGAGAACAAACAAGAACAATGATTATTATTAGTATGTTATCTGCAGGTTGCACAAAGTTGTTTCTTCCCCAGTCTAATTTAATCTTATTTAGTATGAAAATGTCTGTGAAGCACAAAAAAAAGGCCTTTTTATGATAAAATTGTCAATTTTTTTCTAATTTTAACTAGGCCTACATTGATTTTTTTTTTGGGGGGGGGGCAAACAAATATAAGCAATAACACACACAGCTCACCCTATAGTTGCATTTGTTTCTCTTCATCTTTTTCCCAATACTTTTTATTTTAACACTTTACCACCCAATCCTGTTGTACGGGCAAACGGCCCTCTCATGTATGGTCGGGCAAGTGTTTTTTGTTTACATTTTGAACAAAAATTGAATCTGTCGGGTGGTAAACGGACCTCTCATGTATTTTGGGTGGTAAACGGCCCTCTCATGTATGGTCAGGCAGGTGTTTTTTGTTTACATTTTGAACAAAAATTGAACAAATTCAAAAATATTAAAAAATTATTAAACAAATAGTAATATATTCAAAAAGTACCTACATTTCCTGGATTTTCGAGAGAAAAAATGGGTCGGTCAGGCCCGTACAACAGGTTTCTGTTATTCTTTTCTTGTCGCCTTAGCATAGTTATTTTACCAAACATTGGAAACATATTTTTTTCTTGGCAAATAAATAATTTTAAATAAACCTTTTTTTTAAGGGGGGGGGGGGGGGGGGCTCAAGGAAGTCACTTTTTGAATTGTGTGAGTGCTGTAATTATTGAACTATGACTTTTTAGAGAGGAAATGGATCAGAAATTCTAAAATTGCCATCAATTTTGACCAAAAAGCTAACAAAAATAATTTTGAGAAAAAACACAAAAACAAATCGCTTGATTATGATGTAAATAAACTAACTTAGGGACAAATTTTTTGGGAACCTAATTTAATACTCTTCTCTTCTCTTTTGATTTGGTAAAGTTAGTGTATTTACATCATAATTCAGCGATTTGGGCATATTTTACTCAAATATTTTTTGTTAGCTTTGTTTAAAAAAACAAAAAAGGGTAAAAAAGTCTTTCTTTTTCCCGGTAGTGGTGTTAGCAGGAATTCAATCATACTCACTTTTCAAGACCCATCCATCATCCATTTGAACATGACTGCTAGGTCTGGGGGGATCATAAAAAGTTCACAACACAAGCTGTAAAACCAGTCTGGTCTTCCACATACTAGTAGCTCACCAATCTACAGAAATGGAACAAAATGAATATAAAATTGTCATAGTCTGCTGCAAACATATTTCAGCTTTTACAGTATATTTATATTGCTAGCATTTCAAGTTTCATTAAAAAAAAGGCCTACAATTCTTAGCATTGAAAGTCGAAGCTTGCACCATTTCTTGTACAATTTAGCATTTTGTTAAATATAGCCATTTGATCATGAAAGGTGGACACGAAAAGTGACAACTAACCATCAAACTTTATATTATGCCAAAAATGTTTGATAATAATATTAAAAGTGAAGCTAGGCTATTATAGCTTAGGCCTACCATGGACTATAAGTCCATGGGCCTACATGATCATGATGATACATATGACATCGTAGATCAGAACCTATTTGTATAAGTTAGTTGTAGCCCCGGGTTGCATCTCGTACTTACGCCTCAAGCTCTATCTGGCTAATACTCTATCAGAATAAAAGTATTTCCTGACTACAGTGCATGTATTATTATAATTATGATGTACAACACCTTGAAACGCAAATAAATAAGCTTATTTATTAATTGAAAAATAAAAACGTCATTGTCCGCGCGCTTTGACTTTTTACTTCGCCAGTGGCACAGATTTGTCTGTTTGCATGAGAGTATATTACACCAAAAGTAGATAATGCTAAACTTGTTACCTTTATTTCTCCAGCATGTCCAGTCGAGTAGAACAATCATGTCACTTGTTAGATAGGCCTACGTTATAATATTCATGCCCCGTCATTGAAATTGCAACCAGCCCTACCAGTGTTATTTAATATACGTGGAGGTGATGCGACCTCTTTTGCCCTATGCCGGTCATGCGCATTCGGCGGCGCAAGTTTTGTTCAATATCAGGCCCAGCGGCTGAAGTGACAGTCTGTTTTCCATGACAAATTTCAGCATTATTATGTATCGACCATTCGGGAATTTTTGACTGATGATAGATTTAAGTCTATTCTAACGATTTTTTGGGAACACAGTATATGAAAAACGTACGACATGTGATGTCGCGAAACGTTTAGAATGTAAACAAACATGACGCTTTCATTTCGAACACCGAGTCATTGAAAGTTTGAGTACCTGAAACTTTTAAAATAAACCAGTCAAGTCATATTTGAATATGTGTTTTAGGTAATATTATTGTTATCTTCCGAATAGAGCGATCGGCAATTAACATAATCAAACATTTATTGAGTAATTTGATAGTTAAAAAGTTGCAAAAAGTCCGCGGGAGAGAACATCGGTTTCGACCCCAAAAGTAACAAGTTCAAAATTGCAAAGTCCCAAAGTTAATAACGCGTCGTTTTGCGGCTAACGCGCTAGCTGGCCCTCCTACTGCAATAACGCGCCGCAATGCGGATCACTGGCGCGCGGCGGCGGGCCGGCACATCAACATGCGCGAATCAGTGGCGTAGCCAGCTTTAAACAGGGGACATAGGGAGGGGGGAGGGGGTGGACTTATCAGACAGTAAAAAGTCCGAGTTGTATACCGACGAAAGGCATGATGTACAGTCAATAAAACTATACGGTAGTGCCCACATGTTGTGGCGAATATAGGGCCTACACTTACTTGCAACAGAGTGACGGTGGAATCCGGGGGCCGACTATACGACCGTAACAGAGCGACAGTAGAATCCGGTGTTTATTTTTTTTAAAGTTGAGTGTATTGTTAATATAGTCCCGGTTCTGAGCACTTCTCTAGCCCGCCCGGCCTGTGGGCCTAAATGAGACACCGTGCACTTTGCGCCGTGCATATGCTATAACCATCTAATGATTGGAAGCGTATAGCAGCATAAAGTATTATGAGAAAATGTGTACATATCTCCTAAGATTCTGGAGATTCGGAGTCTACCATCGGACCGGGCTTTCAGTTGACCTACGCATAGGAGCATCGTCGAAGCGAGAATGTCCCTGTAACCTTTTTCAAGATCTTTGGCACTGAAATTAAAATTTTGGTTCATTATAGAGGGGATCCACTTTACTCATACGTGCCCGTAATCACCCTTCAAAGGTACAAGACTTGATCGCGTCTATCAATAGTTGTTTGATTGCCTTTTCACATATATTTCGACATGAATATTGCGTCTCCCAATTCGTTTATTAAAGCTAGCTAAATTTGGTAAAAGAACTAACTTTCTTGAAATGTTGTTGTACCAAAGATTTTCTAGAAATTCATCGGTTGTACAGATTTAAAAAAAATGGTAATCATGGTAGATTTAACATTGTATAAACGGTCTCCTTTCTCATGTTGTACGATTGGCTATGGCCTGTTTTGGAAATGTGTTTGCTTTGTGTATCCAAATAGCTTACAGTTGTACATGTATATTAGCCTAGCTATAACAAGCTATAAAAATGACATCTCTGAATGTATTTTAAACAAAGTGTGCAAAGGAGAAATGGTTGGGCACACTGGTAAAATGG
>CM069447.1:27973439-28105939 GCA_035610835.1 Ophiura sarsii
TACACGCTTATCCAACCAGCTACTGCCTACTTCCTTTCATGGCCTTGACTATTTAAACATTTCTTTTTTATTTAGACTTAGTGCAGGCCTTTAACACGATACCTGTTTGTACACCCATGCATGTCAGCACACGGTCACCTAAAGTAACATACACAATTATGACTGCACACTAGCAATGCCAACTTGCTTCATTAACCTCCCCCCCCCCCCCCCCCCCCCCCCCCACCCCCAACCCCAAAAAAGTAAAGAAATCATTCAGGTTGCATTATTAACCCCCACAAAACGCTTCTTTACCACATCACTATAATATAACCCTAGGCCTATTCTAAACCATTTCCCATGGTTTTACCCGTATCCCAAAACTACATACCCCTAATAGGCCTATTACCATTTCCCGTGTGGCTTATATGCGCCATGTGTAGGAGTGCGTATAGTGCCGCGGCAGTGAGCCCTTGCGCAAACATGCACGCGACGCGTTACCACGGTATGATTACGCAATAGTACGCACAACGCACTATATCGTGCAATTCTAGTGGCATTTTTGGGCCAAATTCGAGTGGTTTTGTTGCTGTTTTTTGGAACCAATTTCACTGGAATATACTTTATCACACTTCCCGTTATTTCCTCTATATTTCTTGCAAAGTGGGCGACACTTTGATCAAAACTAACGGAGTACTAAGGATAACAAACACACAACAAACATCCCCCCCCCCCCCCCATACACACACACACTGTTTCCAGATTTATAGTAAGAATACAAGGATTGCAGCGCAGCGTCACGCGTCATATGACACGCAAGACGCTTGGCAACGCGAACAACCGAGATGACGCGTGGTGAAGAGAATATAAACAAAGAAAGGGATAATAATGTCTTCCATAGGGGTATAATGGATTTCAATTGGAATAAATTATAAGTGTTACTTACTAAACAATATCTTTGAAGAAAAACATTTGAAATAAGTAATTACAAGTCTTTCATTGTTAATGTTACTCATTTTTAAAATAATATATAAATACAAAACAAAAAGTGAATTTATACCTGCTTTTGCGTACGACACAACGAATACGTCATCAGGGCGCGCTTCCCATGTCTTCATTGCATTTACCGTAGAGGGCGGTATCAGAGTAGTGGGAAACGGTATGCCGTCAATTGTGTGCATGTTCACTTTCCCGTCAGGCAGGCTTTCAAAGTCCATCAGACCGCCGGACTCAGTAAACGTTTGTACTGAGTTGAGTTTCATGTATGAATCAAAACAAAACAATACACAAAGTTCTGGTAACATTTTGTTTCACGATTTTCAGCAAGGAGTAACAATCACGGAGTTACGGTATGAAAAATATTAAAATTGAAATTGAAATTAAAACAGTAACAATCATGTTAAGCAATCTTAAAGTGTCATAATAAGGGTTTTTCTGTCTAATTTAAGTTTTCGTTATCAAGTTATGGCAAATGTACTAAAGCATGCCAAAGTAAGCTTGGCCTCATTTCAATCGTGTTCAGAGACCCTGTACTAAATCAATTACAAACTGGCGAGAAATATTCGGTTTTTGGGGCGCCCGCTACGGCGGCGCCTCCTATAAGGTCTAAGAATGACATTTGGGGAAACAGTATCTTACATTGTAAACGTCTAACCAGGAATGGTGACCGCATGTCACAATGCACAAAACCTTCAACACATACAAATCTTAAATGATTTCCTTGACCTTTTTGCAATTAAAAGTTTTAAACAGGTGTTGACCATGTTCGGCAAACATCATTCTTTGCAAACAGCAACGAATAGGGACAACTACTAATAGCTGCTTTATAGACATTGTAAAACTGATTGATAACATGCAGCTAGTGATTTTGATAAGATAAGCATATCATCAAATACTAAGCATGGCAGCTATCTCAGATATAAGTGTCTTTCATGATGTTTGTTTAAAATAAAACCGATGCTTACATTAACCATTGTTAACTGGCCCACTCGATAATAACAATTATATTTCTGAAAGAAGATTTTACAATATCCCACAATGCATTACGGGGAGCACTAGCCAACTACAGTTGTATATTATTTTGTTAGACAATTTTATATTTAGATTATTTACAATCACAAAACTAAAGAATCTATGTTTCCTGGACTCTGTTTACTTTTGTTTTGTACAATGAATTCATGTAATCCTCAACATGCAAATATAATGTCAGGGCATTGTGATGTTATTATTGAAAAATATATATGAAAGACTCAAGACTCCAAAATAACTCTGAATTAAATTTGAAATTGACGCGAACGCTTGGCAATTTGTACTCACTTTGTTGGTATTTTCACTGAATTTCAAATGTAACTAAAGGTTTTTTTCTTCAATAATAACCAAAATCTTACCTGGTCCCGGTCACTCTGACCAACACCCTTGACCATGATATTTCTTTTAACCATGACGCGTGCTCATTTCATATTTTCATAATGAAAAGATAAAAATTCCTACCTACATGTATTGCTTTGCTTTCCTTCCATGTGTCGAGGCTATACCATAAATGCTACGGTAGGCCTACTCCTACTTTTTAATTCGTATACCAAAACACTTCCCATTTCATTTCTTAATCTGTGCTCATCTGCTATAAAATCACCAGCCATATTATATATATATATACACCTCCCCCCCCCCCCCCGGTATACTACTGTTATTATTTATTTGAGCGCCCCTTTCCTTTTAAAGGAGTTTTTATTATCTCTACACGCTAAAAGTAATCCAAGCGTACGATTGCGATTATGGCCACTGTTTTGGCCGTCACGCATATCGTCAGCCTGCTTCGATAATTGCCTATCTCATTTTTTCTAGTTTTGAGAAATCAAACAAAAATAGAAAAAGTGAGTTAGGCAGTTATCGAAGCAGGCTGACGATATGTTGAACCATGACACCATGAATAGTACAGGTGAATTTCAACAGGAGCAGTACCTGTTGGATAGAATTAGGTTGGGGATATACCTTTAAGTGAAATGTGGCTTGTTATAGGCCTAATACGAGTTAATATGACCCATTTTAAACATTTTACATAATTATTACAATGTGCCTACTAGTAACTCACAATGCTGACTTAGGCAGAATTGCATTTGTGCATTTATCAACACTTTTGATTTGTCAATGACTTAGATATTATTACAGCATGTGCATAATGTAATGAAGTCATGATTTATGCAAAAAGACTTAATTTCGCTGAAAAGTGAGTTAGGCAATTATCGAAGCAGGCTGACGATATGTAGCACAGTTCGCTCGTTGCCTTCATTGCGCACCTGTGTCATTCTGTATTCATTCACTGCTGTAAGGAGACTTCACCAATTTGGAGATGATCAAACTATAGAATCGTCATTCATTGAAGAATAGAACATAATAAATGTTGATAATGATCTATTGGTTCGATCCAAAGTGAAAATAGTTCGTTTCAACGTCAGACTCAGTGAAGCAAGTGATACACGTCGATTGTTCTCTAATCAGAATAATTAATACTTACGCATTTCTTTTCCTAAAAACTGCTCCATTGTATGTACCATGGCTAAAAAACGAAGTCCACAAACATATCACGAAACAAATATGGATCGAAGTGTCCGCGTAACAGAGGCACCGTTCAAATAAATATGTACCAAACATTGTACTCTATCCCATTCTATAAGATAGGCTAGACAGCACGTACGCGAACCTTGCCCTCCTGCCCTGTGTATTATTCTTGGTGAATTTAATTCAACATCAGCTTTGGTTACACACGGTTATTCATCTTACACCTAACAATTGTGGGTAACTCAAAGGTGCACCTAATCATATTACATTAGTGTCAATTTAGAGTTATTAGTAAAGTACGCAAAAATCTTCTTTGAATTTGACGAAATTAAGGACATCACAACCCGGTGACACAACTAAAGTGTGAATTGAGAAAGTGAAGTTAAGTAGATTACGAAAGCCGTGTTTTAGCATCATGCATAAATGTTATGACAACTTGTAAAATAACTTTAAGTAATGCTCATGACGGGGATAGATCATGACAAGGAGGGTGGTTAAAGGAAACCGATTGAATTAAGTCATAGTTCTTTATTTTTATTCCCTTTTGCAAACATTCAATTGTTTCACTAAATATACACGGGTATACATTATATAATCCAGGTTGGGTTTATGGACCCAATATTTGTTTATTTGTGTTTTTTAGTATCCCGTTTAGCTTTTGACTAGAATTGTTTTATCTGACGTTTGGTTGCGTATCTGTTGGTGAAAATCTGAAATCCGCCTGTTTCCATCGCAGATGATATTATTCTGATGTGTGACCCCCGGTCAAGGACACTTTCATGCAGCCATTTTATCACAGCTTTAGGGGGCACATCACTAAATAAACCGCCCATTGAATTACATGTAAATTAGGGCTAAAAGAGTCGCGATTTTTGGTCCTTAGTAACTCTTTTTGGAATGCTTTATTCTAACAAACAAATATTAAAATTTCATAAAACCGAAGAAGTATTACGCCTTCAAATTCGATTTTACGATATGATCATTTAAATAGCGCCACCCGTATTTTCAGCCCGGACGCTCGCCTTCTGACCGCCTCCGAGCGCGTGTGTTCATCCACGTGATACATTTTCGGTACAATCGAAAATCAATATTTTGCAATATCCTGATCAAAGTAGAAGAGAGTATCTTTCATTTTAATTGTGAAATGCTACCCTCAGGCCAAACTGATTCCCAAAGGACCCCATTAATCACAAACTCGTTTTTTGTTTTTGCCTGAACTTTAATACTACCATTACACAAAACGAGGAGTGATTTAGTGCTGTGCGCCCTTTAGAGTGCTGTGTTGAAACTCATCCTATCTATAGCACTTTTGACCTCCCACCAAGTCACCTCTTTACAATATACCACTGTAATGAAAACATGCATCCTAGATTTTCTTCAAATAATGTTCCTGATTGGTTCTCTGACTGGTATAAAAGTAGTGCTCGTCACACTCAACACACTCTATTGCACTCTCCCAATGCATATTGATGGTATTTGGTGTCTAAGCTCCATATATTGCAAGATCTTATTCAACAATACGAGCCCACTCGCAATCTTCGTTCTGGCTCAAAATATCTTCTTGCGCATGTGTCTTCACCTTCTACTTCATATGGTCGCCGTTCTTTTCAAGATGCTTCTGCTGAACTTTGGAACAATTTACCATATCATGTTAAATCCGCCAAAACTCTTGAACAGTTCAAATCATTGCTAAAAACTTATCTATTTAATGTTAATGTTTAATTTATTTTTGTTTTGTCTTTTGTTACTCATGTTACTGTGTGTTTTGTTTGTTTGTTTGTTTGTTTGTTTGTGATAGCGCATAGGGACTTAATTGTGTTATGCGCTCAATAAGTATGGTTTTATTATTATTATTATTATTATTATTATTATTATTATACCATGGAAGTGATTATACTAGCTGTACATCAGTCTCACGCATTAATCAGTGGCAGTAGTGGCACCTGACATGGTATTGTATAATTAAAGGTAAAACAGCAATATTTGAAAAGTAGGCCTACTCAACACAAAGGGAGCAAAATAAATAAATGACCGTTGAGTAATATCAGTGTGTTTACATTCCTGCTTATTTTTGGCTGTGAATAATAACCAGTTAACCAGTACAATGCATTTTGTTTATAAGGGCCTCAGGAAACACTTTGATATAATATGAATATGATTCAAAGTAATGGATAGGCCTACAATTATGTGAGAGATGATGAAAAAGCACCATTTCCCCCCCACCGCCCCCCCCCCCCCCCCCCCCCCTGACAAAGACCCCAGATACGCCACTGCCGTTTACCTTAATTCACAGTTATCATGTAATATTTCACAATTTGTTAATGTACTGTAGAATTCGGCACATAATGGCTTCACTAGAATATCTATCAAGGGCCATCACTTCAACCCTTTTCCCATGAAATATTACGTTTCTGGGTTCTATAATACTTTATATATTAACACTTTTGTATTTCATTTTTATCGCCAATCTCTCCGTGCCCCTTTAAGGTAACAGACAAGGAGTGAAATTACTATACTAATGGATACATTGCGGTCCATGGAACTATTCCCATGTAACCATTCACAGCTGCCGGTGCCCTGTTCAAGTTACTGACCATTTTACGAGGAATTTGTGAATTATCTCCGTTTTTGAATATTTTTTAGATAACATCAGTATCAACATTAATAAATACCGTCTTGCCCAATTTTGTGGTGATTGATACAATCGCAGTTATTATGATTAAAACGGATTATTCCAAAATAAAATAAAATTACCAATTCACACCAATGTGAAAATTAAATATATCTAAGCCACTGCTAATTCAGCTATACCACTTCATTAGCTATTCAAAAGTCCCTAAACACATTTATTGATTATAGGTTTCTTTTTGGACGCACGCACTCGTCACGCATATGTGCCAGAGATCGCTTGTTGCCTTCAATGCGCGCCTGTGTCATTCAAACTATAGAATCGTCATTCATTGAGGAATAGAACATAATAAATAAAATTGATAATGATCTATTGTTTCGATCCAAAGTGAAAATGTTTCGTTTCAACGTCAGACACAATAAAACAAGTGATACACGTCGATTGTTCTCTAATCAGAATAATTAATACTTACGCATTTCTTTTCCTAAAAACTGCTCCATTGTATGTACCACGGCTAAAAATCGAACTCCACAAACATAATAACGAAACAAATATGAATGGTAAGAGGGGAGTCCTAACAGATCACACACACAAAACCGCAACAGGATCCCAAAGGGATACAAGAGGGAAGTGATAAAATGTAAAAGTAGCATATGTGAAAGAGTGAAACAAATATGGATCGACTAAGTATCCGCGTAACGGATGCACCGTTTGAATATACAGTATTGGCAAGCAGTGTTGAACATAAGGAACGGAAACTACTAGAGAGTACATATACCAAACATTGTACTCTATCCCATTCTATAAGATAGGCTATAGACTGCACCTACACGTACGCGAACCTTGCCCTCCTGCCCTCCAATATCCCGGTGAATGTAATTCAACATAAGCTTTGGTTACACACGGTTATATTATATCATCTAATACAACTAACAATTGTGGGTAACTCAAAGGTGCACCTAATCATATTAGTGCCGAAAATATTCAATTTAGAGTTATTTAATAGTAAAGTACGCACAAATCTCCTTCGAATTTGATTATGAACGCCGTGTTTTAGCATCATGCATGAATTTTATGACAACTTGTATAATTATTTTAAGTAATGCTTATGACGGGGATAGATCATGGCAAGGATGGTGGTTAAAGGAAACTGATTGAATTAAAGGTATATTATGTGATCTTTCCCAGGGAACGCCCTCAACATCGAAAAAAGATTGAAAGCAGATCTTCTTGCAGATTTACATTTCTGATCATAAATCGTACATACATTCCAAGTTACAGGGCGATACGATTCTTAATTACTTCAAAATCATGGTTTTAGAGTGAAAATAAAATGTCGGATATCCGACAACTTATTTTACTCTAGTCTAAATTCACTCTAAAACCATGATTTTGAGGTAATTAGGAATCATATCGCTCTGTAACTTTGAATGTATGTACGATTTATGATCAGAAATGTAAATCTGTAAAAATATCTACTTTCTAAAACAAAATCATGAATAAAGGGCGCTCCCTGGAAAAGATCACATACTATGCCTTTAAGTCATAGTTCTTTATTTTTATTCCCTTTTGCAAACATTCAATTGTTTCACTAAATATACCCGCGTATACATTATACAATCCAGGTTGGGTGTATGGACCCGATATTTGTTTATTTGTGTTTTTTAGTATCCCGTTTAGCTTTTGACTAGAATTATTTAATCTAACGTTTGGTTGCGTATCTGTTGGTGAAAATCAGTGGCAGTTAATGGTAGGTACCTGCCATGGTTTTGTATAATTAAAGGTGAAACAGCAATATTTCAAAAGTAGGCCTACTCAACACAAAGGGAGCAAAATAAATAAATGCCCGTTGAGTAATATCAGCGTGTTTACATTCCTGCTTATTCTTGGCTGTGAACCAGTTAACCAGTACAATGCATTTTGTGTCTAAGGGCCCTCAGGAAACACTTTGATATAATATGAATATGATTCAAATGAATGTATAGGCCTTCAATTATGTGAGAGATGATGAAAAATCTCCCTTTTCCTCACCGCAGCCCCCCCCCCCCCCCCCCCTGACAAAGACCCCAGATACGCCACTGCCGTTTACCTTAATTCACAGTTATCATGTAATATTTCACAATTTGTTAATTTACTGCAGAATTCGGCACATATGGCTACACTAGAATATTTATCAAGCGCCATCACTTCAACCATTTTCCCATGAAATATTACGTTTCTGGGTTATATAATACTTTATATATTAACACTTTTTTATTTCATTTTTATCGACAATCTCTCCGTGCCCCTTTAAGGTAACAGACAAGGAGTGAAATTACTATACTAATGGATACATTGCGGTCCATGGAAATATTCCCATGTAACCATTCACAGCTGCCGGTGCCCTGTTCAAGTTATACTGACCAATTTACGAGGAATTTGTGAATTATCTCCGTTTTGAATATTTTTTAGATAACATCAGTATCAACTTTAATAAATACCGTCTTGCCCAAATTTGTGGTGATTGATACAATCGCAGTTATTATGATTAAAACGGATTATTCCAAAATAAAATAAAATTACCAATTCACACCAATGTGAAAATTAAATATATCTAAGCCACTGCTAATTCAGCTATACCACTTCATTAGCTATTCAAAAGTCCCTAAACACATGGTCAAATAGATATGAAACATGGGGTCACTCAAGTGTGACAAACGTCTTTACTTTATAATGAAAACAATACTGATTTGCATTTTATCAAAATTTGAAACCACCATGTCTTATGTAAACGAGTGTATCTTTAGTTTGATAAGTTCATTGTTGCAATATATTTATGATGAGCTAACAATTAAAATGAAATGTTAATCTATCAAGGATGAAGAAAAACAACGGATCTAATTTCATTGATTTGCATACGAAATAAATACATGAACTTTAGGCATCAATTGGTAGTAATCATTTTGGGACAGCCTGTACGTATGTATAGTAACACACTGTGTTTATAGTTAATACAATACAACAAATACGATACATTTACATTATGTTATCAACATTCAAGGAAGTTTAAAGGTGCCATATAATTGAAACTGGAAAAGTCATGGACAAATCAAGGAATGTTATTTTAAATTTCCACCTGGAAAAGTCAGGGAAATTTGTAAAAATGACAACAAAGGTCATGGAAAAGTCATGGAATTTTGTGAAGACAAATTTATTTTTTTAGAGCTTGAACATTCATATTTCAGCATTGTAAATCCGCTCTTTATGCCCGACAATTTTCGCTGATACAAGCATTTAGATTATAGTATTTGCCCTAGATACATGTATCTCCATTAAGAATGTAATAAAGCAACAAACGTGTTTGTAAAAGAGACTTTTAATTGATACAGCGTTCAATCTAGCCTGAGTCCCACGTCGGCTTCTCTCATAACTAGCGAACAAGGCGGATAATTTGAACAAGTATTACAAATTTGATATATTTTTGATGAACAAGGTCGTGGAAATTTCATAATTTAGCAATGGCAAAGTCATGGAACTTAATTATCTCAAAGGTGCAGGAATCCTGTTTTAATCTACCTCTTCGGAGCGATGATCGTCTTTTTTTAAAGACTCTTCTTGTTTAGAGATTATGTTGGATCCCTATATATACTTGTCCTTATACAGCAACGGGTGTCCACCCCTGACAAATACTCACATTCCGTTACAGGTACCTGTGATCTTGTATTTTACGCATATATAACAGCAAAGTTGCACTAGGTATAGGAAATCATTGATTTGTGTGTGATTACTGTCATAACTGTGTGCTATCTGAACGAGCCAGATGAATGGGTCTGGAGTGATAACCGCAATTTGCGGGACAAAGGGTGTGACTAGCTGTGAAGAATAAAAGTCTTAGCTGATAAGCTGTGAGTTTTTGCAGTGCGTAATCACACACAAATCAATGATTTCCTATACCTACTGCAACTTTGGTGCTGTTACGTGCGGTCATTGAAATCGCCATAACTTTAAAAGTATCTATTCGATTTTGTTGAATGAGGTATCAAACTGCGGAGAAGAAATTTACTCATTTAAAGTATATCTCAGATTTTTGGTACCGATTATCTATTTTGAATTAGCCAATCTCAAAGCACCTGGTGAGGGAATTTATGTGCTAGGTGTATATGTGGTATTGCTTTTTTACGTTTTTGCAAGAATAACCGCTCTGATTGGTTAAACCGAGATTTGGGTTGATCCATTATCATTTTTCATTTAAATTGTAGGGAAACACACGTAGATGGCTCTGTAGTTGGATCTATTTGTGTTAGGTGTATATACACTAAAATATGATCTAATCACTTCATCTAATATTCAAATTTCAGACCACTTCCAGCTAGTTTCTCTTCAATTAGTAAGTTCATAGCCTCGTTCTGAGCCACCGTAAAATGATTCCTCCAATCACCAACTTTCCCTGCGGTCAAAGAAGAATGTTACCAACAATAATTAGTATTATACGTCGGGTAATTCCAGTTGAAATCCATACACCCCCTATGGAAGATATAACACAAATATTCCACACAAGGAGTGTAGATTTCAAATGCACTCGCCTATGCAGATAATCACATTTGATATCGAAATCCCATGTGTTGAAAATGCGGTATAAAAATGTCAAAACAGTTAATAAAAATTGTCCGCTATTTTGCTCAAGTAACGCTTTTTAACCTCAAGTAAAGCTTCTAACGACCTAGAAAAGTACGTCAGTTCACCTATTCATGCAGCAACGTTTAATTAAGTTGGTTTGCCTGAGTTCAACTCAGAATTGGTTCAACTCACCAAAATATCTGTTCATTGATGTTAGATGTTGATTGTCCTAAAAACGTCAATAAACTTCTATATTATATTCTGTAGTCAGTCCTTAATCAACCACTGCCCCCCCCCCCTCCTAAAAAATGGAATCCCTCTTTCTTAATTTCAGAACAAAACATAACAGTTTTGATAAAATACCTAGCATTTATTGTGTCAGAAATACATGGATAGACGCCAGGTAAAGCAAAGCTATATACACTTGCAACCAACAATTTTAGGACACTTTGTAATGGTGTCAAAATCATCCCATATAATTAATTTGACTGTAATATTTCACTATAAATTGATCAAATGCATGTGTTGCTGAATCTCATGTTATCAATACATTCATATGTTTTTTCAACATCTGCTTATTCAATTCCAGGGAAAATGTGTGCATCATGAATAATTCATCAAGCTCATTATAGCTACTGTACTTTTATGGTGGGTAGTATGACAATTTTGACTTTCTTTCAAAATAACATCCACAACTGTTTGTCAATAGATTCACACAAGTAAAACTAATTCCACTATTGTCACTATTCTTTAATCTGTCACAGATATTGAGACTTGATCTCTTAATTCATCTTACAAAATAAAATATTTGATGAGAGGGTCATTTAAGTTCTATTTTGACACAATGACTTTCATATTTTAAATGTCCAAAGTATCTGTACTTTCCCATAGCACCAACATCAACATGAGTTGATCCTAACTACACAGTTATATTTGTTTCATCATAACGTATAATTATTGTCATAGCTTGTTTGACCCTGAGATTAACTAAAAATATCAATGTCAAAAACTTAAATCACTGCAATATTGTTCATTTTTATTGATTTGATAACTAGAAAGCTAACACAGTAATTCAATGGGTTCCCTGTGTTTTCTTTCAATTTCCAACTTCCAAGGTTTCCTATTACATTTGGTTGCTAATGTAAGAACTGCAGACCTTACGTGGCTCTAACTTTTTTCGTTTTCTAAATTTAGTAATTCTCTAAATCTTTTATACTTTTCCACGCGGTTATTACTTTTCCATATGTAAAAATTTCCAAACTTTCATAGTCTTTATCTCAAGAATTTCTGAACCAATACTAGGCATATTTGTACTTATTGTATTGCAATTATCATGGTGATTCCAAATATGGTGAAGAAATTTGATTTATTTTGACATTGTTAACACATTTCGTTACATTTTGGAAATATCGTTTGTAGACACCAGCCGCATGAAAAGCGTTAATATTAACACTAATTATCAAGTCAGTGAAGTTCTATAGCGATCACTCGAAGTCCTAATAGTTTCGTGGTGTACTAACTTTATAAATAGGCTATTCCAATTGAACTATTCCTATGGAGGACATGATATCACCTTCCAACAAGGAGTGTGTATTTCATATGGGGTTACTTGCATGAATAAAACTTCCTGTATAGAAGATCAAGTCATGTCTTCCATATGTATAGATTTCAACGTATACCTTTTCGCATGAATGAAACTGGTTTCTGCACGTTGTCCTTGGTTGGTTCGTCTGTCTCGCTCAATAACCTTCTAAAAAACGTATCGGGGTTGCACATGGGATTTTTCTTCATGTTCTCAAATGTGCAGTGATCTACAATTCCATCGATAACGTCATCCGTGAAAGAATATCCAAGGAACGCGGCAGCTCTCTCTACGGAACCTCTAAGATCCTGATAAAATATGTTGAAAAATGTAAAAACATTATAATTTCGAAGTCAAAACTGAGACGATGACGACGACGATGATGAAGAAACAGGTCATACGATGATGATGATGATGATGATGATGATGATGATGATGATGATGATGATGATGATGATGATGATGATGATGATGATGATGATGATGATGATGATGATGATGATGATGATGATGATGATGATGATGATGATGATGATGATGATGATGATGATGATGATGATGGTGATGATGATGATGATGATGATGATGATGATGATGATGATGATGATGATGATGATGATGATGATGATGATGATGATGATGATGATGATGATGATGATGATGATGATGATGATGATGATGATGATGATGATGATGATGATGATGATGATGATGAAATAGAAGGTTTTTCATTTATACACTTACTCTCTTCATGTCTTCAAATTTTAAAAACAACACATTGGGTTCATGTCGTCTGTTCCAGAAATACAGGTAATGATCCCACCATGGTCCACAGTATACTAAGAAAAAAGAAATTCAGTTTTTTTATCTTATCTTATCTATATTATATTAACTTATCCTTTTTGTACACATTGAATATAAATAATCATATTTGTTTCATAGCTCCAAGAAAGATGAAAATTTGTTACAGAACAGGGATCATAATGTCTTTCTTGGAACTATCAAACCCGGATGATTATCGTCCTTCTTGGAACTATCAAATAAATTAAAACTTCTTGAAGCTGTTAAAATATGAAATATTATGATTAGCATCCTTTTTGGAACTTTTAAACAAATTATCATCCTTAGCGCTGTAAAGCAAAGATTTAATGCGTGTTATCGTTTGTTTACTAATAATGATTATAAGCCTTCTTAAAATGACCAAACAAGGAGTGTCATCCTTCTTTCTTGACATTGTGAAATAAGGTTAATTATCATCCCTCTTGGAAATATTAGACAAATGATCACTGTTATTAAAGCTACGGAACAAGGATGATTATCATATTTCCTAGCCATTTAAAACGAGCATGATTGTCACCTTTATTGGTAGTAGGGGCTTAAATACAATGATGCTTAAAACATCTGATTTTGTTGATAAAAAATAGTTTGGATGTCATATTTAGGTGTAACTACGATGATGCATATCAGTATTTAATGCGTACAACAAGGATGATATCCTTCTTAATATTATGTTCTACTAGAATGATGATGAAAATAAAACAATTTTGTATATAGCAAGTTAATGAAGTGTGTTAAATTTTCTTAATTTCTGTTTTGTGTCAAAAGATAAGAACCTCAGTTTGGAATGTTAATATATGTTATGCTCACAAGGGCTGGAAGTAGGCAAACAAATAAGATACAACTTCATGTGCAACAAAATAATGTAATACCGCTAGAAAAAAAATTAACTTAAAAATGGACTATTTTCAGTCCAATTTGACGTGCGACATTGTTAATCTTAACATTGCCTGTAATATTGGGTTATCCTTATCTTGCTCTTGCTCTCGTCTTGTCTAGACTTGCACCATCTTGTGTCTTATATTATCGTATATCATATCCTTTTCAAGTATTTTCATTTTTCATAGAAAATAGTTTGTATTGACACAGACTTTTAAAATCATTCTAATTCTAATCTACATTACCATTGAGTGTATACCTGAGTTTTTAAATATAACATTTGTATTAAACTTACCATTTCCGGAATAAAAATCATCAAAGAATTCGCTCCACGACTTGTAAGAGCTAAGAGCTGGGGTGTTATTCGTAAAGTAAAAATACGACACGGCAACATCTTTAGGGTTCCTTGCAACATAGACTATCTTTGCTTTCTTTTGCATGATATCTGGTGGCAACAGATGGCCCGGAAAGTGGGTCTTTATGAGTCTTGGAGACTTCATCTTGCCAACAACTTCGTACATTGGAGGAATGAATACTCCCTGAAACTACAAAATAACGCTATGGTCATTTGTAGTTAAAGCAGATACACGTACGCAACTATTTCTTGTGCGGTTCACAATAATTATTTATATCACAACTGCAGCACCAAGCTAGTTTGAACAGAGAACATGATAAAAAGCAATACAAATACAGAAAACATAATAAGATACTATTCTACATGTATACCAACACATATACAACATTACAATTTTGAACAAGTGAGTTTTTAGAGCTGTCTTAAATGATGATAAGCTACAGCAGTTCCTGACAGGTATGGAAAAATGGTAACACAGCTTTGGAGCAGATTGTTGCAAATGCGCGAATCTAGATTCACAGATAAATTGACGATTTGAGGTGCATAAGCGTAAAGAAGGTCCGCTTAGTGTGATGGTGCTAATCCATGGAGTGATTTGAAAACAATAACAAGAATCTTGTAGTCAATCAATGCGTTGTTTTATTGGTAACCAGTGCAAGTCAAAGAGTACAGGGGTGATGTGAGAGCGTTTCTTGGTGAGAGTTTTGAGACGTGCGGCTGTATTTTGGGCACGTTGCAGACGTTGAAGTTGATTACCAGGTATTCCATAAAGAAGTGAATTACACATGTCCAGGCGAGATGTAACAAGTGAATGAACGGTGAGTTGAGTTACTTCTTTTGTGAGGTATTTACGAATCTTACCAATGTTACGGATTTGACAATAAGCAGCCTTGATGGTTGAAGAGATTTGCGATTTTTGAGGCATGTCCGAGTCAAAGATGACACCTAAATTACGTGCATCACTAGATAGTATCTAGCATGTTTGTTAACAAAAGTAACTCTATAGGGCATATACAAAGTGTATGACTTTCTTTTTTTTAGCTCTTTATGACTAATATCAACAGAGACAAATGAAATTATATATAATACAGTATAATATGAATTGATATTATTTAAAATACCTCCGTGGATTTAAACACTGAAGCCTCCATATGTGGAACTCGAATAAACGTTTCAGTTTCATTAACTTTATCGATGTCACCATCATTGCAGATTGCTGACAAGATTTCTTGAGTCCACGTGGTACCTAACGAAAATAAATTACAGCATCAATTTATAATGTACCTGGAATGCAAGCAGATAATACCGTTCTTGTACCTAGGGATATGTTATTGTACACAATGACGTCGTATTTCAAAAGAATATATTCAGTTATTGATTTACAAAATAATACTTTGTGACGGTTTAATTTAGCAGATGGAAATGCAGACACAGTTATACAATGAAGCTGGAATACTTATTCAGTATGTGGTTCACGTTCAAAAGGAAGGAAACAAATGTAGCAAAGTTGTTCGTTCCATGGAACCGCTGCAGTAATTTTTACTTTTTTTTAAACAAATACAAAAATCGTGAATTATACCTGCTTTTGCGTAAGACACAACGAATACGTCATCAGAGCGTGCATTCCATGTCTTCATTGCATATACCGTAGAGGGAGGTATGAGAGTTGTGGGAAATGGCGTGCCGTCAATTGTATGCATGTTTACTTTCCCATCAGGCAGGCTTTCAAAGTCCATCAAGCCCCCGGACTGCATAAGCTTTTGTACTGAGTTTCATATATAAAACAAAACGAAACAAAACATAACAGTGTGCTGTTAACATATTTAATGGACAACTCGTCGTGCGAGTGCAACAATATCGTATCTGCATTTTGCTGTATTTGCAAGAGAAGCATTTTTATGTTTTTCATACTTATTGTGTTTTTGAAGTATAAAGATTATTTTCTTTGATAATATAAATTGAACACCGTGTCATAAAAATAAGTATTTGAAAAGATATTGACATTTTTAGATAACGTATCTGCAATAACAAATCTAGTGAGTGCAACAACAACGTATGTGGCAGATACGTTATTATTGCACTTAGAAAACTAGAGAAAATATGAGAAATCAGAGTGCAACAACAACGTATGTGGCAGATACGATATTATTGCACTGAGAAAACTTGAGAAAATATGAAAATCAGAGTGCAACAACAACGTATGTGGCAGATACGTTATTATTGCACTGAGAAAACTTAAGAAAATATGAGAAAACAGAGTGCAAGAACATCGTAAGTGGTAGATACGTTGTTGTTGCACTCAGGATAATATAAAATTAAATTAAAGTGCACTTACGATATTGTTTTTTATTAATTAAAACATAATTAATTTGTTTTAGAACTTCAAAATTAGCTTAAAATTAGCGCAATTACTTCAAGATATAAATGTCTTTCATCAATGATGTTTGTTTAAAATAAAACCGACGTTCACATTAACTGGCCCACTCGATAATAACAATCATATTTCTGAAAGAAGATTTTACAATTTCCCACAATGCATTAAGGGGGAGCAATAGCCAACTAGAGTTTGTATATTATTTTGTTAGACAATTTTATATTTAGATTATTTACAATCACAAAACTAAAGAATCTATGTTTCCTGGACTCTGTTTACTTTTGTTTTGTCCAATGAATGCATGTAATCCTCAACATGCAAATATAACTTCAGGGCATTGTGATGTTATTATTGAAAATATATGAAAGACTCAAGACTCCAAAACAACTCTGAATTAAATTTGAAGTTGACTTCTGTGATTTCAATGACGCGAACACTTGGCAATTTGGACTCACTTCGTTGGTACTATCACTGAAAATCAAATGTAGCTAAAGGTTCATTATATTCAGTACAAAATATTTAAGCGGGTTTTTTTCTTCAATAATAAGCAAAACCTTACCTGGTCCCGGTCACTCTGACCAACACCCTTGACCATGATATTTCTTTTAACCATGACGCGTGATCATTTCATATTTTCATAATGAAAAGATAAAAATTCCTACCTGCATGTATTACTTTGCTTTCCTTCCATGTGTCGAGGCTATACCATAAATGCCTACTCCTACTTTTTAATTCGTATACCAAAATACTCCCCACAGTCCAACACCCTTCCATTTCTTAATCTGTGCTCATCTGCTATAAAAACACCAGCCATATTATATATATATACACTCGTCAAAAGAAGTTCCTTGACACTCATTGAAGTTCAAATATTTCACATAAATATTTAATATAAATTAAACAATTGCATGTCAAAATAAGCAGACAATAATTCTCTATCATGTCTGTATGAAATTAAGATGTACGCATTCATGCATGGCTGAGCACATTCATTAAGCAATGGTAAGGTGCGTAAAAGGAAATTGCAAGAAATGAGCATTTACAGTCATTTGAATGGAGGGATTATCCAATTTTTTGCAATCTTCTTGCCATTGTAAAGTGATTGGGATCTGCCATGCATGGGTGATCATGTCTAAATTCCATGTTAAGCTGTTAGAGGATTACTTTCTGCTTATTTTGATATACAATTATATATATATATAATCATATATATAATTATATATATTCTATTAAATATTAATTTAATTTAAGTGTCCAAGAACTTCTTTTGCCGAGTGTATATACACCCCCCGGTTTACTACTGTTATTATTTATTTGAGCGCCCCTTTCCTTTTAAAGGAGTTTTTATTATCTCTACACGCTAAAAGTAATCCAAGCGTACGATTGCGATTATGGCCACTCGCACCCCGTTTTGGCCGTCACGCATATGTGGCACAGTTCGCTCGTTGCCTTCATTGCGCACCTGTGTCATTCTGTATTCATTCACTGCTGTAAGGAGATTTCACCAATTTGGAGATGATCAAACTATAGAATCGTCATTCATTGAGGAATAGAACATAATAAATAAAAGCATTAATGATCTATTGGTTCGATCCAAAGTGAAAATGTTTCGTTTCAACGTCAGACACAATAAAACAAGTGATACACGTCGATTATTCTCTAATCAGAATAATTAATACTTACGCATTTCTTTTCCTAAAAACTGCTCCATTGTATGTACCACGGCTAAAAAACGAAGTCCACAAACATATCACGAAACAAAATAATATGGATCGAAGTGTCCGCGTTACAGAGGCACCGTTCAAATAAATATGTACCAAACATTGTACTCTGTCCCATTCTATAAGATAGGCTAGACAGCACGTACGCGAACCTTGCCCTCCTGCCCTGTGGATTATTTTTGGTGAATTTAATTCAACATCAGCTTTGGTTACACACGGTTATTCATCTTACAACTAACAATTGTGGGTAACTTAAAGGTGCACCTAATCATATAGTGTCGAAAATATTCAATTTAGAGTTATTAGTAAAGTACGCAAAAATCTTCTTTGAATTTGACGAAATTAAGGACATCACCACCCGGGGCCACAATTAAAGTGTTAATTGAGAAAGTGAAGTTAAGTAGATTACGAAAGCCGTGTTTTAGCATCATGCATGAATTTTATGACAACTTGTAAAATTATTTTAAGTAATGCTCATGACGGGGATAAATCATGACAAGGAGGGTGGTTAAAGGAAACCGATTGAATTAAGTCATAGTTCTTTATTTTTATTCCCTTTTGCAAACATTCAATTGTTTCACTAAATATACACGGGTATACATTATATAATCCAGGTTGGGTTTATGGACCCAATATTTGTTTATTTGGGTTTTTTAGTCTCCCGTTTAGCTTTCGACTAGAATTGCTTTATCTGACGTTTGGTTGCGTATCTGTTTGTGAAAATCTGAAATCCGCCTGTTTCCATCGCAGATGATATTATTCTGATGTGTGACCCCCGGTCAAGGACACTTTCATGCAGCCATTTTATCACAGCTTTAGGGGGCACAGCACTAAATAAACCGCCTGTTGGATTACATGTAAATTAGGGCTAAAAGAGTCGCGATTTTTAGTACTTAGTAACTCTTTTTAGAATGCTTTATTCTAACAAACAAATATTAAAATTTCATAAAACCGTCAAGAAGTATTACGCCTTCAAATTAGATTTTACGATATGATCATTTAAATAGCGCCACCGTATTTTCAGCCCGGACGCTCGCCTTC
This sequence comes from Ophiura sarsii, assembly GCA_035610835.1. NCBI lineage: Eukaryota > Metazoa > Echinodermata > Ophiuroidea > Amphilepidida > Ophiuridae > Ophiura > Ophiura sarsii. The sequence continues at coordinate 27,992,991 of CM069447.1, forward strand.
TGACCGCCTCCGAGCGCGTGTGTTCATCCACGTGATACATTTTCGGTACAATCGAAAATCAATATTTTGCAATATCCTGATCAAAGTAGAAGAGATTATCTTTCATTTTAATTGTGAAATGCTACCCTCAGGCCAAACTGATTCCCAAAGGACCCCATTAATCACAAACTCGTTTTTTGTTTTTGCCTGAACTTACTACCATTACACAAAACGAGGAGTGATTTAGTGCTGTGCGCCCTTTAGAGTGCTGTGTTGAAACTCATCCTATCTATAGCACTTTTGACCTCCCACCAAGTCACCTCTTTACAATATACCACTGTAATGAAAACATGCATCCTAGATTTTCTTCAAATAATGTTCCTGATTGGTTCTCTGACTGGTATAAAAGTAGTGCTCGTCACACTCAACACACTCTATTGCACTCTCCCAATGCATATTGATGGTAGTTGGTGTCTAAGCTCCATATTATACCATGGAAGTGATTATACTAGCTGTACATCAGTCTCACGCATTAATCAGTATAATTAAAGTGAAACAGCAATATTTGAAAAGTAGGCCTACTCAACACAAAGGGAGCAAAATAAATAAATGACCGTTGAGTAATATCAGCGTGTTTACATTCCTGCTTATTCTTGGCTGTGAATAATAACCAGTTAACCAGTACAATGCATTTTGTTTCTAAGGGCCTCAGGAAACACTTTGATATAATATGAATATGATTCAAAGTAATGGATAGGCCTACAATTATGTGAGAGATTATGAAAAGGCACCATTTTCCCCCACCGCCCCCCCCCCCCCCCCCCCCCCCGCCCCCTGACAAAGACCCCAGATACGCCACTGCCGTTTACCTTAATTCACAATTATATTTCACAATTTGTTAATTTACTGTAGAATTCGGGACATATGGCTTCACTAAAATATCTATCAAGGACCATCACTTCAACCCTTTTCCCATGAAATATTACGTTTCTGGGGCCTATAATACTTTATATATTAACACTTTTTTATTTCATTTTTATCGACAATCTCTCCGTGTCCCTTTAAGGTAACAGACAAGGAGTGAAATTACTATACTAATGGATACTTTGCGGTCCAATGAACTTCCCATGTAACCATTCACAGCTGCCGGTGCCCTGTTCAAGTTACTGACCATTTTACGAGGAATTTGTGAATTATCTCCGTTTTAGAATATTTTTTAGATAACATCAGTATCAACATTAATAAATACCGTCTTGCCCAAATTTGTGGTGATAGATACAATCGCAGTTAGTTATATGATTAAAACGGATTATTCCAAAATAAAATAAAATTACCAATTCACACCAATGTGAAAATTAAATATATCTAAGCCACTGCTAATTCAGCTATACCACTTCATTAGCTATTCAAAAGTCCCTAAACACATGTCAAATAGATATGAAACATGGGGTCACTCAGGTGTGACAAACGTCTTTACTTTATAATGAAAACAATACTGATTTGCATTTTATCAAAATTTGAAACCACCATGTCTTATGTAAACGAGTGTGTGTATCTTCAGTTTGATAAGTTCAATGTTGCAATATATTTATGATGAGCTAACAATTAAAATGAAATGTTAATCTATCAAGGATGAAGGAAAAACAACGGATCTAATTTCATTGATTTGCATACGAAATAAATACATGAACTTTGGGCATCAATTGGTAGTAATCATTTTGGGACAGCTTGTACGTATGTATAGTAACACACTGTGTTTATAGTTAATACAATACAACAAATACGATACATTTACATTATTTTATCAACATTCAAGGAAGTTTAAAGGTGCCATATAATTGAAACTGGAAAAGTCATGGATAAATCAAGGAATGTTATTTTAAATTTCCACCTGGAAAAGTCAGGGAAATTTGTAAAAATTACAACAAAGGTCATGGAAAAGTCATGGAATTTTGTGAAGACAATTTTTTTTTTTAGAGCTTGAACATTCATATTTCAGCAATGTAAATCCGCTCTTTATGCCCGACAATTTTCGCTGATACATTTAGATTAAGAATGTAATAAAGCAACAAACGTGTTTGTAAAAGAGACTTTTAATTGATACAGCGTTCAATCTAGCCTGAGTCCCACGTCGGCTTCTCTCAAAACTAGCGAACAAGGCGGATAATTTGAACAAGTATTACAAATTCGATATATTTTTGATGAACAAGGTCGTGGAAATTTCATAATTTAGCAATGGCAAAGTCATGGAAACATCATGGAACTTAATTATCTCAAAGGTGCAGGAATCCTGTTTTAATCTACCTCTTCGGAGCGATGATCGTCTTTTTTTAAAGACTCTTCTTGTTTAGAGATTATGTTGGATCCCTATATATACTTGTCCTTATACAGCAACGGGTGTCCACCCCTGACAAATACTCACATTCCGTTACAGGTACCTGTGATCTTGTATTTTACGCATACATAACAGCAAAGTTGCACTAGGTATAGGAAATCATTGATTTGTGTGTGATTACTGTCATAACTGTGTGCTATCTGAACGAGCCAGATGAATGGGTCTGGAGTGATAACCGCAATTTGCGGGACAAAGGGTGTGACAAGCTGTGAAGAATAAAAGTCTTAGCTGATAAGCTGTGAGTTTTTTCAGTGCGTAATCACATACAAATCAATGATTTCCTATACCTAGTGCAACTTTGGTGCTGTTACGCGCGATCATTGAAATCGCCATAACTTTAAAAGTATCTATTCGATTTTGTTGAATGAGGTATCAAACTGCGGAGAAGAAAGACATTTGCTCATTTATATAGAGTATATCTCAGATTTTTGGTACCGATTATCTATTTTGAATTAGCCAATCTCAAAGCACCTGGTGAGGGACTTTATGTGATAGGTGTATATTATGTGGTATTGCTTTTTAGCGTTTTTGCCAGAATAACCGCTCCGATTGGTTAAACCGAGATTTGGGTTGATCCATTATCATTTTTCATTTAAATTGTAGGGAAGCACACGTAGATGGCTCTGTAGTTGGATCTATTTGTGTTAGGTGTATATACACTAAAATATGATCTAATCACTTCATCTAATATTCAAATTTCAGACCACTTCCAGCTAGTTTCTCTTCAATTAGTAAGTTCATAGCCTCGTTCTGAGCCACCGTAAAATGATTCCTCCAATCCCCGACTTTCCCTGCGGTCAAAAGGAAATGTTATCAAAAATGATAAGTATTAAACATCGGGTTATTCCAGTTGAAATCCATATACCCCTGTGGAAGATATAACACAAATATTCCACACAAGGAGTGTAGATTTCAAATGCACTCGCCTATGCAGGTAATCCCATTTGAAATCGAAATCCCATGTGTTGAAGAAGTGGTATAGATATAAATCACCACAAAATGTCAACAGTTATTAAGAATTGTCCGCTATTTTGCTCAAGTAACGCTTTTTAACGTCAAGTAAAGCTTTCTAACGACCTATAAAAGTACGTCAATTTACCTGTTCATGCAGCAACGTTTAAGTTGGTTTGCCTGAGTTCAACTCAGTATTGGTTCAACTCACCAAAATATCTGTTCATTGACTTCTAATTACATTCTGTAGTGAGTCCTTAATCAACCGATCCCCCTCCTAAAAATGGAATCCCTCTTTCTTAATTTCAGAACCAAAAAGTAACAGCTTTGATAAAGAAACTAAAATCGATTGTTTCAAAAATACATGGATAGACGCCAGGTAAACCAACAGTATTTGAACACTTTGTATTGGTGTCAAAATCATCCCATATAATTATTTTGACTGTAATATTTCACTATAAATTGAACAAATGCATGTGTTGCTGAAGCTCTTGTTATCAATACATTCATGTATTTTTCTTCAACATCTGCTTATCGTCGCTATTCTTTCAAAACTTTGTATCTCCATCCAGCCCTTCAGCATGTATAAAATAATACTTCCTATGTATGACCTTTAGGTGGTCTGCTCTAAACATTTGTAAGTGACAAAATCACATCTATCAAAACCTTGTAAGTTCTCTGTATAAACATGTATAAAGCAATTCTTCCTATGCATAACCGTTGGGCAGTTTTACTTTATACATGCTGAAGGGGCCCGAAAAACATACAAGGTTTTGAAAGAATAGCGACGTTATTCAATTCCAACGAAAATGTGTGCATCGTTCTAATCCCCATACACATTTCCCATTGAAAATAGCTCATGAATAATTCATCAAGCTAATTATAGCCAATGTACTCCTATGGTGGGTAGTATGACAATTTTGAATTCCTTTCCTTCCTTTTTTGTTTGTCAATGGATTCACACAAGTAAAACTAATTCCACTATTGTCACTTTTCTTTAATCTGTCACATATATTGAGACTTGATCTCTTAATTCATCTTAAAAATAAAATATTTGATGAGAGGGTAATTTAAGTTTTATTTTGACGCAATGACTTTCATATTTTAAATGGAGACCATCCAAAGTATCTGTACTTTCCCATAGCACCAACATGAGTTGATACTAACTACACAGTTCTATTTGTTTCATCATAACGTAGAATAATTGTCATAGCTTGTTTGACTCTGATTAATTAAACATATCAAATGTGAAAAACTTAAATCACTGTAATATTGTTCATTTTCATTGATTTTATAACTAGAAAGCTAACATAATAGTTCAATGGGTTGCCAGTATTTTCTTTCCAATTTCTTGCTTCCAAGGTTTCCTAATCAATTTTGTTGCTAGTGTATGAACACGTGGCTCCAACTTTTGTCGTTGTCTATATTAAGTAATTCTCTAAATCTTTTATACTTTCCACGCGGCTATTACTTTTACCATATACAAAACTTTTTCCAACTTTCAAAGTCTATATCCCAAGAATTTCTTAATCAAAACTAGGCATATTTGTACTTATTGTATTGCAATTCTCATGGTGATTCCAAATATCGTGATGAAATTAAATTATTTTGACATATTTGAAACATTTTGTTACATTTTGGAACGTCGTCTGCAGACACCTGCTGCATGGAAAGCGTTAATATTAACACTGATTAAGACAGTTAAGTTCTATGGCGAACACACAAGTCCTAATATTGAGTTTCGTGGTGTGCTTACTTTATAAATAGGCTATTCCAATCGAACGCCCCTATGGAAGACATGATATCAATCTACCCACAAGGAGTTAGCATTTCATATGGGGTTACCTGCACGAAATCTACTTCCTGTGCAAAAGATTTAGGTCATGCCTTCCATAGCGGGTGTATGGATTTCAAGTGGAATACCCACCCCATTACGATTCCATCCCCTTAAAATTCTTAGACTCTCTTAACTCCCTTATTTAGGGTAATAAAATATTCCCCCTCCTACGGCATTAATCAGATTTATTTCACACCAGCTACATACTGCTACCCTACCATCGCTCTCTCAAGCATGGCCCAAGGCTCTAGGCATGGTATGGTTCCTTCTATATTATCCTGGGTTGAACTAGAAGCCCAAAATGTTACTTTTGAAAGTGGTTGCGTTAAAAATTCAAACTTTGAACTTCAACTAGTGATATTTCAAATGTTGTAAGATCAAAAGCTCAAATTTCAAATTCACAAACTACATAATATCCCTAGAGCAGATTTTAGTTAAACAAATTAGCACAATCGGGCTGAAAGTCAACAGAGTGGCAAGTCATCAAGTCATGTGGCAAGATTGTACTCATACTGCCTAGGCCATCCTCAACATGCTCAAGGTCTTCCAGCAAGCGGTCAATGGTGTTGGATCGACCAAGTCTTGGGTTGAACTAATAGCCAAACATGCGACTTTTGACGTTCTTGTGTTAAGAAATTCAATGTTTGAACTTAATCAAAACTAGTGCTATTTTTTTTAATAAAAAGTTCAAATGTTGAGAGAATAGCCCAATGGCGCTAAATGTCAACACATGTAGCAAGGCACACCACAGGAGTGTAGACTGTATTTTGGGCCGTCCCGACCGTTGGTCCAGGATGTTCACACCATTCACACCACGTTCACACGCAAATACTAGCTTCGTGGTCAGTTCAACCTGTAAAAATATATATCAAACTCGGGTTCAAACAATACATGTAACTGGAACGTATATGCAATACCTTTTCTCATGAATGAAACCGGTTTCTGCTCGTTGTCCTTAGTTGATTCTTCTGTCTCGCTCAAACACTTTTTAATAAGGGTATCGGGGTTGCACATGGGATTTTTCTTCATGTTCTCAAATGTGCAGTGATCTACAATTCCATCGATGACGTCATCCGTGAAAGAATATCCAAGGAACTTTGCCGCCCGCTCAACGGAACCTCTTAGATCCTAATAAAATAAAAATGTTGACGAATTTAACAACATTATAATTTCGAAGTCAAAACCTGAAACAGGTCAAACGATGGTGGTGACGACGATGATGATGAAGATGGTGATGACAGTGGTGATAAATAGGAGATTTATCATTTATTCACTTACTTTCTTCATGTCTTCAAATTTTAAAAACAGCACATTTTGCTCGTGTTGTCTGTTCCAGAAATACAGATAATGATCCCACCATGCTCCACAGTACACTGAGAAAAAAGGAAATACACCTGTGCTCATCATTTCTTATCTTATATTATCTTATCATGTGTTATCGTTATTGTTCTCTTGTCTTGCCTTGTCTTGTCTTGTCTTGTCTAAACTTGCATCGTTATTATCCTTTCAAGTTTTTTTATTGAAAATAGTTTGTTTCAACTTGTACTTTTAAAATCATTTGGAAATATAACTATAAACATTGAGTGTATACCTGATGTTTTTTTAAATATGACATTGTATTTAAACTTACCATTTCCGGAAAAAAAATCATCAAAGAATTCGCTCCACGACTTGTAAGAACTAAGAGATGGGATGCTATTCGTAAAATAAAAATACGACACGGCAACATCTTTAGGGTTCCTTGCAACATAGACTATCTTTGCTTTCTTTTGCATGATATCTGGTGGCAACAGATGGCCCGGAAAGTGGGACTTTATTAGTCTTGGAGACTTCATCTTGCCAACAACTTCGTACATTGGAGGAATGAATACTCCCTGAAACTACAAAATAACGCAATGGTCATTTTTGTAGTTAAAGCAGATACACGTACGCAACCTTTTCTTGTGCAGTTCATAATAATTATCTATATCACAACTGCAGCACGTTTGAATGAAAATTAATGAAGCATTATTAAAAGTATTAAACGTCGCCTCAGAGCCATTAAAATTACGCAAATAAAAAATATGGACATTGTAGTTTCTTTTGCCGAATTATGCTTTAATTGAATGGATGGCCAGGTCCAGCTTTTGAGTCGTAGATATTAGCGCAGCCGATTAAACTATAATTTATTATTTATGGTTGGGGGTAATGTATTTTTATAAAGACAATACGAATTAAATAAAAAAGTATAATAATCAATCAATTTACTTTATTATTGCCAAATGATGTTGACTTGATATTCAAAGAAAAAGAAAAGTAAACATCTGATTTCGTATTTAATTGAATACAATTTTATGAAAATAGTTGACATTTTTAATACGAGTGCAATACTTGGGGAGGTAGCAACCCCCCCCCCCCCCCCCCCCCATCTTTGGGATGTTCCCAAAAATAAAAATTGGCCCCAAGCCAGAAATCCAAGATGGCGTCCAAAATGGCTGACATATCTGGTCAAATCTTATAAAATGACATATAGCAATCAAATTGTATGATAAAAGTATAGTTTTAATAGTGGGATGTATGTATTATACCACTAGACACTCATATCCTGAACTTTTGCTTCGTTAACACACCTTAATCCAAGATGGCCGCCAAAATGGCCGCCAAAATGGCCGCCAAAAATGGTAAAATTCCATATTGGCATATATAAACCAACATGTATGATCAGAGTATAGTTATAACAATGTGATGTATGTGTTAGATCACTACAAGCTCATATCTAGAATTTTTTGCTTTGTTAACATAATTTAAAACCAAAATGGCCGCCAAATGAATGGCTAAAAATGGTCAGAAGTGGTCAAAATTCCATACAAAAAGCATAATATCAACCGAAATGTATGATAGAAATATAGTTGTAACAATGGGATGTATGTGTTAGACCACTAGTAACTCATATCCACTATTTGTGCTCTTTTACCATAGTTCAAAATCCAAAATGGTTGCCAAACAGGCCCCCAAAATGGTTTCCGAAGTGGCTGCAAAAATTGTCAAATTCCATAAAATGGGATAATATCAACCTAAATGTATGATGACAATATATTTTTATATGAGATGTATGTATTAGACCACAAGTAACTCATATCTAGTATTCTTGCTTTGTTAACATACTTAGAAATCCAAAATGGCTCCCAAAATGGCTTCAAGAGTTGTTAAGTTGATGTTAAATGACCTAAAACAATTGTTGTGTATTGTAAATGACTATACCAATTCGACCATATATAATAAGGCAGCATTCAATATAATGTATATGATAAAGCCTAGGGTCTGTAGATCTAGTTTGAGTATTTTAAAATATCCAAGATGGCTGCAAAAGGTTAAAATAACTGAAAAACAGTATTAGTTTATTGCTAGTGTTACATTAGATGTGACCCAATTATTATATCTACAGCTTTTAATTCATCCAGTAAACATGATAAACGTATTTGTATATGTGACAAGGTATAATTAAATTGTATAGACTCCATTTTGAAAATGTTATGTTATTAAGATGAGCATTATAATGACCATTTCATTAAAATTACCCCTAATGGTCAATAAAATTATCTCCAAATGGTCAAAATAATTACCACAGGTGGCCACCAATTGATCAAAATATGGAGTCACCATTCAATCATACCTTGTCACATACAGATACGTTTACTGGGTGGATTAAAATCTATATATATAATCTTTTGTTCAAATCTAATGTAATACTAACAATAAAACTAACAACACTGTTTTTCAGTTATTTTAACCTTTTTGCAGCCATATAGATCTACAGCCCCTAGGCTTTATTATAGACAAATATTGAATGCTGTCTTATTATATTTAAGGGTATTGGTATGGTCATTTACAATACAAAACAATTGTTTTTAGGTCATTTAACATCAACTTAACCACTATGGAAGCCATTTTGGAAAGTGATACGGAATCAAAATTGTCACAGAGGTGGGTCTTATATCTAAAAGCAATAGCTTAGCAGTATAGAACATACTATTTGGTGAATGTGTTGTAATATACACTCCTACAATATCTATTACGGATTATCATACACTCATGTAGACTATTTTTACATTTACAGTGGCCATTTTGGATTTATATGTATGTTATTACCATGCAAATATACTGGATATGAGTTACTGGTGGTCTAAAACATACATCTCAAAGTTAAAACTATACTTTCATCATACATTTTGGTTGATATTATACCATTTAATGGAATTTAGACAATTTGTTCAGTCATTTTGGGATTTATTTTGGGGGCCATTTTAGATTTCTAAGTATATTAACAAAGCACAAATACTAGATATGAGTTACTAGTGGTCTAATACATACATCCCATTATTTAAACTATAATTTCATCATACATTTAGGTTGATATTATCTCATTTTATGGAATTTCGACAATTTGTTCAGTCATTTTGGGATTTTTTTGGGGGGGGGGCATTTTGAATTTCTAAGTATGTTAACACTTTCCACGCGGCTATTAGTTTTACCATTATACAAAACAGATTTTTCAGAAACCTTTCCCAATTTTCAAAGTCTATCTCAAGGATTACTGACTCAATAATACTAGGCATGTTTGTACTTATGTCAATGCATTTCTCATGGTGATTCTAAATATGGTAATGAAATTAAATAATTTTGACATTTTTCAAACATTTTGTGCAATTTTGGAATGTCGTCTGCAGCCGCCTGCCGCGTGGAAAGTGTTAACAAAGCACAAATACTAGATATGAGTTACTAGTGGTCTAATACATACATCCCATTATTTAAACTATAATTTCATCATACATTTAGGTTGATATTATCTCATTTTATGGATTTTTACAATTTTTGCAGCCATTTTGGGAACCATTTTGGGGGCCATTTTGTCAGTTATTTTAGATTTTGAACTATGTGAACAGAGCACAATACTAGATTTGAGTTAATTGTGGTCTAGCACATACATACCATCGTTAAAATTATATTTGTATTATACATTTCGGTTGATATTATGCTAATTTATGGAATTTTGACTATTTTTGGCCATTAATTTGGCGGCCATGAAGCAAAATATTAGATATGAGTTGCTAGTGGTCTAACCCATACATTCCATTGTTAAAACTATACTCTGATCATACATTTTGGTTTATATATGCCAATATATGGAATTTTTGACGACCATTCTTGACGGCCATTTTGGGGGCCATTTTGGCGGCCATCTTGGATTTAGGTGTGTTAACAAAGCAAAAGTTCTAGATGTGAGTGTCTAGTGGTCTAATACATACATCCCACTATTAAAACTGAACTTTTATCACACAATTTGTTTGCTATATGTCATTTTATGAGATTTGACCAGTTATGGCAGCCATTTTGGACGCCATTTTGGATGTATGGCTTGGGGCCAGTTTTTTTTTTGGAAACATCCTGATTATGTTTTGGGACTATCTAAGGAACTTTAAAATTTTGGGTTGGGTTAGTCCTGGGGTGCAAAGGGGTGGTGCTACCTCCCCGACTACAATGCATTATGAGTTTTAACCTTTCCAAATCTGGGAATGTCTTCTCAGATTTGGTAACCATTCCTGATCAGGTCGAGATGTGCGTGGATCCGTATGATCATTGATTATAAATAGCTCAACAAAAGAAAGTCATAGACTTTGTTTATGTCCTATAGAGTGACTTCCAATTATTTTGTGGACCAAACAGGCTAAGCCATGAGTAGCTCCAGTTGAAAATGCGAATTTGGAAACGTCACGGATTTTCTTCATATGGTGCTAATTATGGCTTATCTGTGTTGGTTACTGGCAAGTTTGGTACCAAATTGTGCCAAAAAGATTCATCCAAATGTCTATTTAGCCTGTTTGTTAACAAAGTTTTTTTGTTGTTGATTGATTGATTGATTGATTTTATTAACATTTCACAGTCATGGCCGTAAGGCCTAATTACATGAAATTTACATGATAAAAAACATTGAAAAACAAGGCAACTTATTAATTAATATAAAAGAGAATATTGGACATTATAGATAAAAAAAACCATCAAAAATATGATATGATATAAAACATTGAAAAACATCGAAAAACAAGGCAAGGTAATTAATTTATTAATTAATATAAAAGAGAATATTGCACATTATAGATATTTTAGAAAAAGCATTATGTACATAGCAAATACCATTATAAAAATAGAAGTGGGTGCAGAAAAATCCTGGGCCTATTTATTTAAAAGCTGCACAAATAGGGCACAGGACTGTTTTTCAACCTATTAGTCCTGGCTGGCAGCTGAGAAATCTTACTATTATTGCGTAAAATACGCCCATGGCACTCCCCTCTGGTAAGCGGTATTAGGGAACTGGTGCGATTTGATTTGGAATGCCCTTCGGCAAACCTAAGACAGTGTAACTCTTTAAGGGCATAAACAAAGTGAATGACTTTCTTTTGTTGAGCTCTTTATGACTAATATCAACAGAGATGAAATTATAATACGGTGTACAATTAATATTCTTTAAAATACCTCCATGGATTTAAACACAGAAGCCTCCATGAAAGGAACTCGAATAAACGATTCAGTCTCATTAACTTTATCGATGTCACCATCATTGCAGATTGCAGACAAGATTTCTTGAGTCCATGTGGTGCCTAATATAAAGAATAGGGAAAAGTGTACTTCGAGATCCAGTTTCTGAACTGTACTGGTATCGTCCGATACTGGAAGACCCAATATCGTTCGATAACACCCAATATCGTTCGATACTCGATACTAGTATAAAGTCAGTGTTACAGTATCGGACGATACTGGCACATATTAAATATTTCAGTATCTGGCGATTCTGGAACACAATTATGTATCAGAATCGTTCAATACCGCCCGATACTGGCAGATAAAAACGTTCCAGTATCGCTCGATACTAGTTCGATACTAGTATACAGGCTGTCCCAAAATGATTACTACCCATAGATGCCCAAAGTTCAATAAAGAATTTCATCATCAAAATCAATGAGATTAGATCCGTTGTTTTTCTATCATATTTGCTATACTGTACCCTTTCATTAGAATTTTAGATCATGAATATCGGACTTATTTTAATAAAGTTACACTCCATTGTGTAAGACATGGTGATTTCACCTTATTGGCAAAGTGCAAAAACAATGTGTTTTTAAACAGCTTGTTTGAAAGAAACTAATACATTCTCTGAATCTCTTGTCTGCAAATAGCTTTGGTTCCTTTCTAGTTTAAACTGCTGTTGTATCATATTGTTGTTCAAACCCCTAATACTTCTTCACTTTGATTCAATTTGAAGAGTAAAAATGGATCGTCACGCATGAGCGACCCAAGCTTTGTTTCTATAATGAGCTAGTTTTGAGGCTAAACTTAAGGGACATTTAAACAGGTAAAGACGTGATCATGGGTAATTAGCAGTGGCTTAGACTTCTTTTTCATATTGGGGATGCAGTTTCCTACAAACTTGCTAAAAATGATAAATCCCTTAGTGTTTAACCTCACGAAATCCATTCTCCAATTTTGAAAATGAAATCTAAGCCACTGGTGATTCACCAAATGCCACTAGTCATTTAGAAGTCCCTAAACACTTGTCAAATAAAACAATGCATGGGGTCACTCAAGTGTGACAAACTTCTTTTACCCGTTAAATTTAATTAAGGAGAAGAATTATTAATGATTTGAACACCCATAACTAATAACAGTTACAACAGAAAGACACACACGATTATATTGAGTAGACAAGAGATTATGAGAATACACAAGTTTCTTTCAAACAAGCTGTAATTCCATACACATTTTTTTAGCACTTTGTCAAAAAGGTGAAATCACCATGTTTTACATAATGGAGTGTATCTTGAGTTTGATAAATCCGATACTCATGATCTAAAATTCTAATAAAATAATACAGTTTGACAAAGATGAAGTAAAAACAACGAACCTAATCCCATCGATTTTGATGATGACAAAAATTATTGAACTTTGGACATCGATGGGTACTAATCATTTTGGGACAGCCTGTACAAGTATCTGGGACCTAAAGTACACTTAACATTTATAATGATCCTGAAGAAAATAATGGGCTATTCCAATTGAAATCCATACTCCCCTATGGAATACATTACATTAATCTTCTCCACAGGGAGTAGTGGATTCAAATTGAGTTACCCATGCAGGTAATCCCATTTGAAATTCACTCTCCCTGCGGGGACGCTTAATATGAAAGAGTGTACATAAGGTCCAAGATACTGGTATACCAGTATCTTTCAATACTGGAACATAAAAGTTCCCGTGGATACTTTATTAACCCCTAACTCTCAAACCGCATTACTTCATTAACTCTCGGCCCCGTGGATTGTTTGGCATATGCCAACTTGCTTCATTAATCCCCCCACCCCCACCCCACCCAACAACAAAAAAAGTAAAGAAATCAAGCAGGTTGCTTTATTAACCCCAACATGCTTCTTTACCACATCACTATATAACCCTAGGCCTATCATAAGCCATTTCCCGTGGTTTTACCGCACCCGACACCACATACCCTAATAGGCCTATTACTATTTCCCGTGTGGCTTATATGCGCTATGTTTAGGAGTGCGTATGGTGCCGTGGCAGTGAGCCCTTGCGCAAACATGGACGCGACGCGTTACCACGGTATGATTATGCGGTAGTTCGCGCAACGCTCAAAATCGTGCAATTCTAGTGGCATTTTTTGAGCCAAATTCGAGTGTTTTTTTGCTGATTTTAGAGCCAAGTTTTAACCAATTCACTGGAATATACTTTAACACACTGCCCGTTCTTTCCTCTATATTTCTCGCAAAGAAGGCGACACTTTGATCCAAACTAAAGGAATACTAAGGGTGTATGGATTTCAATTGGAATAAATTATATGTGTTACTTACTACACCATATTAGTTTAGTTTAGTTTTATTTGGCATATCAAGACACAGAGATACAATACATCAGATCAAATATACAAATTTTAAAAACTTAGAAAATTAACACAACATATTAATACAAGAAAACACATAATGCCAAGGATAGCCCAAGAAAGCTCTAAAAAGGGCTTTTGTTTGAAGAAAAACATTTGAAGTAAATAATTACACTCTTTCATTGTTAATATTACTCATTTTTAAAATAATATATAAATACAAAACAAAAAGTGAATTCATACCTGCTTTTGCGTACGACACAACGAATACGTCATCAGAGCGCGCTTCCCATGTCTTCATTGCATATACCGTAGAGGGCGGTATCAGAGCAGTGGGAAACGGTAGGCCGTCAATTGTGTGCATGTTCACTTTCCCGTCAGGCAGGCTTTCAAAGTCCATCGAACCGCCGGACTCAATAAACTTTTGTACTGAGTTGAGTTTCATATATGAATCAAAACAAAACAATAAACAAAGTTCTGGTAACATTTTGTTTCACGATTTTCACGAGTAACAATCTCGGAGTTACGGCATGAAAAAACAGTAATAATCATGTTTAGCAATCTTAAAGTGTCATAATAATGGTTTTTCTGTCTAATTTGGAGCTTTCGTTATCAAGTTATGGCAAATGTACTGAAGCATATCAAAGTCAGCTTGGCCTCATTTCAATCATGTTCAGAGACCCTGTACTAAATCAGTTACAAATTGGCGAGAAATATTCGATTTTTATCTCTAAGCGTACGATCGCAATTATGGTCACACGCACCTCGTTTTGACCGCACGCACTCGTCACGCATATGTGGTACAGTTCAGTTGTTGCCTTCAATGCGCGCCTGTGTCATTCAAACTATAGAATCGTCATTTGTTGAGGAATAGCACATAATAAATAAATGAATTAATAACCTATTGGTTCGATTCAAAGTGAGAATGTTTCGTTTCAACGTCAGACATCAGAATAATTAATACTTACGCATTTCTTTTCCTAAAAACTGATCCATTGTATGTACCACGGCTAAAAAACGAAGTCCACAAACATATCACGAAACAAATATGGATCGACTAAGTATCCGCGTAACGGAGGCACCGTTTGAATATACAGTATTGGCAAGCAGTAACGAAAACTACTAGAGAGTAAATAAGTACCAAGCATTGTACTCTATCCCATTCTATAAGATAGGCTAGACATCACGTACACGAACTTTGCCCTCCTGCCCTGTGTATTATTCTTGGTGACTGTATTTCACCATAAGCTTTGGTTACACACGGTTATATTATGGGCGCACAGCACTAAATCACTCCTCGTTTTGTGTAATGGTAGTAAGTTCCGGCAAAAACAAAAAACGATTTTGTGATTAATGGGGTCCTTTGGGAATCAGTTTGGCGTGAGGGTAGCATTTCATAATTAAAATGAAAGATGATCTCTTGTACTTTGATCAGGATATTGCAAAATATTGATTTTCGATAGTATTGAAAATTTATCACGTGGATGAACACACGTGATCGGAGGCGGTTAGAAGGCGAGCGTCCGGGCTGAAAATAGGGGTGGCGCTGTTTAAATGATCGTATCGTAACATGTAATTGGAAGGTGTAACACTTCTTGACGATTTTATGAAATTTGAATGTTTGTTTATTAGAATAAAGCATTCGAGACATTCCAAAAATGGGTACTAAGGGCCCAAAATAGCGACTCTTTTAGCCCAAATTTACATGTAATCCAATGGGCGGTTTATTTAGTGCTGTGCCCCCTTTGACACTCGATTTATATCGATTTGCATTGATTTTTTAGTCTATAAAAGAGGTTATTTTATCTTAATTTCAAAGAAAAACATATTTCTGTCCATGTCATACATAAATATAATGAACACGACCCAATTTTCTTACAAATTTGGAGCAAAAACGGTTGAAGAGCATCATGTTACTAACATTTCCTTGTTTTTGATTTTACTCACAATAATGGACCCCCTCGCCATGGTTATCCGATTATAAACCTACATATCTATGCTCGTTTTATCAATCAGAGGCTTAACAAATAAAGTTGAAATAAATGTTGTTAAACCCATTTGTCATTGATATCAAATCATGTCGGGGGGGGGGTGTGGCCAGGTTTTATTTGGGCCTAAATTAAGACAAAAATAAGGCTTTTAAAGTATCAAAATGTCAATAACAGTACTCTGGGCAATTCCCTAGAGGATATAACCCAAAACAAATTACATTGTGAGTTTACCTGACACACGATACATTATACGTGACAGATAAAAAGACAATTTAGGCCTATTATTATTTCAAAATTGAAACGTTTTTCACCCATACCCCTAATATTCGGCAATTTTGGACCTACACTTTTTACATTTGTATCTAAGGTTTGATATAGGGTGTGCACGCCACTGCGTAATTAATTTCATGGTTCATCGGGTTTTTAAAACATTGCATATATATACTTTTAAGATAATATGCAACATAAATAGTCTCATTAACATCTCATGATGAATGAAAGAGATTATAAAAACATAGAAATTCTGCAAAATGGCCTTAAAGTGCCCAAAATTCGAACATTACAAATTGAGTATCGATGCGTTAAGTAACATAACTTGAGTTAGAGGTGGTATATAAATTAACTATGTTGACAGTTTATCTTGATATTACTTGGTGTTTACAAAAATGCCAACAAAAAAAGTTTTTATTTTTTTATTGTGTGTTATAAGGGCGCACAGCACTAAATCACTCCTCGTTTTGTGTAATGGTAGTAAGTTCCGGCAAAAACAAAAAACGATTTTGTGATTAATGGGGTCCTTTGGGAATCAGTTTGGCGTGAGGGTAGCATTTCATAATTAAAATGAAAGATGATCTCTTGTACTTTGATCAGGATATTGCAAAATATTGATTTTCGATAGTATTGAAAATGTATCACGTGGATGAACACACGTGATCGGAGGCGGTTAGAAGGCGAGCGTCCGGGCTGAAAATAGGGGTGGCGCTGTTTAAATGATCGTATCGTAAAATGTAATTGGAAGGTGTAACACTTCTTGACGATTTTATGAAATTTGAATGTTTGTTTATTAGAATAAAGCATTAGAGACATTCCAAAAATGGTTACTAAGGGCCCAAAATAGCGACTCTTTTAGCCCAAATTTACATGTAATCCAATGGGCGGTTTATTTAGTGCTGTGCCCCCTTATATCATCTTACAACTAACAATTGGGGGTAACTCAAAGGTGCACCTAATCATATTAGTGCCGAAAATATTCAATTTAGAGTTATTTAATAGTAAAGTACGCAAAAATCTCCTTCGAATTTGACGAAATTAAGGACACAACTAAAGTGTTAATCGAAGAAAGTGAAGTTAAGTAGATTATGAAAGCCGTGTTTTAGCATCGTGCATGAATTTTATGACAACTTGTAAAATTATTTTAAGTAATGCTCATGACGGGGATAGATCATGACAAGGAGGGTGGTTAAAGGAAACTGATTGAATTAAGTCATATTTCTTTATTTGTATTCCCTTTGCAAACATTCAATTGTTTCACTAAATATACACGGGTATACATTAATCCAGGTTGAGTTTATGGACCCGATATTTGTTTATTTGGGTTTTTAGTCTCCCGTTATGCTTTTGACTAGAATTGTTTTATCTAACGTTTGGTTGCGTATCTGTTGGTGAAAATCTGAAATTCGCTTGTTTTAGAGATTATGTTTTTTGGTGGTTCCCAGTGTCATTTCGGTGGTTTCGAGTGTTTTGGGTTCTGAGTTGTTTGAGGCGTATTTTGTGATCTTGTCCATGGGATGCCCTCTATCCTTGATTCTTTTTGAAAGCAGATTTTCTTGCAGATTTACATTTCGATCATAAATCATATATTCTGAGTTACAGAGCGATACGATTCCTGATAAGTGCTCAATAAATAATCCATTCCTATCCAACACACCCTATATCAGTCAGTAAGATCAAATGAAAAAAACACTTTTTTAAATTCGTGCAGCGCACTCTGGAGGCCGCCATTTGCATCATCACGTCATTATAGCTGCTGTCAATCACGCCGATTTGTTACCTTTTACTTAATGAATGACATACCAAATTCATCTTTGAATAATTATAATGTGGCTTAATCTCGATTCCAGATGTTCTATTTTAGGTTCAATTGACCCGAACACACCCATGACGTCATTTTCTACTGACAAAACCACGCCCACAATGCACAAATTTGACCTATTTTTTGCGATATAACCTCTTTTTTTTCCTTTTGCCGTCGACAGATTTTTCTTTCCGTCAGTGAGAATCTAGTTAATATATTTAACTACCCGATTCACAAGTTTTATATTTCACTTCAAAAAAATCATCACCGTAAACAAAAAACTTGTAAAAAAAAAATCTAAAATCGCCCTATACTTTACTGTGTACAAGATGGCGGCCACCTGTAGTCGGACACGATTCGATCTTACTGACTTTATTTGTATCAGATATGGGGCAACAAACTGTGTAAACATATTATAAGAAAATGCACAACGAGTTCGAAGCTCCCACCAATAAATTACAAAATTGCGTAAAGTGTATATTTTTAGTACAGAAGATATGTAAATAATTGCATACAGGAAACCATATTTAAATTGTAGGGAAGCACACGTAGATGGCTCTGTAGTTGGATCCATTTGTGTTAGGTGTATATACACTGAAATATGATCTAATCACTTCATCTAATATTCAAATTTCAGACCACTTCCAGCTAGTTTCTCTTCAATTAGTGAGTTCATAGCCTCGTTCTGAGCCACCGTAAAATGATTCCTCCAATCACCAACTTTCCCTGCGATCAAAACAAAAGGTACCAACAATAATTAGTATTAAACATCGGGTTGAAATCCATACACCCCTGTGGAAGATATAACACAAATACACGACTCCAAATATGGTACAGCCTATACATTATAAGAGCATCGTCTATAGCAAAACAGCTAAGAACTATGTTTTATTCTCTAAATATTCCACACAAGGAGTATAGATTTCAAATGCACTCGCCTATACAGGTAATCACATTTGATATCGAAATTCCATGTGTTGAAGAAGCGGTATAGATATAAATCACCACAAAATGTCAACAGATAATAAGAATTGTCCGCTATTTTGATCAAGTAACGCTTTCTAACCTCAAATTAAGCTTTCTAACGGCCTAAAAAATACGTCAGTTCACCTGTTCATGCAACAACGTTTAAGTTTGTTTGCCTGAGTTCAACTCAGTATTGGTTCAACTCACCAAAATATCTGTTCATTGATGTTAGATTTTGATTGTCCTAAAAACGCCAATAAACTTCTAATTACATTCTGTAGTCAGTCCTTAATCAACCGCCCCCTCCTAAAAAATGGAATCCCTCTTAATTTCAGAACCAAAAATAGCAGTTTTGATAAAGAAACTAAAATCTATTGTGTCGAAAATACATGGATTAGACGCCAGGTAAAACAAAGCTATATACACTAGCAACCAACAGTATTAGGACACTTTGTAATGGTGTCAAAATCATCCCATATAATTAATTTGACTGTAATATTTCACTATAAATTGATCAAATGCATGTGTTGCTGAATCTCATGTTATCAATACATTCATATGTTTTTTCAACATCTGCTTATTCAATTCCAGGGAAAATGTGTGCATCATGAATAATTCATCAAGCTCATTATAGCTACTGTACTTTTATGGTGGGTAGTATGCAGCGTTCGAAATAGCGGCCATCCGGTCATCCGAAATGACCTAATCTAGTGGCGGATGACCAGTTTTTCTTGGCCGATCATCCGGCGGATGACCAAAATGATGGGAGATGAAAGTAAAGAAAAGGATCACCAGGATGCATTAGAGGCTATAGACCTGACCGTCATATTGAGAGACGAACTGAAAGAACAAGTCATGGTCGCGAATGAACAACCCCAGAAGCTGCACATGAGGATAACAATGACACAGTTAACGACACCGACCCTGCAGTTGCAGTTTGTGGAACTTGAGGCTGCGTTAGATGAGGATGACTTGGATACAGATCCAATGGAGTCGGGAGATAAAAGTGAAGAAGAGGATCATCTGGATGCATTAGAAGTTGCAAATGAAGATGGACGACACTGACCCTGCAGTTGTGGAACTTGAGGCTGAGTCGGCTGAGGATGACCTGGATACAGATCCAATGGAGTCTGAGTTGGGAGATGATAACGAAGAAGAGGATCATCAGGATGCATTAGAAGTTGCAAATGAGGATGACACTGACACAGCGGACGACACCGACCCTGCAGTTGTGAAACTTGATGCGGAGTCAGATGAGGGTGACCTGGATACAGATCCAATGGACTCGGGAGATGAGAATGAAGAAGAGGATCATCAGGATGCATTAGAAGCTGTAAATGAGGATGACACTGACACAGTGGACGACACCGACCCTGCAGTTGTGAAACTTGATGCTGAGTTAGATGAGGATGACCTGGATACAGATCCAATGGGAGTCGGGAGATGAGAATGAAGAAGAGGATCATCCGGATGCATCCAGCTGGTCGTCCTATTGAGAGACGTACTGAAAGAACGTGACGACTAGAACAAATAAGTGACTGACGAAAAATAGTAGTTAAAAGAGAGGAGATTGTAAAATAAAGAGAAAGCTGTTTATGGAGCATACACTCTTAGAAGGTCAGGATCAAATACATGAGTAGATTTTCGGCTCACTTTGTTTTGATCCTTTAGGGATCATTTTCGGATCGTTTTGATCCGTTTCCAGATAGATATCAACAAACGGATCAAATTCACCTTGATCAACTTTGATCTGATTTCCGGATCAATTCGATGAAACAGTTCATTGGTCAATGAGTGACTGACGTCACTCTTTCGCAAACCGATAGACGACAAGCAGACGATCTTTTGAATTCGGTCGCCACAGTTGAAACAAGGGTGAAATACCGCGGTAAGTTATCCAGTCTAATCTGTAAAATGTTACATGATTTTGTCGGTAAAGTAGTTTTATTTTTTATGTTTGAACATGCTCTATTCTTGTGAACAAATTTCTTGTACCTGACCAGTGCCATCAGTACGATTTTCGGTCAAAATGCTCCTTACAAAATGTCACGATCACTGCGATGTACTAGGCCTACACGATGTAGTAAGCTTACTGCACTCGATATATAGTCTGCAGTGTGCACCCGGGGGTGGGGGCACTCAATCAATATTAGGTTTCACACCAGGCTCCATCAAAAATACCCCCTTTTTTGGCCCGGTGTCACCGAAAGACCCTTGCATGCATGCTTGTTTTTACAATCTGTCACCCGATGACCCCCTATGTTTTCACTTTTTCTTTGATTCAGTTTGATCCTGGAGTAGGATCATAAGCTACAGGTACATCCGATTAAGGATCATTATTTTGATCCGTTTCAGTATCATTTGACAGAAATATTTGATCCCATTTCGGATCAAACTTTTTGATCCTGCTTGTCGGATCACTTTGATCCGGAAAGGGTAAGCTCATATGTGATACCGCTTCTGGATCAAAATTGATCCTTTTCGTCTCATATTTGATCCTGACCTTCTAAGAGTGTAGAGGTTAATGTGGAGTTGTCAATAAATATAATTATGTATGTGTATATATATGAGAACTCGCTTAAAATATGATTTTTGAGCTTGCCACTGAAAAAATGCGGATAACCAAAACTATTGGCGGATGACCAAAATCCCAACCTAGGCTATCCGGTGGATGACCAATATATTTTTCTTATTTCGAACGCTGGTAGTATGACAATTTTGACTTTCTTTCAAAATAACATCCACAACTGTTTGTCAATAGATTCACACAAGTAAAACTAATTCCACTATTGTCACTATTCTCTTAATTCATCTTAAAAATAAATATTTGATGAGAGGGACATTTAAGTTTTATTTTGACTTTCATATTTTAAATGATAACTATCCAAAGTATCTGTACTTTCCCGTAGCACCAACATGAGTTGATCCTAACTACACAGTTTTATTTGTTTCATCATAACGTATAATCATTGTCATAGCTTGTTTGACTCTGAGACTCTGTGAAAAACTTAAATCACTGTGATATTGTTCATTTACATTGATTTTATAACTAGAAAGCTAACACAGTAGTTTAATGGGTTCCCAGTGTTTTCTTTCAATTTCCAGCTTCCAAGGTTTCCTAATACATTTGGTTGCTAGTGTATGAACACGTGGCTCCAACTTTTGTCGTTGTCTATATTTAGTAATTCTGTAAATCTTATATACTTTACACGCGGCTATTACTTTTACCATATACAAAACTTTTCCAAACTTTCAAAGTCTATATCCCAAGAATTTCTGAACCAAGACGAGGCATATTTGTACTTATTGTGCAATTCTCATGGTGATTCCAAATATCGTTGTCTAAATTTAGTATTCTGTAAATAGGCTATTCCAATTGAACACCCCCTATGGAAGACATGATATCAATCTTCCCCACGAAATCTACTTCCTGTGTAAAATATTTCCCAGCGGGAAAAATGACGTTGTAACAACGTTGTTTCAACGTTGATTATCAACGTTGAAAAATCGTTGAATTAACAGTTGGATTTGAAAGTTTGTACCAACCATAAATCTCAACGTTGATTCAACGTCATATTTCAACGTTGATTCAATGTTGAATTTTGGTCACATAGTTGAAATTTGGTTGATATACCAACCAAATTTCAACTACTTAACCAAAATTCAACATCAAATCAACGTTGAAATACGATGTTGAATCAACAGAAAATGTGTTGATTTCTTCTTAAAAATGTACTTAATGAAGCTTTTGTATCGCTTGGCAACCAGGGGATGGGGGAGGGGGTGGCCGGGAATGGGTGGGGGCTGCAAGGGCATTGACTCTTGGATGTTTATGTTATTACACAATGTGTATGCATTTATTTAGTGAGCATTCACCTATCTTAAAAACAGTGCGAAAATATGCATATACAAGTGTATATCAATATACATTCCATAGTGTTAAATTAATGCGTGAGACTTAATTCAAAGAAAATAATAGGTTTAAATGAATAAAAGCTGCAAATTAACTCATTAGCATAATTGGAATGGTACAAACGAGCACTAGTTCTTAATTTTTGTACCATTGCAATTATGCTAATGAGCGATTTGCGTAATTTACTCGGCTAATATAAGGCCAAGTAAAATATGCAAATTAGCTCCAGACTGATTTTTTGAAACATGATTTTACAAGTCCATTCAACAACGTTGAATCAACGTCAATATTCAACGTTAATTCAACAAAGCACAAAATGTAGTTGAAAAGATGTTGAAATCATGTTGTTCAACAACGCAACCATATTTCAACGTTGATTCAACGTTGACATATGCTTGAGTGCCCGCTGGGTTAGGTCATGTCTTCCATAGCGGGTGTATGGATATCAACTGGAATAGCCTTACCTTTTCTCATGAATGAAACCAGTTTCTTCTGCTGTTTGTCCTTAGTTGGTTCTTCTGTCTTGCTCAAAAGCCTTGTAATAAACGTATCGGGGTTGCAAATAGGATTCTTCTTCATGTTCTCAAATGTGCAGTGATCAACAATTCCATCGATGACGTCATCCGTGAAAGAATACCCAAGGAACTTGGCCATCCGCTCTACGGAACCTCTAAGATCCTAATAAAATAGATATATTGAAGAATTTTAAAACATTATAATTTCGACGTCAAATCTGAAACAGGTCATACGATGGGAAACGACGACGATGATGATGATGATGATGATGATGATGATGATGATGATGATGATGATGATGATGATGATGATGATGATGATGATGATGATGATGATGATGATGATGATGATGATGATGATGATGATGATGATGATGATGATGATGATGATGATGATGATGATGATGATGATGATGATGATGATGATGATGATGATGATGATGATGATGATGATGATGATGATGATAGATATTCAATAGAAGATTTGTCATTTATTCACTCACTCTCTTCATGTCTTCAAATGTTAAAAACAACACATTGGGTTCATGTCGTCTGTTCCAGAAATACAGGTAATGCTCCCACCATGCTCCACAGTATACTGAGAAAGAAACAAATACATCTGTTCTTATCTTTTCTTATCTTATATTATCTTATCTTGTGTTATCTTTATTGTTCTCTTGTCTTGCCTCGTCTTGTCTTCTTTTGTCTAGACTTGCATCGTCATTGTCTTATCTTATCTTTTCAAGTATTTTCATCGAAAATAGTTTGTATCAACAATATACTTTTTAAATCGTTTGGAAATATTACTATAAACATTGAGTGTATACCTGATGTTTTTAAATATGACATTTGTATTTAAACTTACCATTTCCGGAATAAAAATCATCAAAGAATTCGCTCCACGACTTGTAAGAACTAAGAGATGGGATGCTATTCGTAAAGTAAAAATACGACACGGCAACATCTTTAGGGTTCCTTGCAACATAGACTATCTTTGCTTTCTTTTGCATGATATCTGGTGGCAACAGATGGCCCGGAAAGTGGGACTTTAGGAGTCTTGGAGACTTCATCTTACCAACAACTTCGTACATAGGAGGAATGTATACTCCCTGAAACTACAAAATAACGCAATAGTAATTTGTAACCAAACACACCTTAAACAACCATTTATTGTGCAGTTTATATATTTACACCACAACTGCAGCACCTAAAGTTAGTTTGAACATTTTTATTTTAAACACAGTATATAACAAAAACGTCGCCTCAGAGCCATTGAAATTATAAAATAAATAATAAGATGCAAATTGTAGTTTCTTTTACCGGATTAGGATTTAATTAAATGGATGGCCAGGTCCGTCTTTTGGGTAATGGATGTTGGCGCCGCCGACTCAACTCTTATTTTGTTTGTTTTATGGTTGAGGGTAATGTATTTTATAAAGAAAATACGAATTTAAAATACAAAAATTGAATTTTTTTAAAAGAAACCTAATAATCAATCAATTTACTTCTATAAACTTGACTTGATTTTTAAAGAAAAAAGAAAAAAACCCATCTTATTTCGTATGTAAATTGAATTTAAAAAATATGAAAAAGTTGACATTTTCATACGAGTGCAATTTCATACGAGTGCAATGCATTATGAGTTAAGACCTTTTCAAATCTGGGAATGTCTTTCGAGATTTGGGAGCCTTTTATAATCAGGAGATGTGCGTGGATCCCTATGGTCATTTATTATAAAGAGCTCAACAACAACAAAAATAGTTACTTCTGGGTTTTTTTGCCCAAACAGGCTAGATAGACATTTGGATGTTTGGTTGGCATAATTTGGTACCAAATATGCCACAAATCAGCAAAAAGAAGCCATGATTATCTCCAGTTGGTTACATGTCTATAGTCCGACGGTTCTATAGTCCGAAGGTTCTATAGTACGACGGGTTCTATAATCCAAAAAAGTTACAGTTCTATTGTCCGAAGGTTCTGTAGTAAAATAATTAAGGTTCTATAATCCGCAGGTTCTATAATACGAAAATGAAAAGGGTTCTCTAATCCGAACATAAAAAACGGTTCTTTAGTCCGAATACTATGAACGTGTTCTATAATCCGATTATTGAAAAAGGTTCTTTAATCCGAACATTAAAATAGGTTCTCTAGTCCGAATATGAAATAAGGTTCTTTAATCCGAATCACAAAAATGGGTTCTTTAGACCAAATCTTAATACGGGTTCTATAGTCCGAATCATATAGCCTTGTTCATGAGTCCGAATGGGTCAAATAGTTCCCTAATCCGAAAATGTAATTTTTAATTTCAGGTTCTAATGTTAATTTAAAATATGATATTATTGCGAAACTGACAAACTGACGTTAATTGAAAAGGCAATGGGCTTTTCTTAATTCATCCCTGCATTATCTTCAATGGGAAATTTTAAAGATCAAACCATACAGAGAGGAAAAAGAATAGTAAGGTAGGCCTATTCTATAGTTGTCGTGTTCGGTTCGGTCGAACAAGACTGCCGCTGTCGTCTGAAAATATTAATACTAATTGTCATAGCGCCGCCATCTGCAGACCCGTTATCTGCAGACCATGCATCATAACTTGCGCCCTCAGTTGTACGTGTAGTTACTTCAAACACATTCTCCCGTTGGATTTAGTGGCATAGCTTAGGATTCATGTCAGCGAGGCATGGGGCAAGTCCAGTTTAGTGACGTAGCCAAGGAGTGTGGTGCGGGTGAGGTGCACAGATGTCTGAACAATTATAAAAATGTAATGAAAAGAAAAAAATTGCAACTGCTTAGAAAGGCCCTTTTTTTAGAGAGCATCTTTAAAAGAGCGGGCCCGATGTCGCATAGCCTACCTACACACCGTTGGCAGCGTACGCAGGAAACTGTGAGACCAAAATATCCCGTATTTGTCCCGTATTGATTACTGCATATTTCCCCCGCGCGGGTTAATGTAAATTTAAACTGTCATGCGTGGGTAGTGTAGCACGGTTGAAACGTGGGATTGATATCCTCAGCTGTAATCCAGGCCATGCAATGCTACAGCATTTTCTTCTCTGCGTAGAGTTTTCAAAATTTGAAAAGATTTTCTTCACATGGTGTTATTAATAATGACATATCTGTGTTGTTTACTGACAAATTTGGTACCAAATTGTGCCAACTAGATTCATCCAAATGTCTATTTAGCCAGTTTAGTAAAAAGGTCACTCTATAGAGCATACACTAAGTGTATGTATAACATTCTTTCGTTGAGCTCTTTATGACTAATATTAACAGAGATAAATGGAATTATAATACGATATAATATGAAATTGATATTTTATAAAATACCTCCATTGATTTAAACAAAGAAGACTCCATGAATGGAACTCGAATTAACGTTTCAGTCTCATTAACTTTATCGATGTCACCATCATTGCAGATTGCTGACAAGATTTCTTGAGTCCATGTTGTGCCTAATAAAAAGAATAGGAAAAAGTGTACTTCAGGTCCCTTATTCTAGACCGTGATTGTATTATCCGATACTGGAACACCCAGTATCGTTCGATACGGGTACAAAGTCAGTGTTCCAGTTTATCGGACGATATCAGACGATCTTGGCACTTATTGTACGTTTCACTATCTGGCGATACTGGAACGCATTTATATACCAGTATCGTTCAATACCGGGTCAAATCACTACTGATTCATGCGTAACAGTATCGCCCGTTACTGGAACATTAAAACGTTCCAGTATCACTCGATACTAGTAATACCATGATCTGGGACCTAATTTAAAGTACACTTTTTCCAAAGAATAACATTAAAATGTTCCTGAAGAAAATAATGCGCTATTCCAATTGAAATCCATACTCCCCCTATAGAATACATTACATTAATCTTCTCCACAGGGAGTAGTGGATTCACATTGAGTCACCCATGCAGGTGATTACAGTATTGCCCTATACTGGAACCTGTTATATGTGCCATTATCGGCCGATCCTAGCACACTGACTTTGTACCGGTAAAGAATGCTACTGGGTGTTCCAGTATCGGACGAAGTACACCTTTTCCGTTAATGTCTTCCATATGAATTTCAATTGTAATCAAATATATGTGTTACTGCTTCACCCTTTGTTCGAAGAAAACAATTAGAAGTAATAAAATACTCCTTTCGTTGTTAATATCACCAGGGTGTGTGTTAACTGGTATCGCATCGCAGTTTGCGCCACAATCAAGCACAACTGCGACGCACATTTGTACATGCATAGCAAAGTTGCTACACAACATTTTTGACTTGGGACACTATTATTTCCTTCCGAAGTTCCGATTGATTTTAATTTACTATTACTAGTGATGTAAATTGTCCATTTAACGCCATTTAATCACGTGGTATTCCGTATTTGGATACGTTTAAATTGATAAACTCCACTTCATTCGTCGAGTTTACTCGCCACATTTACACTTCGTAACAGTGTACGATACACACGGAAATTCCCATTACATGTACAGCTTAGATGAACATGTACGCAATTAATTATGCCGTAAACTTCCCCCTGACTTTTGACCCGGGCCTGACCATTTTCCAATATAGGGGTGAGAGAGAGGGGCGAGTAATCGTATAGTAAATAATGAATGGTTTTAATTATTGTTTGCTTCTGAACGGGTCAGCGGACAGCTAATTAGTGAAATTATCTGAAATATATATTGTAAATATTTGATTTCATCAGTCTTCTTCCTATTCTAGAAAACAAATTACTCGGAAATCGCAAATGTTTAAAATTGTACCAAAGCTCACCCCCCCCCCCTTTTTTTTAAATCGACATAATAATAATGATATTAAAAGTTTCTGGCAGTACCGCGGCACACTTGGGGATTTGTCAGTTCTCTCAGGGATCTAATCTGAATACGAAAATGGCCAACGTCGGCACGAAATTATCAACAGCGTTGCGGTGGGTCCATAGATCCTGCCGAAGAGTGTTTAAAAATTGATGGAGAGGGGAATTAGCTGTTTAAATGACATGCACTGTTTGTACATCATTTGTACCTTACCTTACATAAACGTATGTAAAGTTGTTGTACTAATTGAAAATAGATTTAACGGATCAACAGCAAATTGGAATTAAAAAAGTAAAACAAAACTGCTATGCAAAATATGTAAATTGCTATACAAAAAAATAATTGCATAGCAGTTTTGCTACACATACAAAAATCCTTAACACACACCCTGAATATCACTCATTTTTAAAATAATATATAAATACAAAACAAAAAAATGAATTTATACCTGCTTTTGCGTACGACACAACGAATACGTCATCAGACCGCGCTTCCCATGTCTTCATTGCATACACCGTAGAGGGCGGTATCAGAGTAGTGGGAAACAGTTGACCATCAATTGTGTGCATGTTCACTTTCCCATCCGGCAGGGTTTTAAACTCCATCATTCCGCCGGACTCCATAAACTGTTGTACTGAGTTGAGTTTCATATATAAATCAAAACAAAAAAATATGCAAAGTTCTGGTAATATTTTGTTGTGATTGGTTTGTTGCTTGAATGGTTGGTTACTGTCATGACCTCACAGATGAAAATTATCAGCAAAGGAGTATCACGCACGGAGTTACTAGTAGTATTGGTGATAGTTTTGCAATGAAAAATATCAAAAATGAAATTTAAATAGTAATAATCATGTTTAGCAATCTTTATAATATACAGGGTTTTTTCTAAAATGTAAGATAATAGATCTTACATAATATCAAGTCATGTCAAATGAACTGAGGCATGCCAAATTTAGCTTTGGCCTCATTTTATGTTCAGAGACCATGTACTAGAATCGTCGAGAAAAGAGTACCTAGGTCCGCGATTCTGGAATGTATTAATATCGGACGGTACTGGAACACCCAGTATCGTTCAATCCTGGTTCAAAGTCAGTGTTCCAGTATCAGACAATATTTGGACAATGGTAAATCCGTACCAGTATCGAGCAAAACTGGCAAAGTTTATGTTCCAGTATTGAACGATACTAGTAAAACAACTTTGTCTTAAATGTACTTACGCATTTCTTTTCCTAAAAACTGTTCCATTGTATGTACCACGGCTAAAAAACGAAGTCCACAAATGTATACCAAGGAACAATCGGCAAAACGTAGGCACAGGCAACAAGCAGTTGAACTTTAGCAAACTACTAATTAATATGTAGTAACCGTTGTATTCGGTCCAAATATAAGATACAGTAGGCTTGACTGCTCCCCTACTTGAACCTTGTACCTTTCGGCCCTGCGTACTATTCTTGGGTTAAATTCAACATAGACTTTGATTTAACACGGCTATTTATCAACTCACAACTAACAATTTTGAGTTAATTTACAGATGCACCTCATGATATTATTATAGGGTCCAAACTTTGTTTCGAACCCTTCTTGTTGCAGAATTCTGGTGCTTTATTTGGACTACGATACGTAACGCTTCTCCTTGCTATGATTTTACTTCAAGTCCTTGAGACGACGAAGAACTCACCGAAACACACTTGAAACCTCAGTAGGTCTCATAACTTCTATATAGCAGTTACTTCAGTAGTTGGAAGGTAAAATCCGCACTAACAATTATTAGTGTCGAAAATAAAATAAAAAATCATTTAGTTAGTATAGTACCGGCGTAAACATTTCTCTTTCGAATTTGAGCTGAACCAGTATGGACTTATACCAGAATATTTGACACATTAATTAACTTTGACAAATATGATTACTTCAAGTTCAAATGTTTTTGAAATGAGAATGGGAAAGTGAGTTTTGGAGTTTAATGTGATTCTATTTGGATCATGAATATTTTAAGATACTTCCAATGTACACGTTAATGCCTCTAAAGGTACTGTAAACAATGGGGCAGGCAATGATAATCCTCATCATCGAGCGTGTTTCTGCTGCAAAAAGTAAACGCTAATAAACGCTAAGTTTTAATCGGTCAGTTTTTAATCCCCCTGTTTCTACTCGCGAAAAGTTACCACTAAGTTTATCGATCCTAGTCGATGGGCCACGACATTTCACCTTTTGTAATACCAAACAATGCCACCGCACCTGAAAAAAATTGCTTCACAATGTGTATAACCCAGCGTGACACGGTTCACGGCGCAAACCGCTAAGATTAATCGCCTTTCTGTTTCTATTGGGATTATTGCCGATTATTGCCGGTTCCAAACCTGGTTTGTGAAGGTTTTTTGGATTATCAAAAATACCGATTATTGCCGGGTTCTGCCTGTTTCTACTGGGCAAACTTAGCGTTTATTAGCGGTTTCTTCCCCAGCAGAAATACGCTCTATGTGTTTTCCGTGGTTTTACCCTCGCCCGACATGACACTACATAACCCCTAACAGGCCTATAACCATTTCCCGTGTGGCTTATGCGCAATACCACATTACCCAGGCTCTGAACCACATAACCCCCCCCCCATTCATATACCAACCAGGTTAATTTATAATCATAACCCTCCTAAACCATTTCCCGTGGCTACTTCATTAACCCACTGTCCCTTGGAATGTTTGGCATGCCAACTTAAAGTAAAGAAATCAGGTTGCTTTATTAACCCCCACAAAACCATGATAACCCTAGACCTATCCTAAACCATTTTCCGTGGTTTTACCCCAACCACATAACCCCTAACAGTCCTATCCATGTGGCTTATGCGCCATGTGTAGGAGTGCGTAATGCCGCGGCAGTGAGCCCACAAACATGCACGCGACGCATTACCACGGCATGATTACGCGGTAGTACTCGCAACAATATCGTGCAATTCTAGTGGCATATGTGAGCCGAATTCGAGAGGTTTTTTTGCTTTTTTTTGGAGCCAATTAATAACCACTTTGATCAAAACTAACGGAGAAATAAGGATAACAAACATAGACACACCGTTTCCAGATTTATAGTAAGACTAGCGGCGTATCCTTGCTACGCTCGGGTCCCCGCTAGATGATTATGCCACATTACCTACCTCTGAAACCACATTAACCCCTACACGCCCCCCGCCACACACCCCCCACACAAGCCAGGTTGATTTATAATCATAACCCTCCTAAACCATTTACCGTGGCTACTTCATTAACCCATATAATATTAAACCGCATTACTTCATTAACCTTCGGTACCTCTGAGACCACATAACCCCCCCCCCCCCCCCCCCCCCCCCCCCCACACACACACACACACCCACGCACCACCCAGGTTAATTTATAATCATTAATCATAACCTTGCTAAACTATTTCCCGTGGCTACTTAACTAACCCTCGGTCCCTTGGTTTGTTTGGCATGCCAACTTAAAGTAAAGAAATCAGGTTGCTTTAGTAACCCCCACAAAACGCTACTTGTACCACATCACTATCATAATAACTCTAGGCCTATCCTAAACCATTTCCCGTTGTTTTACCCCACCTGACATGACATCACATACCCCCTAACAGGCCAATAACCATTTCCTTTGTGTAAGAGTGCGTATTAGGGACGCGGCAGTGAGCCCTTGCGCACACATGCACGCGACGCGTTACCACGGTATGATTACGAGGTAGTACTACAACAATATCGTGCAATTATAGTGGCATTTGTGAGCCAAATTCAAGAGGTTTTTTGCTGTTTTTGGAGCCAATTATTAACCAATTTCACAGGAATAAACTTTATCACACTTCCCGGTATTTCATGCAAAGTAGGCGCCATTTGATCACAGCTATTACGGAGAAATAAGGAAAACAAACAGACAGAACGACAAACAAACAAACATTTCCAGATTTATAGTGAGATATGCGTTTTTACTGGCACACTAAGGGACATTATATTGCCATAGATTGTAGTAGGAAATTTACACTTTCTGTGTAGTTTTGTACTAGCAAGGTGTTTGATATAAAGCTTTTGTTAAATTGTATTGTTACTTGTTCTTGAAGGGAAAAAACTTTGTGCCCCCAAAGTTTTAAAAAATATTTTTGTTTTATACAAACAAACAAAAATTCTTCACTTTTTGTGTTGTAAATACATTTTTAAGGGGTGGGTTTATTTTAATGAACAATCTTCTTACTTACATTTGAATCTTAAAGTAGTGTTTATAAATACAATGACTTAAAGATAACCAAAGAGCAAAATGTAAGTGTTTTTTCCAAAGTGAAAAAAAAGTGTTGTTTTATGCAACAACATCAAACTTGTCTTCACTTTTTGTGCTGTAAATACATTGTTAAGGGGTGTTTTTTTTAATGAACAATCTTCTTACTTACATTTGAACCTTAAAGTAGTGTTTATAAATACAATGACTTTTAAAGATAACTAAAGAGCAAAGGTAAAGGGATATTTTCTCAAAAAATGCATTTTCTGTTTTGTAGATGCAACAAAAGTAGTTTATTGGATTTCTTGGAATGCCCCTCAAGTAATTTTATAAACTTTGACATCCAAACATCACAATAACAGCAAAAAAATAAACAGATATCGTGTTTACAGTGGTATTGCGTTGTAATCAGCTGCTCCAGTAACCTGATATATATGTGGTATTGCGTTGGTGGCAGAATAACCGCTCTGATTGGTTAAATCGAGATTTGAGTTGATCCATTATCATTTTTCATTTAAATTGTAGGGAAGCACCCGTAGATGGCTCTGTAGTTGGATCCATTTGTGTTAAGTGTATATAAACTGAAATATGATCTAATCACTTCATCTAATATTCAAATGTCAGACCACTTCCAGCTAGTTTCTCTTCAATCAGTGAGTTCATAGCCTCGTTCTGTGCCACCGTAAAATGATTCCTCCAATCACCCACTTTCCCTGCGGACAAAATAAAATGTTACCAACAATAATTAGTATTAAACATCGGGTAATTCCAGTTGAAATCCATACACCCCCTGTGGAAGATATAACACAACTATTCCACACAAGGAGTGTATATTTCAAATGCACTCGCCTATGCAGGTAATCCCATTTGAAATCGAAATCCCATGTGTTGAAGAAGCGGTATAGATATAAATAATCACAAAAGTAAAGCTTTCTAACAACCTAGAAAAGTACGTCAGTTCACCTATTCATGCAGCAACGTTTAATTTTATTTGCCTGAGTTCAACTCAGCATTGGTTCAACTCACCACAATATCTGTACATTATGTAGTCGGTCCTTAATCAACCGCCCCCTCCTACAAAATTGGAATCCCTCTTCCTTAATTTCAGAACCCAAAATAACAGTTTTGATAAAGAAACTAAAATTTATTGTGTCAAAAATACATGGATCCTAAATCTCAAATTTCAAATTCACAAAATAATTATCCCTAGAGCAGATGTTAGTTTAAAAAATTAGCACAATGGGGCTGAAAGTCAACAGAGTGGCAAGTCATCAAAGTCATGTGGCAAGATTGTACTCAAACTGCCTTGGCCATCCTCAACATGCTCAAGGTCTTCCAGCATGCGGTCAATGGTGTTGGATCGACCAAGTCTTGGAACTTATAGCCCAACATGCAACTTATTTGACGTTCTTGTGTTAAGAAATTCAATGTTTGAACTTCATCAAAACTAGTGCTATTTCAGATTTTTTGTTTAAATAAAAAGTTCAAATTTTGAGAGAATAGCCCAATGGGGCTAAATGTCAACCTATGTAGCAAGGCACATCACAGGAGTGTAGACTGCACTTTGGGCCGTCCCGACAGTTGGTTCATACCATTCCCACTACCTTCACACGCAAATACTAGCTTCATGGTCAGTTCAACCTGTCAAAAAATATCTCAAACTCGGGCTCAAACTATATAGGTAACTGAAACGTAGTGCAATACCTTTTCTCATGAATGAAACATGCTTCTGCTCGTTGTCCTTGGTTGGTTATTCTGTCTCGCTCAAAAACTAATAAACCTATCAAATTTTGTTTTGTATATGGTAAAAATAATAGAAAGTTCTACGGTCATGTCGTCGGGGATGTGTAGATTCAACTGAAATAGCCTTATACCTTTTCTCATGAATGAAACCGGAAATTTCTGCTCGTCGTTCTTAGTTGCTTCTTCTGTTTCGGTTTTAAACCTTTTAAAAAAGGCATCGGGGTTGCACATGGGATTTTTCTTCATGTTTTCAAATGTGGAGTGATCTACAATTACATCGATGACGTCATCGGTGAAAGAATGTCCAAGGAACTTGGCCGCCCGCTCAACGGAACCTCTTAGATCCTAATAAAATAATAATGTTGAAGAATTTAACAACATTATAATTTCGAAGTCAAAACCTGAAACAGGTCATACGATGACGGTGACGACGACGACGACGACGCCGATGATGATGATGATGATGATGATGATGAGATGATGATGATGATGATGATGATGATGATGATGATGATGATGATGATGATGATGATGATGATGATGATGATGATGATGATGATGATGATGATGATGATGATGATGATGATGATGATGATGATGATGATGATGATGATGATGATGATGATGATGATGATGATGATGATGATGATGATGATGATGATGATGATGATGATGATGATGATGATGATGATGGATATTCAATAGAAGATTTGTCATTTATTCACTTACTCTCTTCATGTCTTCATATTTTAAAAACAGCACATTTTGCTCGTGTCTTCTGTTCCAGAAATACAGGTAATGATCCCACCATGGTCCACAGTATACTAAGAAAAAATAAATACATATGTTCTTATCTTTTCTTATCTTATATTATCTTATCTTGTGTTATCTTTATAGTTCTCTTGTCTTGTTTTGCCTTGTCTTGTTTTGCCTTGTCTAGACTTGCATCGTCATTGTCTTGTCTTATCTTATCTTTTCAAGTATTTTCATCGAAAATAGTTTGTATCAACAATATACTTTTAAAATCATTTGGAAATATTACTATAAACATTGAATGTATACCTGATGTTTTTTAAATATGACATTTGTATTTAAAACTTACCATTACCGGAATAAAAATCATCAAAGAATTCGCTCCACGACTTGTAACAAGGAAGAGTTGGGACGCTATTCGTAAAGTGAAAAAACGACACGGCAACATCTTTAGGGTTCCTTGCAACATAGACTATCTTTGCTTTCTTTTGCATGATATCTGGTGGCAACAGATGGCCCGGAAGGTGGGACTTTAGGAGTCTTGGAGACTTCATCTTGCCAACAACTTCGTACATTGGAGGAATATATACTCCCTGAAACTATAAAATAACGCAATATCGGTACCATGTCGAGGGAGTAAGGCTAATAATGATTTTTGTATTGTTATGAATCCATGGAACCAGAATATGGTTGATAGCAAATTCAAAGCGGTAGCTTTCTGTGTGTTATCAGCACATTTTCAAAATGGCCGCCAAAATGCAATAACGTACATTAAATCCAAGATGACAATTTTTGATCATTTTTGGCCATCAATTTGGCGGCCATTTTGGTTTTAAAGTATGTTAACAATGCAAAAATACGAGTTTTTAATGGTCTAACACATACATCCCATTGTTAAAACTATACTCTGATCATACGTGTTGGCGGCCATTTTGGCGGCCATCTTGGATTTTGATGTGTGGATATGAGTGTCTAGTGGTCTAATACATACAAGACTGCGTTATTTACATCCAACAGAGTTTCCAAAATTCATCATAAGTTTATTAGTGTGCTTTATGTTGGCAAACTCATATAAAGCTACCGCTTTGAATTTGCTATCAGCCATATTCTGAAACTAGAGGTTAATACCTTTCCAAAAATCCAAGTTAGCCTTACTCCCTCAATATGGTACCAATGAGCAAAAAGTTGGGTCCAGGCTCATGGACTATTTGCAGTTAAAGCAAACACACCTTACACAACCATATCTTGTGCAGGTAATTAAAATTTATACCACAACTGCAGCACCTATAGTTAGTTTAAACATTCTTATTTTAAACGCAGTATTAAACAAAAACGTCGCCTCAGAGCCATTGAAATTATAAAATAAATAATAAGATGGAAATTGTAGTTTCTTTTACCGGATTAGGATTTAATTTATTGGATGGCCAGGTCCGTCTTTTAGGTAATGGATGTTGGCAAAGCCGACTCAACTCTATTTTTTGTTTGTTTTATGGTTGAGGGTAATGTATTTTATAAAGACAATACGAATTTAAAATACAAAAGTATTTTTTAAAAGAAACCTTATAATCGATAAATTTGCTTCTATTATTATCGCCCAATAATCTGAAAAAATTGGAACAATTTGGTATTTAAATTTTGAGATAGGCTTTTACGACGCGATAGGCCTATTCATAATATACGGGTTAATAGCTTAACGGGTTCGCCGTCGGACAAGTTAAAACTGTTAAGCTTTCGACATTTTACATTAATGTTATTTCTACGTACAAGGGTCGGTCATTATACCGACGATATAAATTACTGCATAAGGTTCGGGGCCGCTAAAGGGCCCCTCGCATCAGTAGCCGTGGCGTATCTGATGGGTCACTTGTCTGGCCATGCTGGCGGGGGAGGGGGTCAAAGGGACGGTATTTTTTCCCGGTGAACACCAGTTCGAAAGTTTTGGTAAAACAGAGTTTCACACTGCCTGACATACAGTATATTTAAAGAAGTATTAAAGTCAGTGGTGTAGCCAGCTTTTGTTGGAAAATAAAGGGGGAGGGGAGCATAAGTGGAGGAAGGTGTTCAGTTTCAGTTTCAGTTTATTTGTTTCCATCTCGGTAAACATATACAATAACAGTGGTTTATAAATACAAAATACAGTAGATGTGGATGCCAATCTAAAACGCAGAGCGTGAGGAAGATGGCACCCAATGATAGAATAATTACAATCAATAAATAAGAGTTTATAACATAATATTAATAACATGGAGTTATACATAAGATGTAGGTTACAGTAACAGATTATATTATACGGATCGTGGATACAGTGTATGAGGTGTTTATACAAATAAGATTACAATAATTATAAGATATACACTGAATATGTGTATACATAAAAAAAACGAGGGTGCAGGACAAAAACATTGGACAGACATTTACATTAAATTAATAAGTTACTTAATTGAAGCATACTCGTTGTTACATATTTCAGAGCGATATTGGAGTAGGATGTATTTTTTTAGGTGAATTTTAAATGTAGCAAGTGACTTGCAGTTTTTGAGAGTGATGCTCATATTATTCCAAATAAGTGGACCTTGGGATCTGAAAGTATTCTCAGCCAGTTTGGTATGAGTGGGAGCAATGAGAATATCAGTGGCATGACGCGTATTGTAATTATGGATATCAGATTGATTGATAAAGAGGGTGGCGGGGAGGTCAAGGGGTAACAATTTGTGGTGGTATCTGTACATATGTATAGCAAGTTGATAAGTATAGATATCACGGATTTTAAGCTTGTTAAGGGATACAAAGAGATGAGTGGTGTGCTCAAGCCATAGGGAATTGGTACAAGTTCTAATAATTTTCTTCTGGAGAATGAATAAGGATTCTAAGTTTGCTATTTCTATCTCCCCATACAAGGGTACAGTAAGATAAATATGGTAAAACAAGGGTGGTATACAGTGTATGGAGAGATTCCTTGGTTAGATAGGCTCTAATTTTGCGGAAGATACCATTATATTTGGAAACTATTTTCGTAATGTGGGGTGTGTGAGCCTTCCATGATAAATTATTGTCAATTAGAATACCAAGAAATTTAGTTATTTCAACTTTATCAATATTATTATTATCAATTACAATTTTAAAGTTTAGATCAGGTTTATTACTATGTTTATTTTTAAATATCATGAAGTTAGTTTTATCGATATTAAGGGATAGTTTATTAAGTTTAAACCAATTTGAAATGTTATTAAGTTCATTGTTGATTAGGTTTTCAACAGGATCACTGTGAGAAAAAAGAATGTTTGTGTCATCAGCAAAGATTATGAAAAGGAAAGTGGGTGAGGAGAGAGGAAGATCATTAATGTAAAGCAAAAACGTATTAATGAAATGGCATCATATGCAAATTTGTGTTTGTCGCCCCTTGATAGCGATATTTCATTTTGATTCTCTTTTTTTCATTATCTTAAAAAAGGGGGTGGCACAAATAGTCACTTTCGCTGTTCCTTTTTTTAATTACCATATAGTGGTAACTAAGTAAAGCAATACTTTTGCACATTGGGCCCATTGTGTCCTTCACCATCTGCCACTGGTATGGTAGATTGCACCCTTTGTAGGTCTACATGATTAATGCTTCGTAGTTATGAACATTCTTCATGTTATATCCATAGAGGGCGCACTAAAAAACGCTAATTCAAATTTCGGATTAAAAACTTTATTTTGATTCGGATTAAAGAGCAGTCTAGAAAACCCTTTTTAAAATTCGAACTATAGAACCCTTTTTTTAATTCGGGCTAGAGGACCTTTGTTAACTATCGGATTAGAGAACCCTTTACGCAGCACAGTGCCCATGGCAGGTTTTAAAATGACCGCGACAATGATTTGCATTCCATAATACAATGAATATGTAATGTACAATTTTGCGAAGGTCCGTCGATATCTTTTCCATCAGTTGCGCTCCTGTTATTGGAGCAACATAGCCCAACAGCCTATACCACCATACTATGCAACCAAACTTACTGCCAGATGTGTTTTAATTGGGCGATATCTCTATCTTTCACATGATTGTAAATGGTCAACTCCCATTCATAAAAGAATGCGCTAAAAGGGTGATCGATTCTAGTCTAACAAAGGATTCGAACAAGTCCATTCAAAATAATGTATGTTGGATCACGCGGTAACTAAACTTATATTGTGTGATTAACATTTTCTAATAGCGTAGGTCAGACTTGGCTAGTCTCTACATTCCTAAACGGACCTGACAAGCCGTCTCGCTAGGGGGTGTCACAACTTCGAGCATTTTTCTAACTCAAAAATGGGAAGATTACAATTTAACCAGCCATTTTCACCAAGATGAGCTCAATTGTGTATACAAAATGTATGGTGTGCTTTGTGTTCACTTCATGTCCACCAGTTTAATGTGTTTTATAACCCATGTTCTATGCACACATTGCAATATGACAGAATACCCCTGTATGCAAAATTGTAATTGCTGCTGCCAGTTTTAGTCCGAGCATTTTGCTGGTTCCCAGTACGCCACAGGTATCATTCTACAACCAAAACTTTAATAAAGTTTTGTCTCGAAATATCAGTTTTTTGGGAAATTCCAGTAACCTTGTCAAAACACGAACCATGTTTTAGGTATTAATGAGCATTGCAGATCCCTGTCATAATAAAATTACGTGGTTGCATTTTGTAACAAATCAGTGATCCAATACACGACAGAGAACCTCGCAGTTTGTCTGTATTTCGCACGAGGCAGCACAGTGCCCATG
Source organism: Ophiura sarsii (assembly GCA_035610835.1). NCBI lineage: Eukaryota > Metazoa > Echinodermata > Ophiuroidea > Amphilepidida > Ophiuridae > Ophiura > Ophiura sarsii. The sequence continues at coordinate 28,032,838 of CM069447.1, forward strand.
GCAGGTTTTGAAATGACCGCGACAATGATTTGCATTCCATAATACAATGAATTATGTAATGTACAATTTTGCGAAGGTCAGTCGATATCTTTTCCATCAGTTGCGCTCCTGTAATTGGAGCAACATAGCCCAACAGCATATACCACCATACTATGCAACCAAACTTACTGCCATATGTGTTTCAATTGGGCGATATCTCTATCTTTCACGTGATTGTAAATGGTCAACTATGCAAAATTGTAATTGCTGCTGCCAGTTTTAGTCCGAACATTTTGCTGGTTCCCAGTACGCCACAGGTATCATTCTACAACCAAAACTTTAATAAAGTTTTGTCTCGAAATATCAGTTTTTTGGGGGAAATTCCAGTAACCTTGTCAAAACACGAACCATGTTTTAGGTATTAATGAGCATTGCAGATCCCTGTCATAATAATATTACGTGGTTACATTTTGTAAAATAATGTAAAAATATTGATTTGTCGGAGATGATTTTCGCATGCAAGGATATCCCATAGCGCTATTACAGCGATAATGAGCTCATGAATATTAATGAGGCGAGAATTGCATGGGATTTCCCCATAGAGAAAATAGCGACCTCGGAAAGATATTTATTTTGAAAAATGTGTAGGCTACAATGTCAAGGAAAGATGAATTTATGAATGAGAAGATATCCAGGCACCTATATAAATAGGATTTGACCTTGATATGGGTAACTTTACAAGACTGTTTGGAGAATAAGTTCTCCCGATGGTGTGTGCTATCACTTCTGGGCGGTAGTGTACATACCACTACTGCAATTGATTTCCAAATCTATACGTCATCGTATACCATTGTTCACGATATACAATGGGAATTGACAAAACATATCGATAAGTAACTGTGTGATTAATCTGACGATTTCAATGAAATTGAAGAGAAACTTTTACGAAACTATTTGTATCAATCAATAGACGATATTCGTAATTGGCGCACTTACCGTCAAATGAGGGCCATGCTATCCAACTGAGGATGCTCAGAGCAATTAGTGCTCTGAAAACGAGGCTAGTTAAGTAATCGAGACGAGAGTGATGTAGTTTTTCAATGTGGTGAACTTTGCACTAATCATAAAAATTCGTCATACTTCTGAGCTGTTCAATATTTGACCTAATTACATTCGTGAAATATTCCACTAGTTTGAAATGAAATGTTTGCTGGTAACCGACACTATCTAGGAAAATGTAGAAGTTCACAGTTCATTATATTGCAGTAAAAGTACGAGATTGTATGTTTATCGGCGTGACATCGAGTATGTCTCCCTCTTTAGTTTGAAATCGCCAATTACGAATAACGTCTATGAACTTAATCACACCAAGGCGATTTCCTTGAATTATAACTTGACTATAACTATCCGGATTCATCCACGTCGGCAAATAACCTTATATATAACAATGTAGAAATGACACCAAACACCAACATATTATGCCAGTGAGAAGGAATGAGAGGAAATTATTAATGAAATACAATAAATCAGGGGGGAAACCAAACACAAACCAGATTTTTATTCCATCCACTTCGGGGTGTTCTTCTTTTCTTTTACGTACGGGCGCATCACCGCACATTGTCACATATTGATAAATCGGACGCAAAAGATTCTGTTCTTCTACTACAGGGTGTCCCAAAAGTCTATGCATGACTTTAACGCTTTGTATTTCACAAAATATAAGTCGTATTAAAAATATGAATACATATTTAGAAAGAGGAGACGTAGGTATACCAAACATTGGAGTCACATCTGTTTGTAATGCCACCCTAGAAGTTAAATATGTATTACTGCACAAATGTAATTTTATACTTCGGAGGAATAAAGTTCATAAATCCATACCTATTGAGATTAACAAAAAGACGGGTAGAGTTAGTTACACGGAAAGTGGTTCGTCAATTGTAATATATATTTAAAATTTTACATTACAGTGATCCCATCATAATAACAAACTACACCTAGCACATAAAGTCCCTGACCAGGTGCTTTGAGGTTGGCTAATTCAAAATATATAATCGGTACCAAAAATCTGAGATATACACTAAATGAGCAAATTTCTTCTCCGCAGTTCAACAAAATCGAATGGATACTCATTGATTTGTGTGTGTAGAAGTTAATCTTGATCTCATTGGCGGGGGTATATTACGATAATGCTGCCGAGTCATTTAAAGTTTTAATTGTTACGCCTGACGTTTTTTATGCCATGAGTTTTCTCTGCTTAGCATATCCGTGGTTAAAAAAAGGTTCATAATATACAGGGAACAGAACCGTAATGAACTTCAAACTCGGTATCCGTCTGGGACTGGGTCGATAGGTCTGAAAAAAACACAAAAGTTGTCAGTGAAATCGCCATAACTTTAAAAGTATCCGTTCGATTTTGTTGAATGAGGTATCAAACTGCAGATAAGAAATTTGCTCATATAATGCATATCTTAGATTATTGGTACCGATTATATATTTTGAATAAGCCAACCTCAAAGCACCTGGTCAGGGACTTTATGTGCTAGGTGTATATCACACATAATTTGTGTTTCTATAGTTAAATCTAGTTAAATGTTTTCCATTTATACAGAGACATGTGCTAATGCAAAAACACTGACCTAAAAAATTGAATAACGTAACAGAAAAGTGAACACACACATCACACAGCTGTCAAACATGTTAAAATTTATGTCTTATGACATCAATGTGACTTGTTGATCTACTAGTCTTTTTTCTACCACATCGAGACAAATCATGCACAGTTCCTGTGTTCAAAAATGTATCCACCAACTTCAGAATGGCCCTATTCTTCCTGGTGCGCGTTTCACTTTGAAATGTTGTCTGAACTTTTGTTGAGTAAGTTGAACTGAATTTGTTTCAGCGTAGAACCATACAATTTGTATTCGCTTATCTATGCAGTACACAATCTTGAATGAAGACGTTTGCTGTGCAATGTTGTCTACTACGCGTATTTATGTTGTGAGTGACCGAGTTTGGTAATAACATTAATGTTGCAAGGTAAGCAGTGAACTGTGACTAATGCGCAACGTTGCTTTCATACTGTTAATTTATGCGCACCTGATTTTAGCAACAATGTGTGGTACTTGGTATGAGTGGGTCTGGCACACGGCCAAAAACTTTCAATCAGTTTTATAATGTTGTGGGTTCACCAATAGGGTTGTGTTTGGTATCAAAATAATTTCACAAATCTCGTCTATCAAAATATGGTTAAATTTATACCATTATGATTTATATTTTATGAGATATGACTCTTCAAAAACGTGCATAGACTTTTGGGACACCCTGTATGTATGCTCCTAGAACACGTGTACGCAATATCGAACGCGATATCGTCAGCCTGCTTCGATAATTGCCTAACTCATTTTTTCTAGTTCTTAGAAAACAACAAAAGTATGAAAGTTATCACAATTATCGAAGCAGGCTGACGATATGTTGAATAGCAACATGAATAGTGCAGGTAAATTCCAACAGGAGCAGTAACTGTTGGATAGAATTAGGTTGGGGATATACCTTTAAGTGAAATGTGGCTTGTTATATGCCTAATACGAGTTAATATGACCCATTTTAAACAATTTTTATTAGTAGTACAATCTGCCTAACTCGCAATGCTGACTTAGGCAAAATTGCAATTGTGCATTTATCAACACTTTTGATTGGTCAATGACTTAGGTATTATTACAGCATGTGCATAATGTAATGAAGTCACGATTTATGCAAAAAAACTCAATTTCGCTGAAAAATGAGTTACTAGGCAATTATCGAAGCAGGCTGACGATATATAATATCGCCCTAGGAGCATAACATAGTGCCTACATTTCTACACCGCCATGGCTTAGCGTGAGACCTAATGTGAATCAGAAACGTGGCGTAAGCACGGCAATCTGGCCTCCAATTATGCTTCTGGGACACATTACCCACTATCAAACGGGAAAATGGCCCTAGGAGCGTAACATATATCCTATTGTGAATCAGAAACGTGCCATGGTTACGAGCCCCAAAACACCTTAGCAACGCTTACTTATTTACTATTTTTTTTAAATCTGGGCTACCCACGCTATAAAGCCGTAAATGATTCGTCATTACACAACACATACGGACCAAGTATTCGAGATTACTTATAGTAATCTCATTAATTAAATGTTATCTTTGAGAGAGAAGTATTCATTAATTGTTTGTCTGTGTTGTCTGAATTATTTTAATATTATGAGCAAACTTGGATGGAAGTGTTTTTCGACTACTTTTACGTAATCGCTCATTTTTTCGTAATTACGGAACCGAATCAAACGCGGTTCTCGTCAAATTATAGCCAACTAATTTGCCTTTATTTTGCCGTTTCAGCAATGAAGACCTGAGCGCAAGAAAGACCCAAGTCCGTTTTTGGCCAAATTGAGTTTAGCTTGGTTTTGGGTAGCTTTAATGGTGAGAAATGTAGGAAAATTACTGATTTTTGTGAAGTCTTAAAATATTTCTTCGGGGGGTCAAGTTTTGAACTATCACTAATGTGAGCGCAAGAAAGACCTAAGTACACCAGTCATTTAAAGTCTTCAAAATGTTATAGAAAATTCCCAAAAGGTGCTATTGTAATGACATTTATATTATAGGTTATAGTCTTATCATTCATATGATATATGATTATTTGACAGTATTAAGCGATATCGATCAATTTATTGATTATTGACTTGGGTCTTTCTTATGCTCAGTTTGGAGCCATAGGTTTTATACAAGGTTTCTATAAATTCACCAAATATTACAAACGGCCGAGTGCACCAATGACGGGTAGCTGAAGAATAGCGCTACCTCGCTAGTAACTGAGGCGTAACCCAACATTTTGAGAGCGCCAATGCGGGGTAAGCTACTAGGCTAGTAACTGGCGGGTAATTTACGCTAAATGATATACCTGACCGGACCCAAGAGTAAGTTGGGGCATAACGTTTTATGCCACAAGTCAGTCGATTCTAGCAGTAGCGTACATTAATTTGTTGTGAACATTGGAGGGGATGATTCGCTGATGCTGAAGGACCAATTGCGCTTGCATGCCCAGGGGTTGTCTATTTGAAGTGGAATGTGACCCCTCATAAGCTGAAAGATTTTATATTTTTGAAAATCCATTCATGCAATTTGGTGATTTTTTTAGTCAAAATTTAGATCAACTCCTTTTGCCCATTCAAACACTAATCGCACCGACTTTGGGTCATATTTTGTCCAAGGATATTAAATAATGACTAAATAAATAAACTTATTATTATTGTTTTTGTGAGTGGAAGGGTAGAACTAGAAGAACGAAAAAAATAAAAGCATATCGTGCCGTGCGTAGTCTGGGAATCGAACCGGAGTCCTGCTGTTCAACAAGCGAAGGACAAGGTATCCACACCACGGAAGTATTTGTGTTAAGAGATGTGTTATAATTGTATATAATTGTTTCCATCGGGTGCTTGTGTTTGTCATTAAAATTGTGCTTGATGGTGCAATGTTTGTATGTGCCCCTTGCCCAAAATATGTTTGTAATGTCATGATAGTCCTTATTTTTGAAAAAGCGGTAAACAAACTTCGACATTTTTGGCCATAAAATGGCATCATTTTTTCCGGATCGCAGGCCGACTCCATGTGATTCTTGATTTACACTCACCTATGATCTAGCGAGTGACGGCACGTTTTTATTATTACGGAGGACTATTCAACACTTGGCATGCGCCAATTAATTTTGTAAGGGGACGATGCTGATTAATGTGGATATTTACCTCGCTAGTTGCTATTCTGGTTTTACTCGCCAGTTATGCTCTAAGAATTACATCGTTAGTAAGTTACGCTACAGTTAGAGCATAACTACTAGGGAGGTAGCTTAACTCCCTATTAAGTTACCCGTCATTGGTGCACTCGGCCGATTGTGTTGTTTGGGACCCATTATAATGAAGAAACCTGTAAAAAAACTGAGCGCGAAGCGTGCAAAAAAAAAAATCAGTTTTTGAACTTAAATGGTCATGGAAAACCTTCCTGAATCCATCTTGTTAAACATAATGAAACATTGGAACTCTATATTATTATTATTTACGGGGGTTACGGCCCCCTATAATTTCTATGTTATATCTCGAATAATGAAACATTGAAAATCTATATTATCATTAGTTACGGGGGTTACGGCCCCCTATCATTTCTATATTAGTTCTTATACCATAGCTCGCAAACATTGGCATGTCCAGTATGACGTTTTTAAGTGCCCCCACATAATATCTAAACTATTTGGTGCTGTTCGAAACCCAATAAAATGCACGCGAAGCATTTCTGATAAAGCAACAGTATTTCCTTCTTTCGATAAACTGGTACAATTGCCAGATCATCGTGTTTGTTATCAAAATTCTCCCAAGGAAAAAAACATAATATTTATTGAAATGTCAAATTGTCAAAGGTTATAAGGTCCCCGATATACAAATGTAAAACATCTTGGAAATAATGCAGTAAGATACTCTGGAGGTAGACGATAACATCGATGGAAGAAAATGTGCGGAGTATAAATATACGCCGTTTTCAAATACACAAAGACGACAGTTCTCAAATGTCACGAAATGTTTTAGAAATGTCAAAATCATTTAATTTCATCATCATATTTGGAATCACCATGATAAATGCATTATAATATTAAAGTACAAACATGCCCTAGTATTGGTTCAGTAGTTCCTGAGATAAGATTTTGAAACTTGGTAAAGGTTGAAGGCATGGAGTAGTCGGTCACACCCGTACCGTTGTACACTGGCCACATGCATACAATGAAACATGATCTAAACACTTTAATTATATTCAAATTGCAGACCACTTCCTGCTAGTTTCTCCTCAATCAGTGAGTTCATAGCCTCGTTCTGAGCCACCGTAAAATGATTCCTCCAATCCCCGACTTTCCCTGCGGTATAGAAGATTTCTTTACCAAAACTAATTAGTATTGATCATCGGGTTACTCAAGTTGAAATCCATACACGGTTACACCCTCTCTGGAAGACATGACCTTAATAGTCTGTATATTTCAATTGAATCACCCATGCAGGTAATCCAATTTGAAATCGAAACTCCAATGTTAAGGTAATGTCTTCGATGGGGTGTGTTGATTTTAAATGGAATAGCCCAACGTTTCCATCAGCCAGACGAGAATCACTGTAACCAGAGAATTTAAGATTTCTTAAAAGAGTAATCAATAGAAATGTTTCGTGTTTTCTGTTCTCCCGTCATTAAAAATGCTCTATTTGCTATCATTCTATTTTTGTGTCAAGGGCCCCATTATATAAGCCTGTCTATCAGCAGTGATCAGGGTTTCCACTGGGGTTCCTAGCCTCTACTTCATATTGTAGTATTATTTGTTACAGTTGATAAGAATTATTCATCATATTTGCTCAAATAAAGTTTTCTAACAAACAAGGATATTTGAGTTGTTTTGCCTGAGTTCAACCAACCAAAATATCTGTAAAAAGCGGATACTTGCGCATAGCAGATACTTGCGCATAGCGGATACTTTCGCATAGCGGATACTTGTGCATAGCGGATACTTGCGCATAGCGGATACTTTCGCATAGCGGATACTTGTGCATAGCGGATACTTGCGCATAGCGGATGCCTGCGAGTAGCGGATACTTCCGCATAGTTTCAGGAAATATGTTCATTGATTGACGTAAAACTGTCATTGTTTTAAAAATGACCATAACCTACCATTCACTAAATATAGTAATACTTTTATAAAGAAGTGTTTTAATGTCCCTCTTAAAATGTTCTTAATATAAGACCATATATATCATTATCATATATCATTCCAAGTCCTAATATTAAGTTTCGTGGTGTGCGAACTTTGAAATCAACTACTAGTATTCCATTTGAAATCCGTACACCCCCAATTAGACATTACCATAATCGTCCCCACAGGGAGTATTCATTTCGTATGGTGTTTTTTTGAATGGGTAGCTTCATGGGTGACTTCAATATGAAATCTAAACTCCCTGTGTGGAAGATTAACGCTTTCCATGCGACAGGAGTCTGCAGACGACATTCCGACATTTCACAAAATGATTAAAAAAGGCTAAAGTATTGAATGTCATTACTATATATCGAATCACCATGAGAAACGCGTTGAAATAAATACAAACATGTCTAGTATTGAATCAGTTATCCTTGAGATATACATTGAAAGTTGGGAATGGTTTCTGACAAATTTGTTTGTATGTTAAAACTAATAGAAAGTGCTACGGTCATGTCGTCCATAAGGGATGTGTAGATTCAACTGAATAGCCTTATACCTTTTCTCATGAATGAAACCGGTTTCTGCTCGTCGTTCTTAGTTGCTTCTTCTGTTCCGGTTTTAAACCTTTCAATAAAGGCATCGGGGTTGCACATGGGATTTTTCTTCATGTTTTCAAATGTGCAGTGATCAACAATTCCATCAATGACGTCATCCGTGAAGGAATATCCAAGAAACTTGGCCGCCCGTTCTACGGAACCTCTAAGATCCTAATAAAATGTTAATGATAACAAATTAAAATAATAAACATTTCGAACTCCGAGGAGATTGGGTAGTAGCTCCATACTACATGTAGAGCAACATTTGATTAATGCAGACCATTATAATGGACTAGTATATTATATTGAAATGACTAAAAAGGTGTGCAATGACAACATCCAAGGAGGGGACATTTAAAAGGCAAAAGAAACAACACAACAACATGGGGACCGACGTTTCGGAATGATAAAACAATTCCTTTAACTAGGTATAGGACAAGTTAAAAAACACAACTGTCTCTGACCAACATAGACTAAAAAATGATTCCACTGTATTACAGAAGTAATGGGAGTGGGTTAAAATAAAGGATTATTGATAACACTCAACGTAATTTATCCTTTATTATTATTTATTAAAATAAATGGAAGCTTTACATAAATGCTACGTGAGGACGGTCGGTGGTGATGAGGACGACGACGACGATAATAATAAAAATGATGAATAATGATGCTTTACTTACTCTCTTCATGTCTTCAAATTTCAAAAACAACACATTGGGTTCGTGCCGTCTGCTCCAGAAATACAGGAAATGATCCCACCATGGTCCACAGTATACTAAGAAAAAAAGGGAAATGTTGATATTTTCTTTTCATCTCAAATTGAATTTGTCTTGTCGTGCCCCATCTTGCATTATCACTTGTTTGTTTGATGCATTATTGTATTGTATCTCTCACCTTATCGCCCTCTCCTTTTAAAGGCATTTTTATTTGTCTTGTTTTGTCTTGCGTATTCTTGTCTTGCCTTTTATTTTATCAAATTTATTTTATTTTTTGATTATTTTTTCCCCCTCCAAGCAAGAGTTTTATTAGCACAGTAACTTTTCTTTACAGCATATTATACATTCTTATAAATACAAACAATTAACATTCTCAATACACGAGTTACTAGTTTAATATTGTTGTTAATTTATATCAAAATATAATCATTCAAATAATTATATGTACATATATTATTACTGATCAGGAAAAAATCTACGATTACCGATTATGTTATGTAAGACAAATAAGCACATCCGTTTAGTGTTTATCTTCTCATATTTTCTAATTCTAATTGCTTTGTTTTCAAAATCGAAGACATCCCTATACACTTGGTCATATCATTTGTAAATTAAGACAACTGAAGTTCAAGATCACATATATTATGTTATTTTTAATTCATTTTCTACATAGTTCATATTCTTACTACGTTTAGAGGCATACAATGGTTTCGCCTCCCATTTCTAATAAAAGCATTTCGAAAAAAACCCGTCTGGTCATCTATCATTATATTTCAAGATTCAAATGAAGTATTAGTAACCAGGGCGTTGATGCGTAAATTGACTTCACCTGATGTATTGATTTTAGAATGGAAGATAATATATTCATCCTCTATTAAAAGAGTTATTGAATTTCCATGTACCCTTTTCATGTTTAATATAATCATTTCTTAAATGCAATACCACGCACGAGTGATCTGTGCGATATCCCTGCTGTTATTGTTTTATTTTATCTATCTGATCATATCTCTTATATCAAATTATTTCCCAGGAACATAGTTTAAACAGGTAAACATAAAACAAAACATTAACAATTCTGAAGTTCAAGTGTCATTTAGTTTATGTACCTGATATTTAAATGTTAAATTTGTTTGAACTTACTATTTCCGGAATAGAAATCTTCAAAGAATTCGTTCCAAGACTTGTACGAAGTTATACCTGGGTTGCCACGTGAGAAGTAAAAATACGAAACGGCAACATCTTTAGGGTTCCTTGCAACATAGACTATCCTTGCCTTCTTTTGCATGATATCTGGTGGCAACAGATGGCCAGGAAAGTGACACTTTATGAGTCTTGGAGACTTCATCTTGCCAACAACTTCGTACATTGGAGGAATGTCAATGCCCTGAAAATACAAAATAACGCCATATCAGGTTGTAGTTCTTGGCCCTTCAACATGTATCGTAAAACTGTCCAACCTGTATGCATACGTAGTTATGCTTTATACATGTTCAATTTAAGAAAGTAATCTCAAAATATAATGATTAAAGGAAAAACAGTAATGGCGGGAAAGTTCCATTTATACTCGATACTGAAAACGACATTTTGTTAAAGTTTAAAGTTGAGGTTTAATAAAATAGATACTGGGGCTCGATATCAGGATCGATAACAGGGTCATACCAGCTAATAATGTTTATTTACATGGAGCGTGTTTCTGCTGGGCACTGCAAAAAAAGTTTCAATCGATCAGTTTTTAACCCCCCCCCCCCCCCCCCCCCTGTTTCTACTCGCGAAAAGTTACCGCTAAGTTTATCGATCCTAGTCGATGGGCCATGACATTTGACATTTGACAATGCCACCGCACCTGAAAAAGATTGCTTAACAATGTGTATAACCTAGCGTGACACTGTTCACGGCGCACACCGCTAAGATTAATCGCGTTTCTGTTTCTATTGGGTTTATTGCCGATTATTGCCGGTTACGAACCTGGTTTGTGAAGGTTTTTGGGATTACCAAAAATACCGATTATTGCCGGATCCTGCTTGTTTCTACTGGGCAAACTTAGCATTTATTAGCGGTTTCTTCCCCAGCAGAAACACGCTCATAGCGCACCACTTGTCAATCGTTATATTTAGACAATGGTATTATGCTGCTCGATAAATAATCTCTTGCTGCACGATACGGGGCTCGATTTTTTTCTTTTTCAAATCAGGCCGGCTTAATACAAAAACGCATCTACAGTCTCGATTGTATCGATTATAAATGGAACTGTTCCATTAGATATTTGGGTATTAAACAGCAGTAATATCTTTTATTGCAATACACATCCGAGAAAAGAAGAAAAAAACTAGGCGTAAAATATGAGGATTGTTTTTTTTGTTACTTAACGTTTATAGGGCTCATACGATTTAAATTCAGTGACACTGTGTTAAAGTCAAAATCGGATTATTTTTCCAAAGGTTTGACAAAATTGTCAAATTTGTTAATTGGTGTGATTTTTAGTGTGATTTTACAGGGAAAAAAGGACCGGCCGATTGACCTTAACCTTGGTATACCCATAAGGAACAGCCTTTTTCTATTTTTTTTTATTTAACATATTTGGTCGATCGGGACCTTTGGATAGGATTTTTTATCGTCGCTTTAAGGCTACTCAACTGAGATAATACGGTATGGCATACGCCTAACATACATAGACATACACCTAACACAAAGAGTCACGGATCAGAAAGTTTGATGTTGGCTAATCCACAATCAATGATCGGTACCAAAAATATGAGATAAAAAAATTAAATGAGCAACATTTTTCTCCATAGTTTGATACCTCATTCATACAAATCGAATGGATACTAACCACGATTAACGACAACAAAGTTGCACTAGAATTGTTTTCTAGTGGGATGTCATTGATTTGTATTGTACTGTGTGCTATCTGAACAACTCAGGTGTGTGAATAATGGGTAACAGGCATCGACAGGGAGTCTGTACACAAACATTTTCACTGCGTAATTATAAGCAATTATACCACATAGAAACACAAGTTTAGTGCATTTTTGTAGTTGTGGTCGTTGAAACAATCATACCTCCAATTCATTTTGAATTAAATTGAATTCATTTTGAATTAAATTGAATTCATTTTGAATTAAATTGAATTCATTTTGAAATAAATTGAATTCATTTTGAATTAAATTGAATTCATTTTGAATTAAATTGAATTCATTTTGAATTTAATTTAATTCATTTGAATTAAATTTAATTTAATTCATTTGAATTAAATTGAATTCATTTTGAATTGAATTGGATTGCTATTCAATTTGAATTTTGATTTGAATTGAATTGAATTTATTTTGAATTGTTTTGAAATGCCTAAGGACACCAACAAAGTTGGCCACGGTGGGTCTAGAACTCCGCTGGACGACAAGTGTTCGCTAAAGTATAACCTTTGGATCAGTTCATAAGAACCTTATTTCATTATTGATTACTACCGATCCTTATGAATATATTCAACAATATCCACTCGATTTTTATGAATGAGGTCTCAACCCACGGAAAAGAAATTTGCTTATTAAAAGTACTTCTTGATTGCCGTACCGATTATTGATTTTGGATAATAGCCAACATCAAAGTACCTGGTCCAGGACTTTTTGTGTTACGTGCATTGTTTTAATACCTCCACGGATGTATACATACAGCGTGTTTTTACTGAAGTAAAAAAGACGGCATATGCCTGCTAAGGGATTAAAATTCTCGGATAAAAACACACCTCCACCGGCATTTGCCCGCTCATACCGGTTTATTTTCCCTACATTTTAGCAGCCTTTTATCCTTCAAAACGAAGGATAATAGCGGTTGATACCGGTTAAGAAAAGCAGTCTTTCGTCAGTATAAACATACGCCGTTCCAGCTCATCGCGTTTGCCGGTGGAAAACGGAAGTGGGCACGAACATGTGACAATTAAATGACCTTCGAATTATTTCTGTTATTATAATAACTCATTGGTTTCACAATGTTCATTAAATTCCAATTACTATCTGTCGTAATTGGACTTTTTGTGTCAAAGAATTATCTTTTCAACCAATTTACTGCTAAAACCGGGAATGCGCCGTAATTATGAACTTTGAACTTTCACAGTTTTATTCTACACACGCTCGACATCCTTTTGTTTACATTTAGAGAAGTGTATTTCCCCAAGATCACTAACGTTCGATATTTTGTTTTCTGTATAAAAAAATGTAATTCCGCAATGTTGGTACACTTTTAGAAACCGGAGAAAGTGGTAAAATCACGAGATTCACTGCGAGAAAAACGTGATCGGGTCAATACAACATTGCATGGCGACAAACCTGCTTACGACCTTTCCCAGGCATTTATTATAATGAGGTCAACAGCAGCCGGCAAGTTCGCCCGTCGGACTCAGTCAAACTGCATTAAAAACACTCGCTCATGCGAGCAACCGGTTGTTAACAGCCTTTTTGTTAAACCGGCTAAAAGCCAGTTTGCTTAATAAAAACACGCTGGATGTCACCATCATTGCAGATTGCTGACAAGATTTCCTGAGTCCACGTGGTGCCTAACGAGAATAATAAATTACAGCATCAATTTATATTGTAAGCAGATAATACCGTTCTTGTACGTATTAACGTCATATTCCAAAAGAATATTTTCATTTATTGATTTACAAATAATACTTAGTGACGGTTTAATTTAGCAGATGGAATTTATATACAGTTCAACAACTCCCCCATACCTCAAGAACAGTAACAAAGCGTTGCCGATTTGAGATAAACCCACTGTTCATATGCAAATGACTAGGATAGCGAACCTTATATGGAAGCCACTAATACATATGCATAGATGCAAAATTGTAAACAAACATTTGTTCATTTTTTCGCCCGTTTTTTTTGGCGTATAAATGCATTTCTCCATGCAATCCTTAAAGTTAGCAAACAGCTTTATATACCAAAATGTAGCTATATCCCTGAGGAAAATATTTTTGGCGAGGGCCATATGTCGCGGCAAACTCCTAAAGCCACAATTTTAGACCGAACGATCACTACCCAGCACAAGAGAATTGCCATTTTGCATCATGGCGCGGTAAAAAGACCGTACCACTATTGAAATGGAGGGGTGGGTTTTGATTTGATACATTATATTCTATAAGCATGTATCAAAATGTGTTATGTAAATTAAACGCATTCTTGATTGAATTTTTCTCTGAATGACAAAGGTGGTGTGTGAATAAAATGCTATTTACAAAATATTTTAAATTTCACAATTACTCGCGAAATAATTTGTCTTCTCTAATGTTTACCTTTTGTAACCCAGCCCATTCAGAAGTTCCCTCGCCCATTTACAGGGAATGGACGATGTCCAAATAAGGTCCTAAATATAGTCAAACGTACACATTTCCCCGTTTTTTAAAGAGCAGCTATTTTTATGTCAAATTAAGCCTATTAAAACACGTTTTTTTAATCATTTTCATCAATGATCCAAAACGCTATTCCCATATGAATGATGTACATATGTTTGGTCGTTGTTGAACCGGGCTGGTAGCTGCCCTCGCAAAATAAACCCGTCTTACCGTTGTCGATTCAAGATAAACAAATCCGAAACCTTATTGAACCCCTGATTATACAATGGAGCTGGAATACTAATTCAAATATGGGGTTCACGTTCAAAAAGGCAAAAATTGAAGCAAACATTTGTTTGTTCCATTGGAACCGCTGCAGTTATTTGAATAATGTTTTTAAAATGAATACAAGAAACGTGAATTTATACCTGCTTTTACGTACGACACAACGAATACATCATCAGATCGTGCTTTCCATGTCTTCATTGCATATACCGTAGAGGGCGGTATGATAGTTGTGGGAAATGGCTGGCCGTCAATTGTATGCATGTTTACTTTCCCATCAGGCCGGCTTTCAAATTCCATCAAGCCACCATAGTTCGTGTCAAAATGCCACAAGAGATTCCCAATTTCTCCCATATTTAATTGTAAATCAGCTCAAACATCTTGACATAATAATAATAAAAGTAATAATAATAATAATAATAATAATAATAAAAGGGTATTTATAATGCGCCTCACGTTGTGAACACAACCCCGAGGCGCATAACATACATGTATGAAAAAATATAAGAACATAATAAGACATGAGACACTGTAAAGCAGGTGTCTATTACCATGATTACTAAATCGGGGCTAACTGCAATACTGTAACCCCGTGGGTGGCACGCTATGATTTGTCGACATGGTAGCTTGTAGTAGAGATTCAAAACCCCTACCTTAGTCTGGTCCCTTTTCAGGACCCAAGCGCGTGTCCGTTCGGACCGACCGAAGAGATGCAAAACCCCAACTCTAGTCTGGTCCCTTCAGTACCCAAGCGCGTGTCTGGTTAGGGTTAGGGTTATAACCCAAACAAACAAACAAACACATTTGTCAGGGTGATTTTGAGAAAAAACCGGTACTCATTTCTAAGGATTGTGCTTTAATTAAAGACCTAATTTTTGCACATTTCAGGGAAACTAGACGAAATTTTCCCGAGAATTTGTAAAAAATGACTAGCAAGTTCTGCATAACTTACTTACAATAGCAGCTCCATAGGCTATGTATATGCATGATATAATTTATTATTCTCTATTCGTGTCAGCATAACAATGTAAGTGCTACATTTTGAATACAGTATGAGATACGTAGATGTGATTCTTGGTTGTGATTCTTGTTTTCTTCTTTTTGTCCCCATTTTTAATCAATGTTGAGGATTTAGTTATGTCCATTGGCACATGTTCCTTGTCAAAACTAAATAATGTTCTATAGGTGGTAGGATTGACTTGAGTACAGTCAACCCTGTCGTTATACACCTTAGGTTGTCCTCTTACAGACAGAAATCATTGCAGCAGAAGAGATATTACTGTGTTGGCAAAGGGAAAAGCTTCAAATGGAGGTGCTTGTAAAATCACAAGTAAAGTGGTCGTTCTCATGTGTTCTTATGAATAACCTTGCATGAATTTACTAATCTGTTTAGCAATTACTTACTCTTATTTTGCTTATAAGTAATTGCTTATTTTTATGTATAAAGATTCAAGTAAATGGTTAGTAAAAGGTTAGTAAAAGCAATTGCTTATTTTTTATGAACACGGCCTATTGAACGTAAAAATGCACGTGGCGATAATGTGTATATAAACATGTTTTATTATTGAACGCGGACGACGAGTCACGTGTGTGTGGGGTGTGTGGATACATTATTGTATTGCTGGGAGACCGATGGAACCATGTATGATAGTATCAGTGTTTCATACTATTCAGTTACTTGTAGTGCTCCGCCACCCACTCATAAACAATGCAGCCTATGATTCATGTTTAATACAGGGCTATGACTCTCATATGCTTAAGCCTCTAATATCTGCCCATTGTTGAGATTTGGTTCACAGTATAGCGCACTCTATCAGTGCTTCACCCGGAAGTTAAGCGTAAACTGTCAATCATTCGTTGTGAATGAATATTCAGCCATGACTATTCATGATCTCGCACGATGTGATCGTCGCGATCCGGCGTCCTTCCCAACTGATCTGATTACAATATTCATAAAATGCAAACAACGCCACGCCCCTCTCTGTCACTGCCAGACGAAGCCATCCACAATTTAAAATCGTGTTTTTTTCTACGTAAATGAATTTCAAATAACCAATTATGTACGTTTCGTGTCATATAAGAACTAAATTCTGCCATCATCAAAGGAAATCAGTTCTAATCTAAATCACAATCAGCTTTTTGTTACATTGATGTACTATTTCTGTGCCACAAATCATGTTTTGAGCCGATAAAAACCACCAAGTCTCATGTCGTCTGGTTTGTTACAGACGACGCTGGACACGGGCGTATTCACGAGTATTTAGGTTAAAATATGCGAACGAGGTTACGTGATCAAGTGAATGGGACGAACGCTTAACAACGGTTTAAATTCAAAAAATGATACTGACACTGCGGGTGGTTAGCCACCCACAACGGTTTTGGATTGGAATTTTTTTCTTCTAACCTATGATGAATTTTTCAAAATGATTTGATCAACATTCGCGATTACGTGTTATTCCAATACGAATTCAAAATTTAGGTTTTCGCGCGTCCGTCGTCGTCTGGTTTGTTACGACCATAATAGTGCGCCCCCTATAAAACTTTCACCCGTGAATTTGGTTTTAGTAGGCGAATTTTGTCTGAAGAGTCACCTATCCTATAATTATATAATCCCTGTTTAATACCCGGGCATGTTGAGCCGGCGTAAAAGGTAGGTAGTGAGTAAAATAGTTGTACAATGTATGATTGATGGTCAGATCAATTTGATTAAACACTGTGCCTCATGTTCGTTCACTGATAGTTAATCCACGCGACAATGTGTCTGCAGACGACATTCTAGATATGTTCACAAAATTGTTTAACAATGTCCCAAATTGAAGTTTTATTATCATTTATTTATTCACCATGGAATAAGTACATACATTCCTTTTATTGGTTCAGTTAGCCCTAAAAAAACCACTTGAAAGTTGGAAAAGATTTCTTCAAAACTTGTTTTTCAATAATTATCAGATTATGGTAAAGCCAATCATAGCCGCGTGGAAATACACACTAATTAACGGCTATTAATGATATTAAAAAAGATGGATCATCCATGGGTAGATTTACACTCACATTTGGATTGAATTACAAATATGTGTCGATCAATGTTGCATGGGACTAATGGTCACACATATGTAATGTAATGACTTAAACAACCACTCGTGACAAAGTTGTCTACGGACGATAGCACACATATAATGCCTACACATGGTCATCCAAATGTAGGTAGATTTAAACTCGGATTTGGAAGGAATTAATCATCTGCATCGGTCAATGTTGCATGGGACTGAATGGTCATAAACATGTCGTCGCTGTTCTTACATACACTCTTAGAAGGTCAGGATCAAATACATGAGTAGATTTCCGGCTCACTTTGTTTTGATCCTTTAAGGATCATTTTCGGATCGTTTTGATCCGTTTCCAGATAGATATCAACAAACGGATCAAATTCACCTTGATCAACTTTGATCTGATTTCCGGATCAATTCGATGAAACAGTTCATTGGTCAATGAGTGACTGACGTCACTCTTTCGCAAACCGATAGACGACAAGCAGACGATCTTTTGAATTCGGTCGCCACAGTTGAAACAAGGGTGAAATACCGCGGTAAGTTATCCAGTCTAATCTGTAAAATGTTACATAATTTTGTCGGTAAAGTAGTTTTATTTTTTATGTTTGAACATGCTCTATTCTTGTGAACAAATTTCTTGTACCTGACCAGTGCCATCAGTACGATTTTCGGTCAAAATGCTCCTCACAAAATGTCACGATCACTGCGATGTACTAGGCCTACACGATGTAGTAAGCTTACTGCACTCGATATATAGTCTGCAGTGTGCACCCGGGGGTGGGGGCACTCAATCAATATTAGGTTTCACACCAGGCTCCATCAAAAATACCCCCCTTTTTTTGGCCCGGTGTCATCGAAAGACCCTTGCATGCATGCTTGTTTTTACAATCTGTCACCCGATGACCCCCTATGTTTTCACTTTTTCTTTGATTCAGTTTGATCCTGGAGTAGGATCATAAGCTACAGGTACATCCGATTAAGGATCATTATTTTGATCCGTTTCAGTACTTTTTCTTTGATTCAGTTTGATCCTGGAGTAGGATCATAAGCTACAGGTACATCCGATTAAGGATCATTATTTTGATCCGTTTCAGTATCATTTGACAGAAATATTTGATCCCATTTCGGATCAAACTTTTTGATCCTGCTTGTCGGATCACTTTGATCCGGAAAGGGTAAGCTCATATGTGATACCGCTTCTGGATCAAAATTGATCCTTTTCGTCTCATATTTGATCCTGACCTTCTAAGAGTGTACCGACACATGTGCCATTTTGGGCAAAATGAGTTAAGTTGCATTTTATGATCTACAAATGAAACTCTTTATTCTCCAAAAAAATTGAGACAAAAAGGTAATTGATTAATGAGATCCTGCACTAATTAGTGTGATATGCCATGGTTTTAAAATAATGCCGGCATGAAAACCGCATTTTGTATTCTGACATACCGGCGCATCACAATATTCTGCCATAGACCACCGTGTAACTGCAGTTCTGACATACCGGCATATCACTGGCATATCACTGTAGGACAAATATGAAGTTTTTGTCTTCTTTCTGACATACCGGCACATGACTTTATGACATAATTACTCCTAATTAATAATTGCAATTTGTTGTCTTTGTGATATTAGACGTTAAAGTTCAAAATTATTTACGAAATAATTACTATTATTCGGCAGGTTTTAGAATATTGCGCGTCTTTAAATTGAATTATTTTAAAAATGTAATAATATGATTGACATTCCCGAAGTGTTGGCTATTTAATTTTGACCTAATAGTCAACTTAAGCGTTTGGTAAATGCTAGAATTGTTGGGGTAGACTTAGTCACCCTGAAAGTTTGACTAATTCACCCAAAGACACCACGCGTAAAACGGTGCTGCCCGTGAAAAAGGAATTTCCATACTATGGTTCGGTTTAGGATCGGCTAGCAAATCATATCTATTGGGGATAAAACACTATTGAACAGACACCAACCAATCTACAAATGAATACACTAGTTAGATTCGAAAATCAGTATACCCCCTTGGATGCGCGATCAAAGGTCAAAACCTACGCATAGATTTGGTTGAAACCCGACTTTTGTTTATAACATTGTGAAATGCAGGTGGATCCGATCCGAGCCATAATGGGACAAAGACAACACGCGTCACACGGTGCTACCCATGACAAATATCCCGGTAACTAGTGTTCGGTTTGGGCTCGGTTAGCAAATAATATCTATTGGGGATAAAACACTATTGAACCGCCACCAACCAATCTACAAATGGATACGTGATCAAAGGTCTAAACATACGCGTAGATTTGGTTGAAACCCGACTTTTCTTTATAACATTGTGCAATGCACTGGATCTGAGTCATAATGGGATAAGAACAGTCCGTTTTAGAAATATGATCAGATAACGTAGGCCGCATCTTTGCTACGCATATATTTGGGTTAAACCCGACTTTTATTTATAACATTGTGCAATGCGTATTGCCCCCCCCCCCCCCCCCCCCCCCCCCCCCCCCCTGGTCCTTGTCAAACCCGACAATAATATCCACTCGTTGAATTATACTCATTTTGTCTGGAAGTAAAAATGAGCATGACGAGTGTCTGCCACACAAAGGTTTACCTACGTGGTTACTTGATACGATTGATTTCGCCCTGAAAGTGTTGAAACCCAACATTTTGTTTATAACAGTGTGCAATGCACGTGGATCCGAGCCATATTGGACAAAAACAGTCCGTTTGAGAGATACGATCAGATACGACCTGTGCGTGCGCTGTCAGTGTGTTTTTATCCCATAGCGCACGCATTTTAATCTACAACCAGTTATCTTCACATTTGGAGATTTTATTAAAAGCATATTTGCAGTTAGGAAACAGACATTCGAATTGTATACATATTACCGTCTTTATAATATTAGACGCTAAAGTTCAAAATTATCTACGAAATAATTACTATTAGGCCTATTCGGCAGGTTTTAGATCATTGCACGCCTTTAAATTGAATTATTTTAAAAATGTAATAATATGATTGACATTCCCGAAGTGTTGGCTATTTAATTTTGACCTAATAGTCAACTTAAGCGTTTGGTAAATGCTAGAATTGTTGGGGTAGACTTAGTCACCCTGAAAGTTTGACTTCTATCTATCTATTGGGGATAAAACACTATTGAACCGACACCACCAATCTATAAATGGATACGCGATCAAAGGTCTAAACATACGCATAGATTTAGTTGAAATCCGACTTTTCTTTATAACATTGTGCAATGCAATGGATCCAAGCCATAATGGGAGAAGAACAGTCCGTTTTAGAAATATGATCAGATAACGTAGGCCGCATCTTTGCTACGCATAGATTTTGGTTAAACCCGACTTTTATTTATAATATTGTGCAATGCATATTGCCCCCCCCCCCCCCCTCCCTCCACTGGTTCCTGTCAAACCCGACAATACTATTCACTCGTTGAATTATACTCATTTTGTCTGTGGAAGTAAAAATGAGCATGACGAGTGTCTTTCAGAAAAAGGTTTACACAGACCTGAAACCTACCTACGCATAGATTAGGTTAAACCCGACTTTTATTTATAACATTGTGCAATGCATATTGCCCCCCCCCCCCCCCCTCCCTCCACTGGTTCCTGTCAGATTTGGTTGAAACCCGACTTTTCTTTATAACATTGTGCAATGCAATGGATCCAAGCCATAATGGGATAAGAACAGTCCGTTTTAGAAATATGATCAGATAACGTAGGCCGCATCTTTGCTACGCATATATTTGGGTTAAACTCGACTTTTGTTTATAACATTGTGCAATGCATATTGCGCCCCCCCCCCCCCCCCCCCCCCCCCGGCTGGTCCTTGTCAAACCCGACAATACTATCCACTTGTTGAATTATACTCATTTTGTCTGGAAGTAAAAATGAGCATGACGAGTGTCTGCCACACAAAGGTTTACCTTCGTGGCTACTTGACACGATTTAATTCGCCCTGAAAGTGTTGAAACCCGACATTTTGTTTATAACATTGTGCAATGCACATGCACATGGATCCGAGCCATATTGTTGGACAAAAACAGTCCGTATACGATCAGATAACGGAAGCCGCATCTCAGCCAGTGCTACGCATAGATTTGGGTGAAACCCGACTTTTTTATAAAATTTTAATGCATATTGCCCCCCACTGGTTTCTGTCAAACCCGACAATACTACCCACGCGTTGAATTATACTCATTTTGTCTGTGGAAGTAAAAATGAGCATGACGAGTGTCTTTCAGACAAAGGTTTACACAGATATGAAACCTACGCATAGATCTGGTTGAAACCCGATTTTTTTATAACATTGTAATGCATATTGCCCCCCCCCCCCCCCCCCCCCCCCCCCCCCCCTGGTCCTTGTCAAACCCGACAATACTATCCACTTGTTGAATTATACTCTTTTTGTCTGTGGAAGTAAAAATGAGCGTGACCAGTGTCTTTCAGACAATGGTTTACCTTCGTGGTTACTTGACACGATTTAATTCGCCCTGAAAGTTTGACTAATTCAGCCAAAGACACCACGCGTTAAAATGGTGCTACATACGAAACATGAATTTCCATACTATGGTTCGGTTTAGGCTCGGTTAGTTAATCATGTCTATTGGGGATAAACACTATTGAACCTACACCAACCAATATACGAATTAGATTCGGATATCATCGCTTAACCCCCCCCCCCCCCCCCCCCCCCCCTCCCCCAACGCGAAAATTAGGTCTTATCCAACAAAATAAACTGCACAGATCTGAAACCTATGTTATCATTTCCATCACTATGTTCATGTTAACCCAACGCGTCGCGACGGGAACCCGACACTTATTTAGTAGCGTAGCAATCCGCCATAATGGTTTGAAAAATAGGCCGACACCTCATAATAAATATAAATTTATAATATAACTCGGATACTAATACTAGGCCATGGTAGGAGGATCAGGTTTGGATGTAAGTCTGTAAACGATGAAAGGACAGGGTGAGTCACTAAAAACGGATAGTGGAAATAAGCCATTTTCAAAACCAAGTCGAACAACAACAACAACAAACATTAGAATAAAATAAATAAAAAGTAAATAAATATTTGTAATGTTTTAAATAGTTGAGTCGTAATGTTTAAGAACGCAGTGATGTGAAGCCGTCCCGAGTAGGTCCGTGCATTGAATTTAGGTAGGTATCTTTGGGTATAACCTGAGACTAATATTTGTCTCATATCACTACATTTGATTCACATGATTGCACTTGAGCTAAGCTGACAATGACATATGAATGGACTTTGGAACAAACGCTAATTGTTCTCACGTTTTATTTGTACAAGAAATCAACTCGGGCAAAAGGATTTCAACTCAATAAAATCATCTGAATTTCAATATTACTTCGTCCCTTACCCTTCTTCGAGTCATTAGTATACTTTTAGACTCCCCTTTGTAGTTTGTCGCGTTACACATTTGTACAAGTACCCGTGGATTTGTAAATTATTGGTCAAATCTAACTTATTTTAATAGCCTACGTACATGTACATGTATACGGCCCACAAAACACAGACGAGATATTTATAATATACTTATATTTAATCAAAATGTTTTCTTGACCAAAGTTGCAGGGAATGTTCATCTCAAGTCACCTTCCCTGGTATTAAAAATTGTTACGTTAAACACGCAGCCCCTCACCTCTGTGTGCAAAATAGGTGATAGTTTGTATTCTTGCAATCATCTTGGTCAAGTACCTATTCAAAAGAGTATATTTTATTTACTTAAAATCAATAACACAACAACAAATTCGCGCACGCACAAATAATAAGTTGAAAGTTAAAAATGACGTGGTTTTGCGTGGGTTTGCGTGAGAGTTGCGTGAGTTGCTATTGGTAATATAGTCGGAAAGCTTTTCTAATGCTTTAAGTGTAAATAAAGCTAACCACCAGCAGATTTGGGACATTTTCGGAAGAAGGGGGTCAGCAAATTTGTTTCATATTAAGTCTATGAATACCTTTAGACAAACCATCATTCATGGTGGGCATAAAAAAATCTCAGTGTTTCTAGATTATATTATACATGCAGTTCAATTTTCACAAATTTGACACCTGGGAAATGAACTTTTCAAATCATGAGCAAAGACAAATGGCACTCCCATCATGTGCATGTAGATACTTCCACATCCATTTTTTATTGGCATATAGCAAACATATTTCTTGTTATATTTTATCAAATAATAGACCTGCAGTGTTTCTAGTTTTTAACAATGAGAGTTTTTATTTCCTCAATTTTCCATGTTTTTATGTCAAAAAGTGATGTTTCAAATGTCTCCTGTTCTCAGTTGGTCAGTGGTTCAGGTGTTAGTTTGTATATTGGTTATAAAGAGGAGCCATGGCCCCTCAAAGGTATGAAATAAATTCATTGTGTTTTAACTTTTATGTTATAGAAACACTGGGTCAAAACATAGACAAATTTCAAAGTATCAAATTCCAATTTTCACAGTATCTTCCGCATTTTTGTAAAAAATCCTTTTAAGTTTTCATGAATGATGATTAAATTCATTCAAAACTATTCAATAGTAACCCTAAATTATTTTCAACAAGTTTATTTATCAGTGTTTCTAGTCTAATGGTACTTTTCAATGAAAAATAATTACGGGTATGACATTCAAAATGGCCTAAACTGGAAAAGATATGTGGGTTGTGTTAAAATCCATTTAGGTTCAGGTATTAGTGTGTATGTTGGTCATAAAGAGGAGCCATGGCCCCTTACAGGTGTGAAATAAAATCATTGTGCTTTAGTTATAATGGTATAGAAACACTGGGTCCATAACATAGGACAAATTTCGGAGTATAAAATTCCAATTTTCACAGTATCGTCCGTATTTTTGTCAAAAACCCTTTTAAGTTTTCATGAATGATGATTTAATTCATTCAAAACTATCCAATGGTAACCCTAAATTATTTGCAACAAGTTTATTTATCAGTGTTTCTAGTATTATGGTATTTGTCAATGAAAAATAATAACGGGTATGACATTCAAAATGGCCTAAACTGGAAAAGATATGTGGGTTCTGTTAAAATACATTTAATTACAAAGTGGTTCAGGTGTTAGTTTATATGTTGGTTATAAAGAGGAGCCATGGCCATTCACAGGTGTGAAATAAAATCATCGTCTTTTAATTATTATGTTATAGAAACACTGGGTCATAACATAGACAAACTTTAAAGTATCAAATTCTAATTTTTACAGTATTTTCCGCATTATTTTCATGAGTGATGATTGAATTCATTCAAAACTATCTAATGGTAACACTAAATTATTTTCAACAAGTTTATTTATCAGTGTTTCTAGTCTAATGGTACATTTCACTGAAAAATAATTACGGGTATGACATTCAAAATGGCCTAAACTTGAAAAGATATGTGGGTTGTGTTAAAATCCATTTAAATAAAAAGTGGTTCAGGTGTTAGTTTGTATGTTGGTTATAAAGAGGAGCCATGGCCGTTCACAGGTGTGAAATACAATTATTGTGTTTCAATTATATGTTATAGAAACACTGGGTCATAACATAGACTAATTTCAGAGTATCAAATTCCAATTTTCACAGTATCTTCTGCATTTTTGTCAAAAACCCTTTTTAAGTTTTCATGAATGATGATTCAATTCATTCAAAACTATCCAATGGTAACATTAAATTGTTTTCAACAAGTTTTTATCAGTGTTTCTAGTCTAATGGTACTTTCAATGAAAAAAATATTTTGTCTATGACATTCAAAATGGCCTAAACTAGAAAAGATATGTGGGTTGTGTTAAAATCCATTTAAATAAAAAGTCAAATTTGCAAACAATAATATAAGTCAATGTGTTTTGATTATTACAATTACAGTGTTTCTAGATTGAAGGGGTACTTGCCATACTAAATAAACTAATTCAGACCATACTGCATCTAATATTTTGACACTGTTTTAAGGTCAGTGTCAAAAAATATGAAAGGAAGGAATGGTGAGTTTTTAGTTAATTGCATATCTGCAAGGCATGAAATCCGAACAGCTGTTTACGAAGATATTGACTATACAGGGTGAGTCAAAAAAAAGTTTACCCTAATTGAAAAAAATATTTGTGACCACAAAATCAAGGCAAACAAAACTTTAAATGATTGCGCCATTTCTTTGCTACCATCTGGAAAAAAAATCACGCGATTTGATGATACCGTTAAGTAAATATGACTATTTCTGTACAGGAGCTGTTTTTTCACCAAAAACACGGTTTTTAATTTCAAGTTTAACAAGCTTAATAATGTTTAATAGGATTATGATGTAAAGCATTACACATCTTGTTTATTAAAAGACAATAGACTTGTTCAAAATTGTCTCCTAATAGATTAAAACATGAAATATGGATTAAATTGTATCACTCACTGTCAGTTAATAAATAATAATTGCAAGGATTAAATAGTCCGCAAGGGATATTCATAAACATGATAAAACTAGATGAGGATATTGAATAAAAATTGTCACCAGTGACTATCTGTTATGTGAATAATAAACGATATTTTTTATTTTATAGTATTTTGATAACATCAATAAACATAATATTGCACTTATTTTTCGTAAATATGTCCGATTAAGTAAACATTATCCTTGAACCAATCAAAAATTGTCAATGTCCACAGTAAGACTACATGTAGTAAGTAATAGTCTATCCCTCTCTTTCTTTCTCTACATGTAAAATTTATTCCTGTTAATGAATAGAAACCCACTTGATAATCCAGCATCTTGTTTGGTCTTTCTCCTGATCTTTGAGAGTGTGCTTAAGATGGTTGCACTGAGGGACAATAGACAGCTTTAAGGCCTATTTATGACACAATTACCACACTTTAATCATTTCATAACAAAGGAATTGATCCTTTCGCTGTCGGTATTGTAATTTTGTATTGGTTGTATCTTATGAAATATAATGGTCAAGATCTGGAAGCGTGTTCGGATGTTAAATTGGTCACTTTCATTCAAAACAGCGTAAAATGAGTTTCCCTCAACTAATCTAAACCAGATAAAATTCATATTAAAGCTAATGAATTTGTCTTTATACCGTAGTAAATTGTCTTGAAAACAATTTGAGTAAACTTTTTTTTGACTCACCCTGTAGTACCAGCACCATTGATGTTTAAAGACATAAAATCTATGCTTGTTGACAAAGAAAAACAGCGTCGGAAGCTTAAACAACTTAAAGACATTTGTGAGCAGTTTAACATAGATGTTATTGGTTCAAAGATAAGGAAGGATTTCTTTATAAATCCACTTCTAGACCTCATTTTGGCATGCAAATGTACATAGGAAGGAAACCAAAACAGTTGTTCTTTTGCTCCTGGTAAAGTCATTTAATTTTTATAAGTGACGAGAGACATCTACATTCTATTTGAGCAAAAGAGAGTGTAAAAAGAACTTGTGTATGGTAAACATAATGTATCTACTAATACATTGGTAAAGGCAAGTGACATAGCATAATGTAATTTCAGAAAAATTGGAAAGGTATATACCTCGGATGAGCTTCACATATTAGTGAAGTATTGAATATTTCGATACCAATGTTTAAGGTATGTGTAGTGTGAAATCCGTTAACACAACCATCTATAAAACAATGATGAATCAATATGAAGTACCTATCCCATGAAGAGAAAAAAGTGCAGTTATGAAGATTATAGGCCTACAGTTGAACTGCTGCTGTAAATCACCTTTGCTATGATGAGTTAGGTTTTAGAATATATTGTAAAATGATCGATTAAGATTGGGTTTGGTATGTTTTGATGAACAACAGCATGTGTTGTAAAATCATCTTTTTGTATAATTCTGAAATTACCTAGAAACACTGTAAAGGAGCGTGACATTATAATAATGCTTTAACTATGTATAAAATGATAACTTCAGAAAGTTTTATTGAAGTTCGTGAAAAGTTCTATTCCATGGAGAGCTTTTAAGGCGTGTAGACAGGGGAACTAGTTTTTATAAGCATTAAAATACTTTCTTTCTTTTTTTTAACATTTTTTTCTCCAAACAAATAGAACCACCCATACCTTATGTAAAGTATTAAGAAGATAACTTTATTGACACTCTTTTTCAAAATAATAGTTTGAAATCTGCAAGTAGTTAGGAATGGCAAAACAATTAATTCAAAAACGTTCATATGCAAATTGGAGAAAATGGGGAATTTATAAGATTCTTTATGATTTTTTTCTCTTAAAGTAGAAACACTGTAATTTGTTTAGCACACCAGGAGAAGAAACAGTTTATAATAGAAATGTCACAGACCCAATATTGGTGAATTTTGATGGCCCCGAATTCTATCGAGCATAATATGGGCCTTATCTAGAAATGCTAAAATAGGAGCATATGCCCCAAACAACATTAACATTGTTGGAGTGTTTTTATTTTACAGAAGCTAGAACTCAATGGTTTACAAATTTAACGTGTTTTCTGTGATAAATATTGTACATGTTGCGAATGTAGACATAGTTTTCTTTGCGTAGGCCAACTATCATGAGAACACAGTTTCCGATTATATTAACAACACTCAATATTTATGTAATATCATGGCAGGTATTAAACTGCATAGAACAGAGGTGTTTTTAAGTGTCAATAAAGATAAGGACCAGCAGGTTGGCGGAAGAAGGGGGTCGGCAAAATACACTCATATTGGGTATGTGGCATCCCTATGATAGTCTCATTCTTCCAGTGCGCTAAAAAATCACAGTGTTTCTAATTTTAGAAAAAAACTTATCACAAAAATTGCGTAATTTCACCTTTTTTTCCTTACTTCAAAATACATGTTATTTGATAAATGGCATTGCCATTGCTTACAAGTTAAAGTTTTCAAAGTGATTTGAAAATTATGAAAGGTTTCTGAAAAATGTGTTTTGTGTATGATAAAAATAATAGCCGCGTGGAAAGCGTTAATAATATCATCACACGCCATTTAGCAATGTAGGCACGTTCCGTCATGTTAAGTAATTATTACTGACGTCTTTTAAAAATGGCGTGTGCGCGTGAGAGTTTCGCTGTGCTGGTAATTTCTTGAGTCCTCTTTTTTTGGTTTATCTTATCGTTTCATAGTCGAACAGTTTTTCTGTTGCTTCAAATCACTTCCTTCATAAGAAAACCCCAAAGCATTGTGTTGACAGTATCATATCATATTTTTTTACAAAAACATATGTAAAATATTTGACAAAATAATTGGAAAAGTATCACTTGGACCTACTAATGAATAACAACATCGCACGCCATTCACCACTGTACATGTACATGCTGTATGGCACACTCTATACGCCTTTGTTTACTATGGCATGGGTTTGCTTTCGTGGTGTGCTATTTGTTAAAGTCTTCTTATTTTGGTTTATGTTATCGTTTAATTTCATGGTCGAAAAGCTTTTCTTGTTGCTTCAAAAACACTTCTTTCATAAGAAAAAGCACCAACCAAACAAATGTGTTTACAGTATCATATCATAAATTATACATTTGTATCAAAAACAATATTTGTAACATGGGTGACAAACAACTATGATTTTGGGTTCAAATTATCATTGTCTTGGCGATAATCCTTAATTTCAAGGGCGGCGGAACCGGGGGGCCAGAGGGGCACGTGCCCCCCCCCCCCCCCCCCCCCATCCGTGAAAGTGGTGGGACACCATGTGCACTGTGCCCCCTAGAAATTTGTGGCTGAACTCCTTTAATCGAGCTCCACAACATTTTTGACCCCAAAATAATTGAAAATATTGACTTTTAGTGTCAAAAATACATGAAATTCTCTTAAACTGCAGGCAATTTTGCATTAAAACCAAAAAATTCGCGCGCTTCGCGCGCATTTTTAAACAAACGTTTTTTCTTGCCAAAGAAACTTCACGAAACGCCCTTTGGCCCCATTTTTTTTATGCTGGTGGTACTGCCACTGATTGAGAGTATCAATGTCCTTCTTATGTTGTAGCTGAGACGAATTCGTCTCAGTCCATAGTATAGTAGTTTTTTCCGTCCAAAAGTATGAGAGTCGCATTTTCATCTTGTTGCGGATTTAATTTTTTTTTTTAATTATTGCTGTATAAAGTACAACTTCGTGGGCCTTAACAATGTCATGAATGTGTTAATTATACCAAAATACGCCATGAAATGGCCCCTGAGCGCATATCAAAACCCAAAATTTCCCGGGGCCCTTAAGCGGGCCCCGGACCCCACGCCGCAAGGCGCTCCACTCGCTCCGCTCGTTTCGCTTGCATGATCGTAATTTTCGTGCCCCCCCCCCATTTTCAAATACGCTCCGCCGCGCCTGCTTAATTTAATCAAATTAACATCACATGGCTGATACAATCTTATCATCTTATGTATACGGGATTTTTCTGATTTAATAAAGGCAACTACTAAGTATTTTTTTACAAAAATAAGCTCAACTACAAACACAAAATCTTTCATTTCACGGCTGCTATAGTAGAAAGCATGTCGGCGGGGTCAGTAACTTCAACTCATTTTGCCGACTTCACTGACGTCTAATAATACACACGCAAAAACCTGTTCGATTCGAAACTACGTGAAAATACAACAGAAGCCTTAAACATTTGTTGAAGATGTCCATCTTATATATGATGCACTAATTACTAACAATACTTTATCTCAGTAGAGTGCATTTTAATATTACATAAATACTGTTGAACGTTACTAATCGGAAACTGTCGTCCATAGTCATGAAGCGATTCTAAAACATTACAATTGGCCTACGCTACGCATAACTGTGTCTACATTCGAAACATTTATATAGTAGATCTAATTGAAAATATTATATTATTATTACAGATCTCTACGGTAAATTTGTAAAATATTTCACAAAATAATTGGCCAAGTATCACTTGACGACAGGCCGGCCGACAGACTTTCTAAATACGCCATTCACCACTGCTATATAGGCACAATCCATAATACGCCATTGTTTACCATGTTTACTACGGTCAAAAAATGCGTGGGTTTGCTATGAGTTTGCGTGAGAGTTGCGTGGTATGCCATTGGTAATTGATTAAATTGAATTGATTTTTTTTACGATTCATAGTCAGAAACTTCTTCTATTGTTCCATAAACACTGTCTTTATTAGAGAAAAACCAGTTGTGTCAGTGTATAGTATAACCAGAGAGAGTGCTTTTTGCAACCATAGCATGCACCCACCCAATTGTAACATGTTTAACAAAATACATGTAGTTTTGGGTTAAATCATCATTTTGTCTTGACGATAGAATTTTAAATGGTATCAAATTAATGTCCGATACAATTCTATACGTGTTTTTCTGATTTACTAACGGTATCGGACTATTGTTTTATACAATAATAACAATTAAGCTTGACTACATGACTACAGACACAAAATCGTCAATTTTTGTCAGCAAAGAAGAAAGCATGTCAGTGGTGTTGTCTTTATGGACGTCCGCAGTATAATTACCAACACGTTCGATTCGAAGGGCGTGGAATGATATACTATAGGCAACACATTTTTTAGATGTCTAGCTATATTAGGTCCCACACCACCAAATCAGTTACCTATTGCTTTGTGTGGTTAAGAGGTCAAGTTTGTGTTGAATTTGTTCACCTTTAGAGCAAACTGGTTCATTTAAATCAATGTTTTTATTGAAAATCTAGATGCCTTCTGCTTCAAAACAATCACTTTTGTGGGAGGTAACCAGCATTTTTTCCCGCTACGGGCCAATGATATCTATCCTAGGTACGACAGACTGCTTTTATCCTAAGATCAGAGATTCTAGCTCTAAATTGGTGGAAACAGTGAAAAAGTACGCCCAATTTTCAATATGTTATATTATTACACAAAGCCAGTGGCATAAATGAGATTGGATCAAGACTATTCTTTTCTCATGTCTGAAGGCTGACAGCAAAATTGTTAACTTTATTTGTTGGGAGTGGCTGTTTTTTAATAATAATTCAACCAGCATGCTTATATAGGTTTTTTTAAGCCTGGCCCGAGCAATTTGCTTGAGTCTGGTCCCTTCAGGACCCACTAAGCGTGTGTCTGTACGGACCGACCGTGTAAACAGACAAACAAACAAACAAACACAAAACACGTTAAATTCGCCGTGACAATATTTGACTAAGTAATTGGTAAAATGAAGACAGAGTTGATCATTACTAAATAGTGAATAATATTAATAATATCACACGCCATTCATCACTGTACATAATGCACTTCTCAAAATGATTCTGAATATGGTGACCGTGACATCAAATAATGTTGAAATGTTTTAAACATTTTAGTGAAGTTTAGTAGGACTGTCGTCTGCAGACGACTACCACGTGGAAAGTGTTCAGATTATTTTGAAATAAGCAAAGTTATTCTCTCGTCTGTTATTCCGGATTGTTATTCTAACGTTAATACCTTCAAAAATATTAACGCCGTTCAGTTATTTTTCATTTTGCTAGCCTATCAACATGATCAAGACAAAACACGCTTGATTGTATTTCATTCGGATATTTAAAGAATAGACGAGATAAACGTTATAATGTTGACTTGGTATCCTTTTATTATTGCATACGCTACCAAATTATATACATGAACATTCACGTTGAAATCGCTTGATTTCGAAAACAGTTGCGTATAATACTTTCCACGCGGTAATTAGTGTTACCATTACAAAACAATTTGTTAAGAAACTTTTCCCAACTGTTAAAGTCTATCTTAAGAATTACTGAACCAATACTAGGCAAGTGTGTACAACTTTTAATACACTTCATAAATAATGTTGACATGTTTTAAACATTTTGTGAAGTTTAGTAGGATTGTCGTCTGCAGACGACTGCCGCGTGGAAAGTGTTCAGATTATTTTGAAATAAGCAAAGTTATTCTTCTCTCGTCTGTTATTTCGTGCTGTTATTCTAACGTTGGCACCTTCAAAAATAGCGATATAAATACTATGGTATAATCAATGGGAATTGATGTGCACTAACACAAATAACGATACGCCATAACCCCATCAATTAACGATTAATTGGGATAAGCAACACTAAACTTACGTTATAAATATGCGAAACAACTATATAGACAAGATCATCAATGTAATTGATGACCTTGCCTAAGGGATGATGATTACTTAGTGATTTTTTAAAATTTATATCCGAAATATTATCAAGCTGAGTTGTTTATCATCAATCACTGACTGGTAATTATTCCACTATAATACAATGGGCCTAATTCAACATTAGCATGAAGACGTCTCGTATGGCATTTCCCAAATTAAGATATACATTGTAATCAGTTTAATGATAGATCATAGATCAAGTAAGTATATCAACTCTAGGTGTCAAGTTAAGCGTAAACAGCCAACACAACCCATCAAAGGTCAAAAATCCTGAACTTATAGCCCATATTTTGAACTAAAATGCTCATATCTTTTTAATTAAACAACACAGACCATCCGTTCAAGCGGAATATTAAACAACAAGTGTTCTATCAATTTCGTTTACAATATCAGATTTTTTTTTAAATAAGAAGGCACTTCCAAGCAATATAATATATTGGTACTTTCGTCATAATTTGAGTGTAAAAGGGAAAAAATAACCAAAAATATCGGAGGTTTTGGACTGTAACCCCTTGTACCAATTCTTCCGTTCAAGCGGTTATCGCTAGCTTGTGTCCTGCCCGTTCTGAGCGTATAAATTAGCCCTCTATTGGGCTTGATCTTCCCACTTCCAAATGTACAAATCGAATTGCCCATACCTAGCGACACAAACAAAAGCCGTATACTCTAACAGGCTGACACGCCGACTGTTGTGTTGCGAACTGAAATCGACTACTCTTGAGACGGAAGTCTGAACCATTTTTATTGTGAATTCTCACATAATGTTGATATTACTGGAAAGCATTATTCTCTAGATTCGTATGAATGTTAATTTGGTTAAGAAATGAGAAAGATACGGTCGTTGGAAGAAACCAAATTTGTGAGAAGTTGGTTGAGATCGTACACATTCCTTGACCTGAGAAACCATTAGTTACCATGGACCATTCCATTTGGTTTTAGGGCCGGCACCTGTATAAAGCTTTACCACGTGCCGGCCGTATGAATGCAGTACTAGTATAATAATTTAAAATAATTTTCTACTTGGCCTAAAGGCCTGCACCTATTATAAGAATATCCATATGATAAATAAAAAGTCGATTTTTAAAATTATTATCTCTTTGTTGATTCCCGAAATTAAAATTTGAAGTTTAGGATAATTCTCAAACATTTCAAAGCAAGTGCAGCAGGCCTACATTAATATTAAAATGTTGAGTGTGCAAATTGGGGATACACATTACCACGCCAAATTTTAGTAAGAATGTGGCCCGTGTCACATAATTTATTACCTGTAATTTTCAAAAACGGCCTGTTGCACATGGGTAATCAACCAATCTATTTAAAAAAAAGTTGTTTGTACTATAGACAGTGTGCAATATATACTATTTTATTTGTGTAGCAATTCCAAATATTGCGTAGCATTTCATCACATCTGTATGCGATACAATTGGGAAATTGATAAGCAATTATTCAAAATTGTGTAGCATTTCGCTATACCATACCGGATATACTATAGAATAATATTAAGGGAAATATTTGTATTTTTTTGTATTTTTAAAGTTGTGTTAAGGTTTGAAGATAGCAAAAGATATTAGCAGTGTTATTGATGATTTATTACAACATTAATAGAATACTATGCATCTAATAAAGAGAGATGTACATGAGAACTAGTATTGATTGCATTTTTCTCCCTGTTGTTGTTGCCACTGTTTTAAGCAAACACCCCTATTTCAATGAATGGAACGTCCATTGAACAAGCTTGGTATCATTGCTCACTATGCACACACATGCCTGACTGCATGGACACTACACAGAGTTTGGGAGTGGATGAATGAATTGAATTGGAAAATTAACTTGACACTTTAGTACAGACTAGAGTTGAAGTTGAAGTTGTTTATATTATGATGAATAGACATTATGCTATGTTATTGTAAAATATTGAATGTATGTACAATGTAATATTGATAAGTGGCGATAAATGAATACAAAAGATTATAAAAAAGATAATACAATAGGCCTACACAGTATTAGGACTAAAGTACACATGTATAATGTATCACTATAACTGTATTTTAGTCCTTATTTCTGTTCACGCATCTCGCGGGCCTAGTGTTAATTCCTACGCATCGGTGTTTATCAACATTCTACCTCAACGAATTAATGACAACTTGACACGGATTGATAATCAGAAAAATAGGTATACATGTATACAAATGTATGTACATGTAGCAGGTAGCTGTACCACGGCTTCACGCGTGATCCAAGATTTCACACGAGAGCCTATACTTCACGCGTGAGCTGAGACTTCACGCGTGAGCCGAGACTTCACACCAGAGCCGAGACTTCACGCGTGAGCGTTAATGACATTGTCTCACGCATAGACCACGCGTGGGTGGAATTGACTCACGCGTGAGTGGGATTGGCTCACGCGTGAGTGGGATTGGCTCACGCGTGAGTGGGATTGGCTCACGCGTGAGTGTTTTTTACTCACGCGTGGTTCACGCATTTCATGGCCACATCTTTCTGTCTTGTACTGTATCGGAAATCATTGATTTGTGTGTGATTACTGCATGTCATAACCCTGTGCTATCTGAATTGAACGAGCCACCTAGGTATCTGGATGAATGGGTCTGGAGTGATAACTGCAATTTGCGGCTCAAAGGGTGTGTCTAGCTGTGAAGAATGAAAGTCTTTGCTACCTTTACACACACATTTTCAGTGCGTAATCACACACACACCCCTGATTTCCTATACCTAGTTACTTTTCTGTTGTTATGCGCGGTCATTGAAACCGCCATAACTTAAAAAGTATCCATTCGAATTTGTTGAATGAGGTATCAAACTCCGGAGAAGAAATTTGCTAATTTAAAGTATATCTCAGATTTTTGGAACCGATTATCTATTTTGAATTAGCCAACCTCAAAGCACCTGGTGCGGGACTTTTGTTGCTAGGTGTAGATCATAACTAAGAGCGTTGCCGAAGGAAACAGTAAGAATGAGGCTTAGTATTGTTTATTTTTCTTTAAAGAGAAAACATGTAATATTATGTGTATTTCCTTATGTATATACAGATATTAATTTCTTCCACTAAATATGACCTTACTTACAAGATATTTTAGCACTTTTAAGGTGGACCCTATATTTGCTTGTATGTTTTCTCGTCAAAACATTTTTTTGGCTAGAAGTTCTTATATTATTTTGTTCAACGTTTAGCTACGCATATGTTGGTGATAAGCTGAAATCCATCTCGTTTTAGAGTTTAGGTTATACACCTATCAGTTGTAAGACGCACTATACGATCCCCGGAGAGGTGCGTCATTGGTGCGTCGTTTACCACCACATTCTTGACGGAGGGTACGTCAATTGCAGCCTTTGGTCCGTCACGAAATTGACGAAGGGTGCGTCAATGTCCGTCACTTTACCTGGGTGCATCGCAGTGTACATCATTTTTACGAACAACAAAATAAGAACATTATAATTTAAATATATACCATACTATACCACCAACTAGGCTTTACTTTACGGCAAACTTGCGGTATATCGGAAAAGAATTTTGGCAAACGGAAAAAACAAGGAACCGACAGTAGACCGAGAACCTTTTATTTTGAGAGTGCTGTCACATATAATATAGGGGACAGGCCCGTTCACTAGGATCATGTACGAAAAAAATAATCGCCAACGGGGGTGCGTAACATGGTCCGTCAGAATCAACCAATGGTGTGTCACAAACTTGACTGAGGGTGCGTATATTGTATGACAAAGGTCGCACTATATGCGGACGTTTCGAGAACCAACGGTTCTATTTATCGACATTGATGCGTGACGATCCTTTGTTGATTGCATATTTTCATGGTTGCTTGGCAATGGTGTTGCTAGATGTTTTTTTGCAACCAGAAGATCGTCGTATACGTAACTTCCACTCGTCTCTATTCAGGATGGTGCCTTGCTTACTGATCTCTATAGACTCCTTTACCCTTCCCTAAAACGCATGGCAGATAGTATGAGGCTGGGAAAGCAAAGACAATTTGTTATTGGAGATCATGTGATAGACAAGAACCATGTCAGCAGCTGAGATGAGGCACGCACGGGTCGTAGGCAATGAGACAGACAAATACAAAAGTGTTTAGAAAGAGAACAGCTTGTTCCCGAAACGTCCGCTATGGTATGTCTTAACTCCTATCCAATGTTAATCTAACCGTCCTGATGAACATAATATGGAACATTTCAATATCGCATATATAATAAATACCACCGTAAATTGGCCTTTATACCTAAGCAACTAATATGAAACGGACCCGCATTGACGTGACAGGTGATTTCCGTCAATAAATTTCATTTTCAGTATGACTTGATGCGACTTGACCAAAATCAGTGACTTGACTTTACTTGAATTAAGCTGACTAGCGTCTTAATAATACTAGACAGAACTTGTTTCCTTGGATTAAGTTGACATGAGGCGAATTCTGAAAGACTTGACTTGACTCGAGTCACTTCTGTTTGTAACTTGACTTGATTTGTGACTCGGACATAGTGCCTTGATCACAACACTGGAGACAGTGACACCTGCGATGAAATTATTTGTACATACTGCAATAAACTATATGGTCACGCGTTATGAACTCGTCTCCCAATAGGGTGGTGCTGTTACATTTTTTAGCTTTCTGCTGTCATTTTCCTCAAATATTTTTAAAACCACAAAAGCTATCTCAACAAATTTGGTATCATTTTAAAGCCCTAATAACAAGCTATCTGCCTGCCAATTGGCAATGGTATATCTATTACAGAAAAGGAGATGCAGCTGTTTGATGTTTGGGGACCAGGGGTGGTGCTGGAAGGGGTGCCGCCTGTACTAACTCAATGGGGATAATACCATGCTTTGTTCTTTTTACAATAGCTAGTCATCCCCTAATGTTACAAACACTATTTTGGTCCCATTTCAAAGGATATTTAGTAGTCTTTCAGTATGTGGTTCAACAGACTTGTCAACTATTTGTAACAACTAATTAATTATTGATAAGACAATGATCATCAGCTTTCTTCCTATTCGCTACACAGTCAACATGAATAATCAGCCTCAATTTACCGGATTTATAAAAATGACTATAACAGAAAAAGTTTTCAACCTATGATATCACACGGCTGTTTGA
Source organism: Ophiura sarsii (assembly GCA_035610835.1). NCBI lineage: Eukaryota > Metazoa > Echinodermata > Ophiuroidea > Amphilepidida > Ophiuridae > Ophiura > Ophiura sarsii. The sequence continues at coordinate 28,070,770 of CM069447.1, forward strand.
CTGTCCGATTTATAATTAAAATTATGGAATAAAAAAGATTACATGGTGGCCCAGTTATGGTTTGACCTGATTTAGGTAGCGCTAATGAATACGAGTATACGGTGAAAATTTCACGAAAATTGTAGGAGCCATTTTTAAATTATCGGCATTTTCTACTTTACACACATTTTACATGTAGCTCTATGGGAGATTTGGCCGATGAGAGCGCTATTATAGTAAATAATAATATTCAAAGCTCTATTTCTCAGAAATAGCACCTACAAGTGTTCTGAAATTTCTACAAAAGATGGCCAGTATATTCAGGTACTTGAATAAGTTAAAACCAGAACCGGGCCAGCAAGTTACGGTGTTCTCAGAATAAATCGGACAAATTATGTGGGATCAAACAGCCGTGATCAAAAGTATACATTTTTGGAAACCTTGTAACTAGAGGAATTGAGAAATGCAGTTTATATCAGGGAAGGGTTCATCCTTAAACAAATATTTCTGAAAATTCTAAAAATATATAAAATAAAAATTGGAGATATTCACTAGCCGGTATAATTACCATACCGACGTAGTAACTTTGACAATTATATATCATTATAAAATGTAAAAAGATGAATCCAACGGAACCAGGAAATGGTCTTTATTGTTACCATATATCCTGAGTAGTCTCAGATATATCTTTGTTGTTTTATTGCACAGCAATTTTCATTGCTTGTCCCAGTGCATTTACGTTTGTTTTTGTTTTTTTGTTATTTATCTGTTTTATCGCGTTATTCTCCCTTGTTATTACCTGTTTTCCCACACCCTGTTGGTATATCTTGCTTTTACTTTTAGCACAATTATATATCATCTAATGGGTAATTTCATGAGGAATTCAAATATGTAAAAAAAAAACAATGACAGGGGTAGGTATAAAAAATATATGGATCTCAAAATTAAAAATTAGAAAAATCTGATATTTTCCCGAACATTTCCAATCATACCATTTTAGTTCTTTGTCGTACTATAATTTTAATGGCATATTTGGTTTCCTCATGCAATTTTCCTTCAGAAAATGTATACTTTTACTACCTCAGGGGGGTATACAAGCAAATATAAATGTGTAAAGTTAAAATCATGTCGCGAAAGCCAAAATCCGTGTGTAACGCGAAAGGAGGCGAGCTTTAAACACATGACCATATATGAAATAGAATGACGTAGATGTTCATAGTAGGTCCAGCCGTAAAATGATCACTATGACTTCGACATTATTTTGGGAGACCTTCTAGCATTTTATCAGTGTCAATAAGTCATGCTTTTTACAGTAAGTTGCGAATGATTTTAGAAGGATCAGACGCGGGCTAGCACGAATATTACGGCGCACTGTGCATCATGTGCGTGGCGCGTGCGTGCGTACGCCTGGATTACTTTTGAGCATGGAGAGATAAAACCCGAATGTTTATCGCCAATTTGAACTGATTAAACTATACAAAGAATACTAAACTCTAGAAGTTGCACTGGCTCCTAATGCAAAATCCGACGCCCTTGCGCATGAAACTGCGCTGCGTGCAAATGTTAAATTGAGACGCTGTACACCTTGACGACGAAATCGAACAAAAAATGCCAATTACCCCTAGATCACAAAAGTCCGTTAGTGCTCGGCCTTTGAAACTATAGGTGAGTTATCACCCAATACATGTATAATTACATATAAATGTACATGGGATTGAGATACATAACATTTAGAATATTTACGGTGGTTCGAGACCCATTATAATGTTAAAACCGTAGGGAAAATGAACGCGAATCGAGCAAAAGAAAAATTGAACTAAAATGGTCCAGAAAAAAACGTTCCTGAAGCCATCTTGTTAAGCTTGAATAATAATTGTTACACCTGAGACGTTATCTTTTTTAAAGATATTTCTTGTTGATCTTTAAAGTTTATTATTCATTATTCATTCAACAAGTATACATTTTTTCATGATTACATATTCGTCACCCTCTTTTTTTTAACACCATCACTGACATATATATATCAAGCATGTTCTGATTATATCCCAACATCTATTATGTATTATTATATTACTTCCATCCTGTATATGAAGAGCTGTGTTGCCAAAGGGCCTACATCCACTTTTATTACACCTCATAAATATTCATGAACTAATCATGGCAATTAATTGGCCAATTCCTATCACAAGTTCTATTTTCCTAGGGAAATAGTTTGGACTATTTCCCTATAACCTCATCCCTAGAGTCACAGTGAGGTGTAAAAATTTCATTTCATTTCATAAAAGGTTTATTAAAAAAGGCCATAGCAGTCATGAACTGAATTGCGGCCAGTATACAATAATACTACATGGTATGATCGGGGCAATAGGCCACACTATTTTCCCTCGGTACTGGCTACGGGCCTACCAACCCTCACCCTTCGGGTTCGGGTGATAGGCCCGTAGCCAGTACCTCGTGGAAATAATTTGCTATATTTCCCCATGTAGTATTTGTATACTACCTGTTACTCATTTTGCATTATTGAATGGATGGATATTCATTATGTGGATTGTGGCTTGTATTGTTGGTGCCTCAATTGACGTGCATGGATGCACTAATCCAAGTCATAGACACAGTTTAATGAACACAGCCATACAATAATTTGATTAATTTATTCCATGGAATTGTAAATGCAAATTCAATAATGCAAAATGAGTAAGTGGTGTGTAAGCCCTTTTGCAAAAAAGCTCTTCATATGTAAATTAAAAACAGTCGTCAATCTTTAGCGCACATATAAAACGTTCACTGTCAAAGATAATATGCACGATATCGTGGATACGTCACGCGCTCCAGTTGGCTATGCATATTAATTAGTTAAGGAGCGGCTTATTCCAAGCTCTTCTTATTTCATCATGGTCAAGTCTCATGGGTTAATATAAGCACTGTGGTTTGGGAAACCCATGAACTTCGGGTAACAAAAAGGATAAGGGATATAAAAAATATATATTTCTGATGTAGCAAAAGTATTTCCTTCCTTTCGATAAACTGGTACAATTGCCAGATCATCGTGTTTGATATCAAATTCTCCCAAGGATTTTTTTTATTGAAATGTCAAATTGTCCAAGGTTATAAGGTCCCCGGTATACAAAATGTGAAACATCTTGGAAATAATGCAGTAAGATACCTCTAGAGGTAGACGATAACATCCATGGATGAAAATGTGCGGAGTATAAATATACGCCGTTTTCAAATACACACAGACTAAATTTGAAATATACACATCACACTAAAAATATACTAACACTCTCTACGCGGCATTTGTCTACAGACGACAGTTCCCAAATGTCACGGAATGTTTTAGAAATGTCAAAATCATTTAATTTCATCATCATATTTGGAATCACCATGATAAATGCATTATAATATAAAAGTACAAACATGCCCTAGTATTAGTTCAGTAATTCCTGAGATAAGATTTTGAAACTTGAGAAAGGTTGAAGGCATGGAGTACTAGTCGGTCACACCCGCACCGTTGTACACTGGCCACAGGCATACAATGAAACATGATCTAAACACTTTAATTATTAATTATATTCAAATTTCAGACCACTTCCTGCTAGTTTCTCCTCAATCAGTGAGTTCATAGCCTCGTTCTGAGCCACCGTGAAATGATTCCTCCAATCCCCGACTTTCCCTGCGGTAAAGAAGATTTTTTACCAAAACTAATTAGTATTGAATATCGGGATACTCAAATTAAAATCCATACACCCTCTATGGAAGACATGACCTTAATAGTATGTATATTTCAAATGGTGATCCCATTTGAAATCGAAACTCCAATGTTAAGGTAATGTCTTCGATGGGGTGTGTTGATTTCAAATGGAATAGCCCAACGTTTCCATCAGCCAGACGAGAATCACTGTAACCAGAGAATAAGGTTTCTTAAAAGAGTAATAAATAGAAATAACAACAGTTGCTTAAATAAAGCTCCCTAACAAACAAGGATATATGAGTTGTTTTGCCTGAGTTCAACCTACCAAAATAGCTGTAAAAAGCGGATACTTCCGCAAAGCGGATACTTTTGCATATAAGATACTTTCGCATCGCGGACACTTTTGCATAGGGGATACTTGCGCATAGCGGATATTTCCGCATAGTTTCAGGAAATATGTTTATTTATTGACGTAAAACTTTCATTGTTATAAAAATGACCATAACCTACCATTCACAAAATATAACCAGTCCCTAAACGACCGCCCCAAAAAATATAAGATCTAAAAAACAGACCTTTTTTTAAATTTTCAAACCAAATGTAATACTTTTGATAAAGAAGAAAAAAGAGTGTCAAAAATATAGAATTTAGCAATTCTCTAAATTGTAAGTGTTTTAGTGTCCCTCTTTTAATGTTCTTAATATTAAGACAGTTACATTATATGGCGTGCGATATTTTCACTCCCAGTCCTAATATTAAGTTTCGTGGTGTGCGAACTTTGAAAATTAACTACTAGTATTCCATTTGTAATCCGTACACCCCATTGGAAGACATTACCTTAAACTTCCCCACAGGGAGTATTCATTTCATATGTTTTGTTTTTGCATGGGTGACTTCAATATGAATTCAAAACCCCCTGTGTGGAAGATTAACGCTTTCAACGTGACAGACGGCAGACGACATTACAACATTTCACAAAATGTTCAAAACATGTATAAATTATTGAATGTCATTACTTTATATCGAATCACCATGAGAATCGCGTTGAAATAAATACAAATGTCTAGTATTGGTTCAGTAATCTTTGAGATAGACATTGAAAGTTGGGAATGGTTTCTGACAAATTTGTTTTGTATGGTAACACTAATAGAAAGTGCTACGGTCATGTCGTCCATAGGGGATATGTAGATTCAACTGAAATAGCCTTATACCTTTTCTCATGAATGACACCGGTTTCTGCTCGTCGTTCTGAGTTGCTTCTTCTGTTTCGGTTTTAAACCTTTTAATCCTTTTAATAAAGGCATCGGGGTTGCACATGGGACTTTTCTTCATGTTTTCAAATGTGCAGTGATCAACAATTCCATCAATGACGTCATCCGTGAAGGAATATCCAAGAAACTTGGCCGCCCGTTCTACGGAACCTCTAAGATCCTAATAAAATTGTAATGATGATAAATTAAAATAATAAACATTTCGAACTCCGAGAAGATTTGGTAGTAGCACCACACTACATGTAGAGCAACATTTGATTAATGCAGACCAATACAATGGACTAGGATATTAAAGAAATATTGCAATGAGGATCATGGTTCAAAGTATAGGCCCGCCTCGATCTCGAAAATTAGAGAATAAAGGTATTGTTTTTAGACCGACTCGTGTTATATTGTCTGACATAAATGCGGACGATAGTATTATTTTAAGTAGAACAACAACGCCGGAGGCGGAGTTGTTTTACGCAAAAATAATAATACCGAACGCATTTATGTCAGACAATATGACACGGGTACGGTCTAAAAACAATACCTTTATTCTCATTCTTAAACAATCATACTTTAGACATTTATCAAAGAAATAAGTACATTTTATTGTCCACATTTGATAACTTTGACCCCTGCTAGGAAACATTCCATCCAATCCCATTCGATGAGTACACAATGTGTAAGCGTCGCGGCGCCGGCATAAGCGCAGGAAAGGCGCCAAAGACAAACAGCAGAAGTGCGCGTTATGGAGCAAATCATTCGGCATTGTGAATGTCGGACGCACTGTTAAATCGTAAGCCCCAACTTCCCGTGTTCATTTGTCTCATCTTAATGTCGCCGATTTATCTGAGAACCAATGGGATTGCTTAAACTCTCTTAGCTGTTGAAGAATAGTTGATTTATATACCAATTAAATACATTGTTATCATTGAATTGGTTAAAAGACCATTTTAAATACACTTAGAAAAGTTCCATGAAGGTACACGACTGATTGACAATATTTATTCTCTTTGACGAATTGAGAAAACAATATTTTAGACCAAACCTAATATAATAGCAACGACTGATTCCTGCTATACTTTTTACCGTTCTGCTGCCAACGTAGAATAGACCCAAAATATCATCGATTTCCGAATTTGGAAACTTCCCTTGAATATTTTGACAGCGTATTTTACATGACGCTTTGTATTTGTCGGCTGAATAAATTATATCTTTAATGTGTTCTTCGCCAATCAGGGAACAATGGAGCGCTTTCTAAGCCGCACGACAACAGATACTAATGTATAAAAACAAATCTTATAAAAACTCTCAAAGGTCGACAGTGTCAATCACCTCGTTAATTACCGGGTGTTCATAACGAAATCGCTCGCCGTATACTATTATTACGTTTCATCATTCGGGGAGATTCGGGTAACCGTAATGCAAACCAGGTCGCGGATCACTTACTTCGTCAACCGTGAGGTGTGACGTCATCAAAAATGACTGTTCTCGGGCATAGTTTTTTTTTAATGACGTCAAATTGAAATTGAAGGCATAGCGTGATTATCATCTCACTGTTAACCAATCAAATGACAAGAATCAATATAATGGGGTAATTAGTAATAATTATCTCGGTGTTTATTGCCATAGCTCTCAATAAATTCAGAGTTGTGAAATGTTAGACTTTTCAATGACTTGCAATTTTATCCAATAAATTACCATAAATTGGATGACTTGATCCCATTGAATAAACACAAACACACACCCCACACAAAAACCACAACATTGAAATGACTGAAGTCACTCAAGTTGTATGCGACTTGAAACTTGAGAGATAGAGACTTGGGCACAGCACTGCATACATTGCCTGGTAGGGTTAGTTTATATCACATCCCCCTGTATCTAGTGATGAGTCCCAAATAAAACCTGGATCTCGGACTAATAAATTGTGACAGGTGCTTTGATATAGCACCGCCATATTTGTGGGACCGGTTACCACTTTCATTTCGTCGCGCCATGTCTTTACCAAAATTCAAATCAAAACTGAAAACACACCTTTTTAATGTGCGATATACCGTATGACATTTTGTTTGCTGCAATCAACTCTTGCCAGTGTTTTTCTATTTTGTGCGTTCATAAATTGGATTTTTGTGTATTTCCGTGTTCTAGATAATTGGTTTTTAATGTTCGTGATGATAAAATGAGTTTTCTTAAATGGGCAGTTCCGTAATTAGGTAACCCAAATTGAAGAAATTGAAAAAATTGAAAATCGTCGATATAACCTAATTTATGTATCATATCAAAGGTTATGGGTTGTAGTTTCATGATATAATTTGGAATTTGATCTAACATTCTCGGTTTGGCTGATTTTGAGGTTGTCGCGGACGTACAGGGCATTTTTTAGTAGAAATCGCACCATGGAAGTGCAATTATTTCCATGAATGAACTAAGGCAAGTATTACAAATTGATACAATCAATACAACAATGAACATGTGTTATGTATCATATAAAAAAGTTACTTAAAATGACCAAAATATTTAAGAATTATGCTTTTTGGATTAAATTTGGTACCTTCTGTTGCGGACGTACACTTCCCAAAAGCTGCTACTTTTAAACACTCTGTTCAATACTTTGGTAATGTTGGAAACCAATGAAGTAAGTATTTTTCTAAAGCTGATGATTCATACTTAATGTTTAAAACTTATTTTGTTCTGTATCTGTTTACATATTTAATACATGGTCTCTTGAAGTGTCGCGGACGTACATCTGTGAATTATTTCACAGATGTACGTCCGACACACTAATATGTACGTCCGCGACGGATGAACATCAGTCAATTTTAACTTAAAGATAAAGGTTCTGATAATTTTCTCTGTTTGCTTTCTTTAGGTTTGTCCCTCTTACAAACAAAACAATATTAGTTTTCATTACAGACCTGAACACTTCAGAGAACTTTTGATAGGAATACAGGTGTACTGAAAAAATCACTTTCTCTGCGTACGTCCGCGACGGAGGGTTTTCACGCCATATCTCATTAACCGAAAATGGTACAGCAAAGGAATTTTCAGGTTTTATACTCCTACTAGAGATACTTGAAACCCAGGTGTTAATAATCAAGCAACTGGTATAGTTTAGATTTTGCAAGCCCTCAAAGTGTCTGAATTCTCTGAAATGTACGTCCGTAACTACGGAACTGCCCATATGTAAATTATGCTCTGTTCTAGTTTTTAACTCGATGTTCTTTTTAATCCTACTGGTACATTTTTGTAAATATGTGTGTGCTTGTAAATATTTGTATTGTACAGCGCCTCGACACTGTTGTATTATGACCTTTACAAGCGTAATTTATCATTTATTATTATTTATTACAATAAATGGAAGCTATACATAAATGCTAGGTGAGGATGGTCGGTGGTGACGATGACGACGACGACGACGATAATAAAAATGATGAATAATGATGCTTTACTTACTCTCTTCATGTCTTCAAATTTCAAAAACAACACATTGGGTTCGTGCCGTCTGCTCCAGAAATACAGGAAATGATCCCACCATGGTCCACAGTATACTAAGAAAAAAAGGGAAATGTTAATATTTTCTTTTCATCTCAAATTAAATGTGTCTTGTCTTGCCCCATCTTGCGATATATATTGTATGTTTGATGCATTATTGTATTGTATCTCTCACCTTATCATCCTTTCCTTTTTAAAGGCATTTTTATTTGTCTTGTTTTGTCTTGCGTATTCTTGTCTTGCCTTTTATTTTATCAAATTTATTTTATGTTTGTATTTTTTGTAATGTATTTTCCTCCAAGCAAGAGTTTTATTAGCACAGTAACTTTTCTTTACAGCATATTATACATTCTTATAAATACAAACAATTAACATTCTCAATACACGAGTTACTAGTTCATTATAGTTGTTAATTTATATCAAAATATAATCATTCAAATATATGTACATATATCATTACTGACCAGCTTAGAGAAATCACCACGTGATCATAATGTAAACATTGACATGAGAAACAACCCCTAATGTTATGAGAAAGTTTCTGGTCCAGCAACAACAAAAAATGAGTCCGGTTTTGATCAGGAAAAGATCTACGATTACCAATTATGTTATGTAAGAAAAATAAGCACATCCGTTTAGTGTTTGTCTTCACATCGAAGATATCCCTATACACTTGGTCATATCATTTGTAAATTAAGACAACTGAAGTTCACGATCACATGAATGTTATTTTGAATTCATTTTCTACATAGTTCATATTCTTACTACGTTTAGAGGCATATACAATTGTTTCGCCTCGTATTTCTAATAATAGCATTTCGAGAAAAAAAAACGTCTGGTCATCTATGATTATATTAAAAGATTCAGACAAAGTATTAGTAACCATGTCTAGATTATATATTATACCGGGTCGTTCAAAAATCACCGGGTCGTTCAAAAAATAGTTGATAGTTTTAGGTAACTTTTCAACTACATTTTATAGTTTCAGAGAATTTGTGTTTACTTAGTCTTGATCAGCAGTAAGTTTTGAAATTATCATGAACAAATGGTAAATTTAGCTTGGTTGGTTCTTAAGATATGGTTCTTTACAGAGAGCATGCACAACAACTGCCTTGTCCACGGGAGCGTCCTTTAGCATGTTTAGTAGAGATAGAATGCATAAAGTGGACTTACACACGATTGGTCACAAATTGTGATAAAAGGAGAAAAAGAAAAAAGGAGACATCTGAAACATCTGCCTGGTGCATGACATTACCTACCTACATGTACGTACCTACGTTTCTGTGTTAAATGTGAATGGCACTTAAGCACAGAGATTGGGATACTTTGTAAGGTCGGCTTTTTCAATTCTGAATCTAGAGCATGCTGTTTTGTTGAAGATAAAAACTAAATGACGCTCCCGTTTTGTGCATGCTTTATGTAATTAACCATATCTGAAGAAACGAACAAGCTAAACGCGCCCTTTGTTCAGGATAATTTCAAAATATACTGCTGATCAAAACTAAGTAAACACAATTTTTTTTTTTTTTAACCACCCGGTAGGGCGTTGATGATTTTAGAATGAAAGATATAATATTCATCCTCTATTAAAAGAGAGTTATTGAATTTCCATGTACCCTTTTCATGTTTAATATAATAATTTCTTAAATGTAATTGTGAGGAAGTCAGTATAATAATACACAATTGCTCACCCCTAATGGTTGACAATGGTGCCGCAAGTAGTTTCACGAGTACGTCACAAGTCTTGGCCAATCAGAAGGCCGAAACTACATGAGCGCAACTCTTAGCCAATCAGAAGGCTGAAACTACATGCGGGCTTACCTGGGCGATTGAGAGGAGAATTCGCTCTCTTTTCCTGAGTGCCTGTTTTGGAACGGTACCGTCGGGAAAATTGTCACATATTAAATCGACACAATCGTTTGTTACAAGTAAGAATTTGATAAATAAAACGACAAGGGATCAAATATATAAACCCTAGTTGACCAAAAGTAACATCTTGTGTTTCAAACGAGTGAAGTTCTTCAAGAAACAGGCGTAATAAATACGCAACGCAAAGCCAAGGTAAATGTTAGGCAAGTAAGCTTACCTTACGCTACCACAACAAGAATAACAATAATTAAACGCTACGCTAGCATATTCACAACGTTAGCATCGTCACATGGTTGGCAGTGGTGTTCTTTTCGATGTTTCAATTATGTATTGTAAACACCCGTGATCGCCGTTAGAATAAGACTGGTGAAGAAATCGCCGAATTCAGCAGTTTAGTGAGTTTGTTGACGCTACAACTTTTGTACACAATTGTGTATACCCGGTACCGAGATAGGGCTATGCTACTACTAGTACGTCGTGACGTCGTGATGTGAGGAGAAGGCAGGCTTTCAATGCATGCAATGGTTTGATACATGGTAGTGTGAACATTTTCACAGATGCTTTTTCAAATATTATATTGTGTATTCTATTGTATTGATGTTTAAGGCCTAGTAAAATTAACCCAGCTTGGAGCCTTTCTATAAATGTAAGGCCTTTACAATTTTATTTGCTAGTATAGTAATTGCGTGATTCATAACCTCTTGGACATGCACATGCGCGCGATATTCTGCGTAAACTACATCCTCATGTAATAATTGCATGTATGGTATAAATTGGCAGGCCTATAAGCCTACATGCATGTCTAGGTTATTGTGAGTCAGACTATTATTCAAGTAAAATCAGGTATAGGCTATGGATAAAGGATTGATACTAAACTTTGGCCTAGGCTGAGCAAATTTTATGTCCGGTACTGATCGCGTTCTGCGTTCGCACATCAAAGCTAACAAAACTGACAAAATGTTGGAACCAAATGATGAGGAACCCGAAAATGGCGCGGTTGAAAATCCTTCTATTCAAAACTTGGCCGAAAATAACGTTCAGCAAGAGGCGTCAAACAGTGAAACAAGTAGTAATATGGGGGGTGCACCAAAATTAGATAGATACACTCTTAGACTTGGCGATGGTCAAAACGCGGACTAATTTTTCACTGCTTTTGAGATCCATGATGTACGTGAAAGTTGGGATGGAAGTTCGTCTGTTCGTGGGTGCGAAGGTTGTCGCAATGTTTTGTAGGCAAGGCAAGGAATGCACAAAACACAATTTTAAACCTTAAAACCTTTAAACAATTTTGAAACCTTAAAAACCACAATTCTTATGGCGTTTCAATTGACACCGGAAGCTTATAGGCAACAGTTTAGAAATGCATCCAAGGGAGAAAGTGAAAGTGTGACAGCATTCATTCATAAGCTTAAACATAACTATGATTGCTGGATCAAGTATTCTGCCATCAAATCAGATGATGCGGAAGGCATTTCAAATATAATGATAAGGGAACAGATTTTGAAGAAAATACCTGGTGACATGAAAAAACACTTGCTGGATAAGGATGTTGTTGACATAAATGAATTGGCAAAAGAGGCTGAAAAATTTGCAAGTCATAGGGATGAGTACTGGAAGCGAAATCAAGGCCATAGACAAAATTAAATGAGTCATCAACGGCAACCAAAACAGTATCAAAATTCCTAACCACACGGATCTGTAGCCAATGGGGTGAACAGAAAAGGTAACAATGAAAGACCACAAAATGCATCACACAGACCAGATTTTTACAAAAATAGTGATAGTCAGGGAGCAAAACGTGGTGGTTACAATGGTGATAGTCGGGGAGCAAAAAGTGGTAAAAAAATACATCAAGTACTGGACAGGTATGTATAGATGTGAAGTGCCACAGACACAAAATGCTCAGAATCAGGTTGAGGATCCAAAACACATATTTATTGTGAATGGTACCGTTGAGGGTAAAGGTGTGGAAATATTCAGGGATTCTGGATGTGGGCATACAGCTGTACAAGCTAAATATGTTCCAAAAAATTGTTATGTGCCATGCAAATACATTTCATTGAGAGGCATAAACGGCATCATTAGTGCGCCACTAGCTAAAGTACATATCGATTGTGAAGGAGTATCTGGTACATTCACTGTTGCTGTACTAGAAGACATTACGCACGATGTTCTACTAGGTCAAGATATCGATTCTTGGGCAGACTGGATTAATGCGAAACCCATCATGATAATGACTAGGGCGCAGAAATCTAAAGAAATTGATAGTTTTGTACAGGGTGAGGCAAATTTACAAAAGTTTGTGAATCCTAAGGTACAGAGTAAAGAAAAAGTACAATGTACCACAAGAAAAATGAGCAGACAAAAGTGGTCAAGAAGAAAACTAAACGTGACAAAGAAGAAAATGTACTGCACTCTAATACAGTTACAAAATGATGATGACACATTGCAAGGTGTTAGAGAAGTTATAGTCGCAGAAAGTGACATCATAAATCCCAATACTTGTTTTTACAAGCGTGCTGGAATGAGAAAGTGGGTCCCTAAACATGCTAAAAGTAAACAAGAAAGACAGTCAGAGGAGCAAATTGTAGTTCCAAAGAAATATTGGCAGCAAATAATTTGTGTAGCTTATGACAAGGCAGGTCATATGGGAGTAAGAAAAACTACAGACAGAATTACCAGTCATTTCTTTTGGCCAGGTATCTTTGATGAAGTTAGAAAATACTGCCAAAGCTGCAAGGAATGCCAGAACAATGACAAGACAAAAATCAAGAATAAACAACCATTGAAACCGATGCAAGTAATTGATATTCCTTTCAAAAGAATAGGCATCGATATCGTGGGTCCTCTGCCGGTCACTGAAAAAGGTAATACATGCATGTTGACTGTAACAGACTATGCTACACGGTATCCCGAAGCTATTCCGTTACCAGATCAGAGAGCCACTATTGTGGCCAATGCGCTGATAACTGTGTTCTCGAAAGTAGGTCTACCGTCAGAAATTATTCATGACATGGGTACACATTTTTTGTCTAAAATAATAACTGAAATGTGCTCAAAATTAGGAATTCAACAAATTCCCACAACACCATACCACCAACAAATGAATGGGCTTGATGAAAGATTCCATGGTACATTGAAGCTCATGATCAAGTCATCGACAGAGGAACAGAAAGAAAATTGGGATGATCAAATACCGTTATTTCTTTTTGCCTAGGGAGGTACCGTGTGTATCCACAGGATACTCTCCTTTTCACTTGCTGTATGGAAGGATAGTACGGGGTCCATTGAGTTTGATAAAAGAAAATTGGTTAACTACTACAAATACAAAAACGCACGGGTGATCTGTGCGATATCCCGGCTGTTATTGTTTTATTTTATCTATCTTATCGTATCTTTTATATTTTCAAAATATTTCCCAGGAACATAGTTTAAACAGGTAAACATAAAACAAAATATTAACAATATTGAAGTTTCAAGTGTCATTTAGTTTATTTACCTGATATTGAAATGTTAAACCAGTTTGAACTTTCCGGAATAGAAATCTTCAAAGAATTCGTTCCAAGACTTGTACGAATTTAAAGCAGGGGTGCTACATGTGAAGTAAAAATACGACACGGCGACATCTTTAGGGTTCCTTGCAACATAGACTATCCTTGCCTTCTTTTGCATGATATCTGGTGGCAACAGATGGCCCGGTAAGTGAGTCTTTATGAGTCTTGGAGACTTCATCTTGCCAACAACTTCGTACATTGGAGGTATGTCAATGCCCTGAAAATACAAAATAACTCCATATCAGGTTGTAGTTAAAGCAGACACACGTAGGTTGAATAGAGTTCTTGGCCCTTAAACATGTATCGTAAAACTGTCCATAACGGGTTTTCACACGAAGATATGCTTGATACATGTTCAATTTAAGAAAGTAATCTCAAAATATAATGATTAAAGGAAAAGCAGTAATGACGGGAAAAGTTGCAATAGTTTCGGAGCAGTTTTATTTATACTCGATACATATGGAGACTGTATTGAGGCTCGATACGTTTTGAAAACGATTTTATTTTTTAAAGTTGAGGTTCGATAAAATAGACACTGAGGCTCGATATGGCACGATACCAGGGTCTTACCAGTAGTCACTAATACCCCGGGGAATTTTGACACACTAGGGTTATAATGTATATTTACATAGCGCACCATTTGTCATTCGCTATAATGGTATTATTGCTGCTCGATAAATACTCCCTTGCTGCACGATACGGGGCTCGATAAAAAACTCATCGAGTATAATGGAACTGTTCCCTTAGGTAATTGCGAGTGGATATTAAATAGTAGTAATCTCTTCGCCGTCTGAGTCTTGCAGCATATATTCAGTCCTTATGTTTAAGATATGTAATGCAATACACTTCGCAGAAGTAAAATATGAGGGTAAGGTTTTTGTTTGTACATGTAGGGCTCATACGATTTACATTTCGTGACACCGTGTTAAATTCAATAATGGCCCAAATGTCGGATTATTTTACCAAAGGTTTGTCCAAAATGTCAAATAAGTTTATTGGTGTGATTTTAGTGTACTTTATCATGTTTATAGAAAAAAGGACCAAAATGTCAAATAAGTTTATTGGTGTGATTTTAGTGTACTTTATAGAAAAAAGGACCGACTGATCGACCTTAACCTTGGTCCGCCCATAAGTAACAGTCTTGTTCTTTTTTTAAAATCCAAAAAAATGGGTCGGTCGGGGCCGTAGAACAGGATATATTTTCGTCGCCGCCTTATTGCCAATCAACTGACATTGATATAAACCTAATACAAAAAGTGCCGGACCAGGCGCTTTGATGTTAGCAAATCCAAAAGTAATGATCTGTACCACAAAATCTAAAATACATTTAATGAGCAATATTTCTTCTCCGTAGTTTGTTACCTTATTCATAAAAATCGAATACTTTTAAACATAATGATGATTTCGATAACCATCACTAACGACAACAAAGTTGCACGAGAATTGGTTTCCTATGGGATATCATTGTTTTGTATTGTCCACTGTGTGCTATCTGAATAAGTCAGGTATCTGGATGATGAGTAACAGCCATCTGTTTCTATGTACATATTTTCATTGCGTAATTTTAAGCAATGATACTCCCATAAAAACCCAAATGTTAGTACAATTATTTGTATTGGTAGTTGTGGTCATTGAATGAATCATAGCTTTGAAACTATACCCTCGATTTTTATAAATGATGTATCAAACTACGGAGACAAAATTTGCTCAATAAATTTACATCTCAGATTACCGTACTTATTATTGATTTTGGATTAGCCAAAATCAAAGCACCTTTCAGGGAATTTTTTGTGTTGGGTGTAATGTTTAAATACCTCCACGGATTTATACAAAGAAGTCTCCAAGAAAGGAACACGAATAAAACCAACTGTCTCATTAACCTTATCGATGTCACCATCATTGCAGATTGCTGACAAGATTTCTTGGGTCCACGTGGTACCTAACGAAAATAAATTACAGCGTCAATTTGTAATGTACCTGGACTGCATGCAGATAATACCGTTCTTGTACGTAGTAGGCATTCGTTATTGTACGCAACGACGTTATATTTCACATGATTCGTTGCAAAGAATATATTTATTTTTATTTATTTATTTATTTGAACATACGCTTTTAAAACAGCGGCACCCGTCTACCCGACGGTGCGTTCATATACAGAAAATCACAAGATTAATACACAATTAATACACAAATTACAAAGTTTTACCATGAGATAGATTACATATTATATACAGACACAAAGTCAATCGTACAAAACTGATCTGAAATTATGTCAGGCACACGTGGAAAATGGCACTATACATGATTACATGAACAGATATAATTCAATCGTCATTGTTTGCGCATTTCGTCTCTAATCGTGCCTTCCATGCACGCTTGGAGAAGGACTTACAGAATTTGTCAAATACATGATAAAAGTCATTAACATTGCTTATAAAGTGCTCAACAAAAGAAAGTCGTACACTTTGCTTAGGTCATTTAAAGTAACTTTCGATTATTTTTTTACCAAACAGGCTAGATAGACATTTGGATGAATCTTTTAGGCACATTTTGATATCAAACATAACACCTAACAACAAAGATAAACCCTAATTAGCACCATTTATAGAAAATAAGTCATTTTTCAAAAGTCACATTTTCAATACACTACGCGAAAGAAAACACCAATTGTTAACAAGCACATAATGCCCTTTATGTTCGGAATCAAATATCCCGCTCACTATTAAGTGTACGCCCAGTGCAGGGTAGTGTACACGGCTGCTCAGTGTGATTGATTGCCCACCGGTCAATCCTGGTTGATAACAGTGACACACACTGGGTGAACCTCGCACACACCCATTTTCCTCCCGTGTAGTAATTGAAAATGTGACTTTTGAAAAGTGACTAATTTTCTTTAAATGGCGCTAATCATGGTTTATCTTTGTTGCTAGGTGTTATGTTTGGTATCAAAATGTGCCTAAAGGATTCATCCAAATGTCTATCTAGCCTGTTTGGTAAGAAAACAATCAAAAGTTACTTTAATTGACCTAAACAAAGTGTACGACTTTCTTTTGTTGAGCACTTTATTACAAAATGTGGTGTATGTACTACCTGGCAATAATTTATATTTTACATCAAGATCGCTAGAGATAAATAGCACCCATACATCAATACCATTTAAGTCAATTAGAGCCTTTTCTAGATTATTATATTCATTAGTTCTTATAGCATTAAGTGACATGCAAGTGAAAAGAAAGTGTTTTGTATCCTCAATACCATTATTACATAATTGACAGGTGCCATCATTATCAGGGGTCCATTTACTCACTTTGTACTCTAATGGTGGTGTATTTGAACGAATCTTGAATTTCAGACAAGCCCCGTGAAAATCAATGTTATCTAACATGTCTCCATGCCTGGAGTGTACTTTTAAGTATTAAAATACTAAAATAATCGGTAAGAGAAGATTTGGATTTAACATCTTCTTCCCATTCAATGTTAGATATATTATTGATCGCGCGTTTAACTGAATTGGCCCAATGAGGATTCAATGGAGCTCTACCAGACTTCGCTGAATCAATGATGTCAATTAGGTCACACTTGTGCAAAATATTATGAATACAATACAAGAATTTGTATCGAAGTTTAATTGGCTCAATATCCAAACTTAGCATTGTGTTAATAAGTAATTTTGGCCAGCGATGTTATTGATTTACATATAAAACTTCGTGACGGTTTAATTTAGCAGATGTTAATGAAATGCAGTTGTACAATAAAGCTGGAGCTGGAATATAATTCAGTTTATTTATTTTGTATTCAATGATATATATACAATAACATAAATATTGACAAAATGTAGGTAATACTATTATTAATAAGTACAATGTGATAATCGATTAAATACATTGAGTTACAATATATAATTAATTATAGGTCAACTGTCGGGCATACATATATACACGATATAAGTGATATACATGCCATAATTATTACAGTGAAATCAGTCTAAAGGCCCTGTCACACCATAGCGTATGGCCTGAACGTTGCCTGAACGTATGCCGACGTATTCAAAAAATAACTCGAAAAGAGTCCAAGAACGTCCAAGAACGTCCAACTTCCCAACGAATTGCGTAGGAAAAGTCGACATCGGTGATGGGATGTACGTATCCATAGCGTATTAAACATATACATAGCGTATGACTAACGTATTGATAGCGTATCACTAACTTATAACAAACTTATGACAGCGTATCACAGCGTATCACAGCGTATCACAGCGTAAGCGATCGGCGAGCGTATGACCAACGTATGCTTAACGTATTCGTAGCGTATGTCTGCCGTGTTCGACGTATCCTCAGCGTATCCTCGGCGTACAACGAACACGTGACTTATGCCGCTGCAGAAATTGAGTTTCGTACACGGCGGGACAAGTGTTGCCAGTTCAAGTAAACGCAGCCTAGATGATAACTATTAAAATATCTAGAAGGGTAAATCTATAGGTCCAACCTATAACAGGGCTGTCAACTCTCCCGCATTAGGCGGGAGTCTCCCGCATAGACACTATTTCTCCCGCACTCCCGCCTAGCATATAAATTCTCCCGCCTCAACAAAATTACCTCAATTAAAATGTTTATCAACACCTTAGCCCCCCCCCCCCCCCACCACTTTTGCTGGCGGAAAAAATGTGTGCATGTGTTACGACTTTTTTTTGAGTCTGTATCTCTCCCTCCCAGCAAATCCCAAAAGTTGACAGCCCTGCAGAAATTATCATTTAGTTACAGCATAAACTGTTATGCTTCAACTTACTCTTGGGTCCGGTCAGGTGTAAGATTTAGCGTAAATTATCCGCAATTTACTAGCTCAGTAGCTTACCCCGGTGTGGTGCTCTCAAAATGTTGGGTTACGCCTCAGTTACTAGCGAGGTATCGCTTTTCTTCAGCTACTCACCATTGGTGCACTCGGCCGCATATGTTCGAACATTTGAATTAATTAATTACTTCTTTAATTGTTAATATTATATTATATTATTATTTTAAAACTATAAAAATACTAAACAAAACGTGAATTTATACCTGTTTTTGCATACGTCACAACGAATACGTCATCAGAGCGCGCTTCCCATGTCTTCATTGCAGAAACCGTAGAGGGCGGTATAAGAGTCGTGGGAAATGGCTGACCGTCAATTATGTACATATTCACTTTCCCATTAGGTAGGCTTTCAAAGTCCATCATACCGCCGGACTCAATAAACTTGTGTACTGAGTTGAGTTTCATATATAAATCAAAACAAAACAATATAGAAAGTTCTGGTAACATTTTGTTTAACGATTTTCAGCGAAGAAGTAACAATCACGGATTTACAGTATTATTGGTAATGACTTGGGTCAAAAAGTGTGATTTTTTGTTGTTACAATCTGTAATATGTCATATGAAGGGTTTTTTCTGTCTAAATTGGAGCTTTCGTTATCAAGTTATGTTATATGGCAAACCTACTGATGACATGCCAAATTCGACCTTGGCCTCATTTCATGTTCAGAGACCTGTCCTATAATCATCATACAGTGAGGAATAGAACGTAATAATCAAAATGATAATGATATTTTGCTTCTATCCAAAGTGAAAATGTAAGACACAATAAAAGAAGTGATACACCGTCGATCGTTCTCTAATTAGAATAATACTTACGCATTTCTTTTCCTAAAAACTGATCCATTGTATGTACCACGGCTTAAAAACGAAGTCCACAAATATATCACGAAACAAATTATGTATTGACCGAAATGTCCGCGTAACGTTTAAATATACAGTGGCCTATTTATGGCAAAAAGTATTGAACTTTAAGGAAACTACAAGAATGTAAATATGGACTATCCCATTATATAAGATAAAGTAGGCTCTGTGTACTATTCTAGATGGGTTTATTTACTTTAATTCAACATGGACTTTGGTCACACAGTTATTTATCATCTTACAACTAATAATTGTGGGTAACTCAAAGATGTACCCAATCATATCATGGAAACTTCCATGATCATATTAATGTCGACAAGTTTCATTTAGAGGTATTAGTATAGTACTCAAAAATCTTCTTCGAATATGACAACATTAAGGACACAACCCTTGGAAACAACTTTTAAGTAGTGTCCCCGTGTTGTGTCCTTAATTTTGTTAATTTCTTCAATAAAAGTTAAGTGAAAGCCGTGTTTTAGCATCATACCGGGTGGTTCAAAAAAAAGTTGACCCAAGTTCAAAGTAATTTTTCAACCACATTTAAAGTTTCAGATAATTTCTGTTTGCTTAGTCTTAATCATCAGTCAGTTTTGAAATTATCCTGATAAGATGGTACATTTATCTTGG
Organism: Ophiura sarsii; assembly: GCA_035610835.1. Lineage (NCBI taxonomy): Eukaryota > Metazoa > Echinodermata > Ophiuroidea > Amphilepidida > Ophiuridae > Ophiura > Ophiura sarsii. Next base: position 28,090,950 of record CM069447.1, read on the forward strand.
TTGGTTCTTCAGATATGGTTCATTACAGAAAGCTTGCACACAGCTGCCTTGGCCACGGGAGCGTCCTTTAGTAGAGATGGAATGCACAAAGTGGACTTACACACGATTGGTCACAAATTGTAAAAATAGGAGAAAAAGAAACAAGGAGACATCTGAGACATCTGTCTGGTGCTTGGCATTACCTACCTATACGTATCTACGTTTCTTTGTTGAATGTGAATGGCACATAAGCATAGAGATTGGAATACTTTGTCAGTGCGGGCTTTTCAATTCTGAAACTAGAGCATGCTGTTTTGGTTAAGACAAAAACTAAATAACGCTCCCGTGGACAAGTCAGTTTTGTACAAGTTTTCTGTAATGAACCATATCTGAAGAACCAATCAAGCTAAACGTGCCATCTTTTCAGGATAATTTCAAAACTTACTGCTGATTAAGACTAAGCAAACAGAAATTATCTGAAACTTTAAATGTGGTTGAAAAATTACTTTGAACTTGGGTCAACTTTTTTTTGAACCACCGGTATAAGAATTTTATTACGACTTATATAATTATTTTAAGTAATACTCATGACGGGTATAGATCGTGACTAGTTTGAGGGGAGTCAAAGGATTGTTTTGATTCCCTTCTGCAAATATTCAACTGTTCCACAAAATATAACCCGATATTTGTTTGTTTTGGATTTGCTCCCATCCCCACAGAGTATTGAACGTTTAGTTTTTGACTGGAATTGTTTTATCTAACGTTTGGTTGCGTATCTGTTGGTGAAATCTGAAATCCGCTTGTTTTAGAGATTATATGTTGAATCCCTATTATATAATACTCATATCCTTTATGCAGCAACGGGTGTCCACCACTGACAAATTAATACTCACATTCCATTACTGTTACTGTGATCTTATATTTTCATTAAGCATATATATAATATGTATCACTTAGTAGCTATAAATAGATCAAATGCTTTAATCTGATTGGTAATGAGACAATTTAGCAACAACGCAATACAAGTAATCAGTGTTGTTTGCAGAATAACCGGTCTGATTGAGTAAATCGAGATTTGGGTTGATCTATTATCATTTTTAGGGGTTGATGATGGTGGTAGACGAGTGAAGATTGTGTGGCCGTAGCCTAGGTTTTGGTTTATGGATGCGAAAGGAGGGGAGGGCTAGGGGATAGGTTGATATTTCTTTTTGTTGGTTCCCAGGGTCGGGTTGGTAGTTCCCAGTGATTTTGGTTTCAAGTTGTTTAAGTACTCAATGTCGGGGTTTGGTAGGGTTTGGTAAATAGAAGGGGTGAGTTGACAAAATATCGTTTTTGGTGATTCCCCGAGTCATTTTGGCGGATCCCTATGTCATTTTGGAGGTTCTTAGTGTTTTGGGTTCCGATTTATTCCTGTTCCTGCATTTGGTTATCGTTATCTTGCTCTTGTCTTGTCTTGCACCGTCTTGTGTCTTATCTTATCGTATATCATATCTTTTTCAAGTATTTTCATAGAAAATAGTTTGTATTAACACAGACTTTTAAAATCATGCGGAAATATCTACATAACCATTGAGTGTATACCTGATTTTTTTTTTAAATATGACATTTGTATTAAACTTACCATTTCCAGAATAAAAATCATCAAAGAATTCGCTCCACGACTTGTAAGAGCTAAAAGATGGGTTGCTATTCGTAAAGTAAAAATACGACACGGCAACATCTTTAGGGTTCCTTGCAACATAGACTATCTTTGCTTTCTTTTGCATGATATCTGGTGGCAACATATGGCCCGGTAAATGGGACTTTATGAGTCTTGGAGACGTCATCTTGCCAATAACTCCGTACATTGGAGGAATGTAGACGCCCTGAAACTACAACATAACGCAATAGTAATTTGTAGGTAAAGCAGACACACGTATGCAACCATTTCTTGTGCATTTCACAATTATTTATATCACAACTGCAGCACGGTTGAATGAAAAGTAACAAAGCAATATTAAACATAAACGTCGCCTCAGAGCCATTTAAATAATAAAAATTTAAAAAAATGGAAATTGTAATTTCTTTTGCCGCGGATTATGCTTTAATTTAATGGATGGCCAGGTCCATCTTTTGAGTAGTGGATATTGGCGCAGCCGATTAAACTCTGATTTATTGTTTTTTTGGTTGAGGGTAATGTATTTTATAAAGACAATACGAATTAAAGGTAGATGTTCCGATTTTCAACTTGAAGTTTTCTATTCTACATGAAAGGTCATCCTTTAAAATGTCGTGTTCCAAAGTTTGAGTTGCATAGCTCTAATGGTTCATAGCTCTAATGGTTTTAAACGCACAAGATGCTGTGAACTGTACCCAATGAGTAGTACACAAACACAAACTATATCGGTGGTTACCACCATTCGCGGTAATTCGACGTTATTTCATCGATTTCTCCGTAATTATACCGATTTAGGCCGTCAAATTTCAGTATGATGATGAGAAAAATACGAGCTTTCATATGATATGAAAATCTCCGTATGTTTGAAATAATTCTGTGTTACGAAAATGTGATCGGGTCATCTACCTTTAAATACAAAGTATTTTTTAAAAGAAACCTAATAATCAATCAATTTACTTTATTATTGCCCAATGATGTTCACTTGATATTTAAAGAAAATGAAAAGTAAACATCTTATTTCGTATTTAAACGAATTCAATTTTATGAAAACATTTGACATTTTTAATACGAGTGCAATGCATTATGAGTTTAAACCTTTCCAAATCTGGGAATGTCTATTTGGTAATCGTTGCGTGGATCCCTATGGTCATTGATTATAAAGAACTCAAAAAAATGTCCTATAGAGTGACTTCCAGTTATTTTTTTGGACCAAACAGGCTAGATAGACATTTGGATGAATCTTTTTGGCCCAATTTGGTGCCAACAATTTGCCACAAAACAGCAAAGATAAGCAATGAGTAGCATCAGTTGAATACCGTATGCGAATTTGGAAACGTCGCGAATTTTCTTCATTATGGCTTATCAAATTTGGTACCAAATTGTGCCAAAAAAGATTCATCCAAATGTCTATCTAGCCTGTTTGTTAACAAAAGTAAATCTATAAGGCATAAACAAAGTGTATGATTTTCTTTTGTTGAGGTCTTTATGACTAGTATCAACAGAGATAAATGAAAATATAATACGGTATAAATTGTAATTAATATTCTTTAAAATACATGTACCTCCATGGATTTATACATAGAAGCCTCCATGAAAGGAACTCGAATAAACGATTCAGTCTCATTAACTTTATCGATGTCACCATCATTGCAGATTGCAGACAAGATTTCTTGAGTCCATGTGGTGCCTAATATAAAGAATAGGAAAAGGTGTAATTCGAGATCCAGTTTCTGGACTGTACTAGTATCGTCCGATACTGGAACACCCAATATCGTTCGATACTGGTACAAAGTCAGTATTACAGTATCGGACGATACTGGCACATATTAAATATTTAAGTATCTGGCGATACTGGAACACAATTATGTATCAGAATCGTTCAATACCGCCCGATACTAGAAGATAAAAAAAGTTTCCAGTATCGTTCGATACTAGTATACAAGTATTTGGGACCTATAGTACACTTTTTCCAAAGGATAATGTTCCTAAAGTAATTAATGGGCTATTCCATTTGAAATCCATGGAACACATTACATTAATCTTCTCCACAGGGAGTATATGATTCAAATTGAGTCACCCATGCAGGTAATCCAGGCAGTCCAAGATACTGGTATACCAGTATCTTTCAATAATGGCACATAAAAGTTATCAGTCGATACTGGTACGATTTTACTGTTCCAGTATCGGTCGATACTGGAACACCAAATTGTGTTCCAGTATCGAGCGATACTGGAACGCTTTTATGTTACAGTATCGGGCGATATTGTGACACGTGATACCAGTAAGATTTGTCCCAGTATTGAACGATACTGATATATAATTATGTTCCAGTATCGCCCGATACTCGCCTGATACTGGAACCTTTTATATGGGCTAGTAGTTTAAAGACATTTAGCGGGATACCCTCGCTACGCTAGGGTCCCCACTTAGATGGGCAAATGAGATTCATGAGTTGTAACTTGAGTTCATTTGCTGGAAAACTTGAATTCATGCATGAGTTGTATATAAACTCCGGAGGAATATAAATATAAAACGCGGCGCAGGCGGTATGTGAAACTCGGCACCTTGTCTAAAAACCCGCCAAAATGGGCACCAATCTGCAGGTTCCGTACTTAAAGCAACCCCTTAATGTCCGCAGTTGTAATGTATTAAGGAACCACATTATGTTTAACATGTTAAATTACCTCATGGCTCTCCCATGCGTTATACCAATATATGTTTATAAATCAATGGTTATGCCACATTACTTTATTAACCCCCTACCTCTGAAACCCCCTACAACCCCACACCCCCCCCCCCCCCCCACCCGTTGATGTAGTAGCCCCCACCCAGCGGTACGTATACCACATCACTATAATCATAACCCTCCTAAACAATTTCCCGTGGCACTTTATCAACCCCTACCTCTCAAACGGCATTACTTCATTAACCCTCGCCCCCCCCCCCCTCCACCACACCGCAGCCAAAAACGAAAGTAAAGAAATCAACCAGGTTGCATTATTAACCCCCACAAACGCTTCACCATTTCCCTTGGTTTTACCCCCACCCGACCCCAAATACATACCCTAATAGGCCTTTTACCATTTCCCGTTTAGCTTATATGCGCCATGTGTAGGAGTGCGTTTAGTGCCGCGGCAGTGAGCCCTTGCGCAAACATGCACGTGACGCGTTACCACGGTATGATTACGCGGTAATACATGCAACGCACAATATCGTACAATTCAAGTGGCATTTTTGAGCCAAATCCGAGTGGTTTTTGGGGCTGTTTTTGGAGCCAACTGTTAACCAATTTCACTGGAATATACTTTATCACACCGTTATTTCCGCTATATTTCTTGCAAAGTAGGCGACACTCTGATCCAAACTAACGGATAACTAAGGATAACAAACACACCCCCACATCCCCCCTCCCACCCCAACACACCCCCACACATCGTTTCCAGATTTATAGTAAGAATACAAGGATTACAGCGCAACGCTCTGCGTCACGCGTCATATGAGGTTTCACACCACCAAATACATCTCCCATAGGTTTACACGTGAAATGCACAATTTTAAAATGGATATTTCTCGACGTTATAGGAAACTGGTATCTTAAAATTTGGTTTAAATTATTGAATACCCAGCTACTTCGAGATTCAAGCAGCATTTCCAAAGTAATGGGCTCACAGAAACATATCAGTCTGCCTACAAATCATCTCATAGCACAGAAACGGCCCTTCTTAAGGTCAAAAATGACATGTTGGGTGAACTTGACAAAGGTAGAGTAATTATGCTTGTTCTTTTAGATCTCTCCGCTGCATTCGATACAATTGATCATGCTATTTTAGTTAAACGAATGGAGACGGAATTTGGAATTGCAGGTTCTGCCAAAAATTGGCTTGAAAGTTACCTTCAAGATCGTAGTAACAGGGTTAGTATCCTTGGTGAATATTCAGAAAACGTCCCGCTCAAGTACGGTGTTCCTCAGGGATCCGTCGCAGGTCCACCTATTTTTACAGTCTATGCTCAACCGGTGGCTTCAGTCTATCATCAGACGTTTCGGGGTACCGTATCATATCTACGCTGATGATACCCAGCTATATATTAGTTTCGATTATAAGTCAAAGGTGGACATTGCTTCTGCTCAGCTTAGGCTTACTAAATGCATTGCAGAAATTCGACCATGGATGCATGCTAATAAGCTGAAGCTCAATGATTCAAAAACTGAGCTGTTCCTGATTTCGTCTCCTAGGCATGTTGAAGCAGTGTCTAACCTGGACATTAATTTGAAAATAGGTGGATCTGTGATCGCCCCTTCTTCTTGTATTACGAATCTTGGTATCGTACAGTATGAAACAACATGTAAATAAGCTATGTCGTACTGTTAATTTCCATATACGTAATCTTTGGAGGATAAGACGATTTATTGATAGAACAACCTGTGCACATGCAGTAAGATCTTTGATCCTCTCGACTATGGCAATTCTTTGCTTGGTGGCCTGTCAAAATCAGATATGCAACGTCTCCAACGGCTTCAAAACCGCGCTGCACGCCTTGTCTATCATGTTGATAGGCGCACTAGCGCTGCACCTTTGATTCGTGAGCTGCATTGGTTGCCGGTCCAGCAGAGAGTTGATTTTAAGATCTTAGTGCATGTGTACAATTGTATACAAGGTTCATCTCCACAATATTTGCAAGATCACATTTGTTTGTATACACCAGGGCATGCCGGTCTTAGGTCAACTCAAGATACAACCCGTCTTGTGACCCCTTCCACCAACAGAACCTATGGGGATAAATGTTTTTCTGTTTTAGGACCCAATTTATGGAATATGTTACCTAGGTCTCTTCGTGAAGCAAACAGTGTGAAAAAGTTCAAGAAACTTCTTAAAACTCACCTTTTTCCTAAACATTAGTTCACTTCCTGGCCTACTGGGGTTTTTAAAATTATATATCACTTTGTCAATTCATTCGTATTTTTAAACATTTTGTAACTGATTATTGTGTAAATTATGTAATACTTTTTATACAAAACTGTGGTGCTTTGCTCTAATGCATCTTTTATATCATATTTTTAAAGTTTTTGATGTTATTTTGTTGTTATATAATTGTATGCCATTTTTTGATGTCTGTTATTTGTACAAATTTCAATTTAAAGATGAAAACCATGACTACTAACTCAACAACTCATATATGGGGGGGGGGGGGGGGTAACCGGCATTTTTTTGAGCCTTTTCAAAAAGTACGAGTTGGGTTTTCCTGGTCACACGCAATTGTTGATTTAGATGATGGCGTCAGCTACCGGAAATGACCTGAACACAAATGTCTCTGTTAAAATATTAAAAAATCATCATTGCATCAAAAAAAAATTGACCTGAAGAATGGTGATGTGTCTGTCAAATATCACACTATATTAATTTCGCCATAACATGTAATAAATACCCTAATTTTAAATTTAAATTTAGAATAGGTCTCCCGTTTCGGCATAGAAACGGGCCGGTTTTGGAATATTGCCTCAAAGGGGGCAGGACCAGACGTGATTTAGTGGTGCGAAACCATGACACGCAAGTCGCTTTGCAACGCGAACAACCGGGATAACGCTGGTAGAGAGAATATAAACAAAGAAAGGGATAATAATGTCTTCCATATGGATTTCAATTGGAATGAATTATAAGTGTTACTTACTAAACAATATGTTTGAAGAAAAACATTTGAAGTGAATTATAATTACAAGTCTTTCATTGTTAATATTTGTGGTGCGATCTGTGAAAACCCGTCGGATGTAGCAACATGTGAAACAGCCGTGCTTCCATAGCGGTGTATGGATTTCAATTGGAATACATTATATGTGTTACTTACTAAATAATATCTTTGAAGAAAAACATTTGAAATAAGTAATTACAAGTCTTTCATTGTTAATATTACTCATTTTTAAAATAATATATAAATACAAAACAAAAAGTGAATTCATACCTGCTTTTGCGTACGAGGGCGGTATCAGAGCAGTGGGAAACGGTAGGCCGTCAATTGTGTGCATGTTCACTTTCCCCTCAGGCAGGCTTTGAAACTCCATCATTCCGCCGGACTCCATAAACTGTTGTACTGAGTTGAGTTTCATATATGAATCAAAGCAAAACAATAAACAAAGTTCTGGTAACATTTCGTTTCACGATTTTCAGCAAGGAGTAACAATCACGGAGTTACGGCATAAACCAACAGTAAATCATGTTTAGTAATCTTAAAGTGTCATAATAGGTTTTTTTCTGTGTAATTTGGAGCTTTCGTTATCAAGTTATGGGAAATGTACTGAAGCATATCCAGTGGCGTACCCAGCTTTTGGAAACTGGGGGGGGGGGGGGGGGGGGGGGGCACGACCATAGTTGTACCGACGAAAGGCATGATGTACCCACAATTGTTTTACTAACTCCCAAAAAAATCGTAAAACTTGCTCATTTATTTTAGGGGGGGGGGGGGGGGGGTAGTGATGAAGTTGGAACCCCCTCTTGGGTACGCCACTGAGCATATCAAAGTCAGCTTGGCCTCATTTCAGTCATGTTCAGAGACCCTGCACTAAATCATTTACACATTGACACATCGATTTTTATTTCTACGCGCTAAAAAAGTAATCCAAGCGTACGATCGCGATATGGCCACACGCACCCCGTTTTGGTCGCTCGTCACGCATATGTGCCACAGTTCGCTTGTTGCCTTCAATGCGCGCCTGTGTCATTCAAACTATAGAATCGTTATTCATTGAAGAATAGAACATAATAAATAAAATTGATAATGATCTATTGGTTCGATCCGAAGTGAAAATGTTTCGTTTCAACGTCAGACACAATAAAACAAGTGATACACGTCGATTGTTCTCTAATCAGAATAATTGATACTTACGCATTTGTTTTCCTAAAAACTGCTCCATTGTATGTACCACGGCTAAAAAAATGAAGTCCACAAACATATCACGAAACAAATATGGATCGACTAAGTATCCGCGTAACGGATGCACCGTTTGAATATACAGTATTGGCAAGCAGTGTTGAACATAAGGAACGGAAACTACTAGAGAGTAAATATGTACCAAACATTGTACTCTATCCCATTCTATAAGATACACGAACTTTGCCCTCCTGCCCAGTGTATTATTCTTGGTGAATTTAATTCAACATAAGCTTTGGTTACACACGGTTATATTATTTCATCTTACAACTAACAATTATGGGTAACTCAAAGGTGCACCTAATCATAATTATTATTGTCGAAAATATTCAATTTAGAGTTATTAGTAAAGTACGCAAAATTCTCCTTCGAATTTGACGAAATTAAGGACATAACTCGGGAACACTTTCCACGCGGCTATTAGTTTAACCATATTCAAAACAGATTTTTCTGAACAAATACTAGGCATGTTTGTACTTATTTCAATGCATTTCACATGGTGATTCCAAATATGGTTATGAAATTTAAAATTGTTGACATATTCGAGTTATTTTGTGACATTTTGGAATGTCGGCTGCAGCTGCCTGCCGCGTGGAAAGTGTTTTAATTGAAGAAAGTGAAGTTAAAGGCATATTATGTGATCTTTCCAGGGGGCGCCTTCTACCCATGATTTTTTTTATAAAGTAGATTTTCCTGCAGATTTACATTTCTGATCATAAATTATGAATATATTCTGATTTACAGAGCGATACAATTCGTAATTACAAAATCGGGGATTTTAGAGTGAAAATAGAGTGAAAATAAACTGTTCGCTAGCGAACAATCCATTTTCAACCCTTAAAAACCATCATTGTGAAGTAATTAGGAATCGTATCGCTCTGTAACTCAGAATATATTTATGATTTATGATCAGAAATGTAAATCTGCAAAAAAAATCTTACTTTCTAAAAAATATCATGGTAGAGGGCGCCACCTAGACAATATCACATAATATGCCTTTAAGTAGAATATGAAAGCCGTGTTTTAACATCATGCATGAATTATATGACAACTTGTCAAATTAATTTAAGTAATGCTCATGACGGGGATAGATCATGACAAGGAGGGTGGTTCAAAGAAACTGATTGAATTAAGTCATATTTTTTTATTTCTATTCCTTTTTTCAAACATTCAATTGTTTCACTAAATATACACGGGTATACATTATATAATCCAGGTTGTGTTTATGGACCCGATATTTGTTTATTTGGGTTTTAAGTCTCCCGTTTAGCTTTTGATTATAATTGTTTTATCTGACGTTTGGTTGCGTATCTGTTGGTGAAAATCTGAAATCCGCCTGTTTCCATCGCAGATGGTATTATTCTGATTTGTGACCCCCGGTCAAGGACACTTTCATGCAGCCATTTTACGACAGGTTTAGGGGGCACAGCACTAAATAAACCGCCCATTTGGATTACATGTAAATTAATGCTAAAAGTCGCAATTGGAGTCCTTAGTAACTCTTTTGGAATGTCTCGAATGCTTTATTCTAACAAACAAATATTAAAATTTCATAAAAGCGTCAAGAAGTATTACGCCTTCCAATTAGATTTTACTATTATGATCATTTAAATAGCGCCACCCATATTTTCAGCCCGGACGCTCGCCTTCTGACCGCCTCTGAGCGCGTGTGTTCATCCACGTGATACATTTTCGGTACAATCGAAAATCAATATTTTGCAATATCCTAATCAAAGTACAAGAGTATCTTTCATTTTAATTATGAAATGCTACCCTCACGCCAAACTGATTCCCAAAGGACCCCATTAATCACAAACTCGTTTTTTGTTTTTTCCGGAACTTACTACCATTACACAAAACGAGGAGTGATTTAGTGGTGTGCGCCCTTTAGAATGCTGTGTTCAAGCTCATCCTATCTATAGCACTTATAACCTCCCACCAAGTCACCTCTTTACAATATACCGCTGTAATGAAAACATGCATCCTAGATTTTCTTCAAATAATGTTCCTGATTGGTTCTCTGACTAGTATAAAAGTAGTGCTAGTCACACTCTACTGCACTCTCCCAGTGCCTATTGATGGTGTTTGGTGTCTGAGCTCCACATTATACCATGGAAGTGATTATACTAGCTGTACATCAGTCTCACGCATTAATCAGTGGTAGGTAGTGGCATGTACCTACCATGGTATTGTATAATTAAAGGTGAAACAGCAATATTTGAAAAGTAGGCCGACTCAACACAAAGGGAGCAAAATAAATAAATGACCGTTGAGTAATATCAGCGTGATTACATTCCTGCTTATTCTTGGCTGTGCATAATAACCCGTTAACCAGTACAAGGGGGCCCTCAGAAACACTTTGATATAATATGAATATGATTCAAAGTAATGGATAGGCCTACAAGTATGTGAGAGATGATGAAAAAGCACCATTTTCCCACACCGCCCACCCCCCCCCCCCCCCCCCCCCCCCGACAAAGACCCCAGATACGCCACTGCCGTTTACCTTAATTCACAGTTATCATGTAATATTTCACAATTTGTTAATTTACTGTAGAATTCGGCACATATGGCTTCATTAGAATGTCTATCAAGCGCCATCACTTCAACCCTTTTCCCATGAAATATTACGTTTCTGGGTTCTATAATACTTTATCTATTAACACTTTTTTATTTTTTTATTTCATTTTTATCGCCAATCTCTCCGTGCCCCTTTAAGGTAACATACAAGGAGTGGAATTACTATACTAATGGATACATTGCGGTCCATGGAACTTTTCCCATGTAACCAATCACAGCTGCCGGTGCCCTGTTCAAGTTACTGACCATTTTACGAGGAATTTGTGAATTATCTCCGTTTTGAATATTCTTTTGATAATATCAGTATCAACATTAATAAATACCGTCTTGCCCAAATTTGTGGTGATTGATACAATCGTAGTTATTATGATTAAAACGGATTATTCCAAAATAAAATAAAATTACCAATTCACACCAATGTGAAAATTAAATATATCTAAGCCACTGCTAATTCAGCTATACCACTTCATAAGCTATTCAAAAGTCCCTAAACACATGTCAAATATATATGAAACATGGGGTCACTCAAGTGTGACAAACTTTATGATGAAAACAATACTGATTTGCATTTTGTTAAACATTTTGTGAAACCACCATGTCTTATGTAAACGAGTGTATCTTCAGTTTGATAGTTCAATGTTGCAATATATTTATGATGAGCTAACAATTATAATGAAATGTTAATCTATCAAGGATGAAGGGAAAACAACGGATCTAATTTTATTGATTTGCATACGAAATAATACATGAACTTTGGGACAGCCTGTACGTATGTATAGTAACACACTGTGTTTATAGTTAATACAATACATTAATACGATACATTTACATTTAACCAAATTCAAGGAAGTTTTAAAGGTGCCATATAATTGAAATTAGTTCAATAATTAGCTCGCGGCCTGGAAAAGTCATGGACAAATCAAGGAATGTTATTTTAAATTTCCAGCCTGGAAAATTCAGGGACATTTGTAAAAATGACAACAAAGGTCATGGAAAAGTCATCGAATTTTGTGAAGACAAATTTATTTTTTAGAGCTTGAACATTCAAATGTCATCATTGTAAATCCGCTCTTTATGCCCGACAATTTTCGCTGATACAAGCATTTAGATTATAGAATTTGCCCTAGATACATGTATCTCCATTAAGAATGTAATAAAGCAACAAACGTGTTTTGTAAAAGAGACTTTTAATTGATACAGCGTTCAATCTAGCCTGAGTCCCACGTCGGCTTCTCTCAAAACTAGCGAACAAGGCGGATAATTGGAACAAGTATTACAAATTTGATATATATTTGATGAACAAGGTCGTGGAAATTTCATAATTTAGTCACGGAAAAGTCATGGAAACGTCATGGAACTTGATTATCTCAAAGGTGCAGGAATCCTGTTTTAATCTACCTCTTCTGAGCGATGATCGTCTTTTTTAAAAGACTCTTCTTGTTTAGAGATTATGTTGGATCCCTATACACTTGTCCTTATACAGCAACGGGTGCCCACCCCTGACAAATACTCACATTCCGTTACAGGTACCTGTGATCTTGTATTTTACGCATATATATAACAGCAAAGTTGCACTAGGTATAGGAAAATCATTGATTTGTGTGTGATTACTGTCATAACTGTGTGCTATCTGAACGAGCCAGATGAATGGGTCTGGAGTGATAACCGCAATTTGCGGGACAAATGGTGTGACTAGCTGTGAAGAATAAAAGTCTTAGCTGTGAGTTTTTTCAGTGCGTAATCACACACAAACCAATGATTTCCTATACCTAGTGCAACTTTGCTGCTGTTACGCGCGGTCATTGAAATCGCCATAACTTTAAAAGTATCTATTCGATTTTGTTGAATGAGGTATCAAACTGCAAAGAGAAATTTGCTCATTTAGAATATATCTCAGATTTTTGGTACCGATTATCTATTTCGAATTAGCCAACCGCAAAGCACCTGGTCAGGGACTTTATGTGCTAGGTGTATATGTGGTATTGCGTTTTGCCAGAAAAACCGCTCTGATTGGTTGAATCGAGATTTTGGTTGATCCATTATCATTTTTCATTTATATTGTAGGGAAGCACGTAGATGGCTCTGTAGTTGGATCCATTTGTGTTAGGTGTATATACACTAAAATATGATCACTTCATCTTAATATTCAAATTTCAGACCACTTTCAGCTAGTTTCTCTTCAATCAGTGAGTGCATAGCCTCGTTCTGAGCCACCGTAAAATGATTCCTCCAATCACCAACTTTCCCTGCGGTCAAAAAAGGTTACCAACAATAATTAGTATTTAACATCGGGTAATTCCAGTTGAAATCCATACACCCCCTGTGGAAGATATAACACAAATATTCCACACAAGGAGTGTAGATTTCAAATGCACTCGCCTATGCTGGTAATCCTATTTGATATCGAAATCCCATGTGTTGAAGAAATGGTATAGATATAAATTACCACAAAATGTTAACAGTTAATAAGAATTGTCCGCTATTTTGCTCAAGTAACGCTTTCTAACCTCAAGTAAAGCTTTCTAACGACCTGTTCATGCATCAACGTTTAAGTTGGTTTGCCTGAGTTCAACTCAGTATTGGTTCAACTCACAAAAATATCTGTTCATTGATGTTAGATTTTGATTGTCCTAAAAACACCAATAAACTTCTAATTACATTCTGTAGTGAGTCCTTAATCAACCGCCCCCACCCCCCTCTCCTAAAAAATGGAATCCTCTTTCATAATTTCAGAACCAAAAGTTTTGATAAAGAAATTAAAATCTATTGTGTCAAAAATACATGGATAGACGCAAAGTAAAACAAAGCTATATACACTAGCAACCAACAGTATTACGACACTTTGTAATGGTGTCAAAATCATCCCATATAATGAATTTGACTGTACTATTTCACTATAAATTGAACAAATGCATGTGTTGCTGAATCTCTTGTTATCAATACATTCATGTATTTTTCTTCAACATCTGCTTATCGTCGCTATTCTTTCAAAACTTTGTATCTCCATCTAGCCCTTCAGCATGTATAAAATAATACTTCCTATGTATGACCTTTAGGTGGTCTGCTTTAAAATTTGTAAGTGACAAAATCACATCTATCAAAACCTTGTAAGTTCTCTTGCCCCGAAACATGTATAAAGCAACTCTTCCTATGCATAACCGTTGGGCAGTTTTACGGTATACATGCTGAAGGGGCCCGAAAAACATACAAGGTTTTGAAAGAATAGCGACGTTATTCAATTCCAACGAAAATGTGTGCATCGTTCTAATCCCCTTACACATTTCCCATTGAAAATAGCTCATGAATAATTCATCAAGCTAATTATAGCCAATGTACTACTATGGTAGGTAGTATGACAATTTCGACTTCCTTTCACATAACATCCCCAACTGTTTGTCAATGGATTCCCACAAGTAAAAATAAATCCACTATTGTCACTATTCTTTAATATGTCACATATATATGTCACATATATTGAGACTGGATCTCTTAATTCATCTTAAAAATAGAATATTTGATGAGAGGGACATTTAAGTTTTATTTTGACACCATGACTTTCATATTTTAAATGATAACCATCCAAAGTATCTTTACTTTCCCATAGCACCAACATGAGTTGATCCTAACTACACAGTTTTATTTGTTTCATCATAACGTATAATTATTGTCATAGCTTGTTTGACTCTGAGACTCTGTGAAAAACTTAAATCACTGTGATATTGTTCATTTTCATTGATTTTATAACTAGAAAGCTAACACAATAGTTCAATGGGTTCCCAGTGTTCTCTTTCAATTTCCAGCTTCCAAGGTTTCCTAATACATTTGGTTGCTAGTGTATGAACACGTGGCTCCA
>CM069447.1:28108439-28155195 GCA_035610835.1 Ophiura sarsii
TATTTAAAGAAAAAGAAAAGTAAACATCTTATTTCGTATTTAATTGAATACAATTTTATGAAAACAGTTGACATTTTTAATACGAGTGCAATGCGTTATGAGTTTAAACCTTTCCAAATTTGGGAATGTCTTCTCAGATTTGGTAACCGTTCCTGATCAGGAGATGTTCGTGGATCCGTATGGTCATTAATTATGAAGAGCTCAACAAAATTGTGCCAAAAAGATTCATCCAAATGTCTATCTAGCATGTTTGTTAACAAAAGTAACTCTATAGTGCATAAACAAAGTGTATGACTTTCTTTTGTTGAGCTCTTTATGACTAATATCAAATTATAATACGGTATAATATGAAATTGATATTATTTAAAATACCTCCATGGATTTAAACACTGAAGCCTCCATGAATGGAACTCGAATAAAAGTTTCAGTCTCATTAACTTTATCGATGTCACCATCATTGCAGATTGCTGACAAGATTTCTTGAGTCCATGTGGTGCCTAATAAAAAGAATAGGAAAAAGTGTAATTCGAGACACAGATTCTGGACTGTACTAGTATCGTCCGATACTGGAACACTTAATCGTTCGATACTGGTACAGAGTCAGTGTTCCAGTATCGGACGATACTGGCACATATTAAATGTTTCAGTATCTGGCGATACTGGAACACAATTATGTATCAGTATCGTTCAATACCGGGACAAATCACTACTTATCTGGTGCATGTGTACCAGTATCTCCCGATACTGGAAGACAAAAACGTTCCAGTATCGCTCGATACTAGTATACAAGTATATGGGACCTAAAGTACACTTTTTCCAAAGAATAACATTTATAATGTTCCTAAAGTAAATAATGGGATATTCCGATTGAAATCCGTACACCTCTATGAATACATTAATCTTCCTCTCAGGGAGTAGTGGATTCAAATTGAGTCACCCATGCAGGTAATCACATTTGAAATTCACACTCCTTGTGGGGGCGCTAAGTTAAAGTGAAAAAGTGTACTTAAGATCCAAAGATACTGGTATACCAGTACCTTTCAATACTGGAACATAAAAGTTATCGAGCGATACTGGAACGCTTTTATGTTACAGTATCGGGCGATATTGTGACACGTGATACCAGTGAGATTTGTCCCAGTATTGAACGATACTAGTATATAAATATGCTCCAGTATCGCCCGATACCGGACCTTTCATATGTGCTAGTATCAGCCGATACTAGTGTCGAGAGCTTATAGGGATACCCTCGCTACGCTCTGGTCCCCACTAGATGAGCAAATAAGATTCATGAGTTGTAACTTGAGTTCATGAGTTGTCAATTGCTGGAAAACTTGAATTCTTGAGTTGTAAATAAACTCCGGTGGAATTTAAATTAAAACGCGGCGCAACAGGCGCAACATGTCAAACTCGGCACCTGATAGGCGGTACGCATACTTCCTTGCCGTCTAAAAACGCGCCAAAATGGCCACAAATCTGCGGGTTCTGTATTTGAAGCAACCCCGTCATGTCCGCAGTTGTAATGTATTAAGAAACCACATCATGTTTAACATGTTTAATTACCTCATGGCCCTCCCATACGTTATACCAATATATGTTTATAAATCTATGGTTATGCCACAATACTTTATTAACCCCCTACCTCTGAAACCACATAAACCCCCTACAACCCCTCACATACACACAAACCAAGTTGATTTATTATCCCCCACCCAACGGTACATATACCACATCACTGTAATCATAACCCTCCTAAACCAGTGGCTACTGTATTAACCCCTACCTCTCAAACCGCATTACTTCATTAACCCTAGGCCCCGTGGATTGTTTGAAATATGCCAACTTGCTTCATTAACCTCCCCCCGGGGCCCATCCCCCCCCCCCCCCAAAAAAAGTAAAGAAATCATTCAGGTTGCATTATTAACCCCCACAAAACGCTTCTTTACCACATCACTATGATATAACCCTAGGCCTATTCTAAACCATTTCCCGTGGTTTTACCCCCACCCGACACTACATACCCCTAATAGGCCTATTACCATTTCCCGTGTGGCTTATATGCGCCATGTGTAGGACTGCGAATAGTGCCGCGGCAGTGAGCCCTTGCGCAAAAAGGCACGCGACGCGTTACCACGGTATGATTACGCGGTAGTACGCACAACGCACTATATCGTGCAATTCTAGTGGCATTTTTGTGCCAAATACGAGTGGTTTTGTTGCTGTTTTTGGAACCAATTTCACTGGAATATACTTTATCACACCGTTATTTCCTCTATATTTCTTGCAAAGTAGGCAACACTTTGATCCAAACTAACGGAGTAACAAGGATAACAAACACCCCCCCCCCCCACCCCAACACACCCCACATATCGTTTCCAGATTTATAGTAAGAATACAAGGATTACAGCGCAACGCTCTGCGTCACGCGTCATATGACACGCAGGACGCTTGGCAACGCGAACAACCGAGATGACGCGTGGTGAAGAGAATATAAACAAAGAAAGGGATAATAATGTCTTCCATAGGGGTACAATGGATTTCAATTGGAATACATTATATGTGTTACTTACTAAACAATATCTTTGAAGAAAAACATTTGAAATAAGTAATTACAAGTCTTTCATTGTTAATATTACTCATTTTTAAAATAATATATAAATACAAAACAAAAAGTGAATTTATACCTGCTTTTGCGTACGACACAACGAATACGTCATCAGGGCGCGCTTCCCATGTCTTCATTGCATTTACCGTAGAGGGCGGTATCAGAGTAGTGGGAAACGGTATGCCGTCAATTGTGTGCATGTTCACTTTCCCGTCAGGCAGGCTTTCAAAGTCCATCAGACCGCCGGACTAAGTAAACGTTTGTACTGAGTTGAGTTTCATGTATGAATCAAAACAAAACAATACACAAAGTTCTGGTAACATTTTGTTTCACGATTTTCAGCAAGGAGTAACAATCACAGAGTTACGGTATGAAAAATATTAAAATTGAAATTGAAATTAAAACAGTAACAATCATGTTAAGCAATCTTAAAGTGTCATAATAAGGGTTTTTCTGTCTAATTTTAAGCTTTCGTTATCAAGTTATGGCAAATGTACTAAAGCATGCCAAAGTAAGCTTGGCCTCATTTCAATCGTGTTCAGAGACCCTGTACTAAATCAATTACAAACTGGCGAGAAATATTCGGTTTTTGGGGCGCCCGCTACGGTGGCGCCTCCTATAAGGTCTAAGAATGACATTTGGGGAAACAGTATCTTACATTGTAAACGTCTAACCAGGAATGGTGACCGCATGTCACAATGCGCAAAACCTTCAACACATACAAATCTAAATGATTTCCTTGACCTTTTTGCAATTAAAAGTTTTAAACAGGTGTTGACCATGTTCGGCAAACATCATTCTTTGCAAACAGCAACGAATAGGGACAACTACTAATAGCTGCTTTATAGACATTGTAAAACTGATTGATAACATGCAGCTAGTGATTTTGATAAGATAAGCATATCATCAAATACTAAGCATGGCAGCTATCTCAGATATAAGTGTCTTTCATGATGTTTGTTTAAAATAAAACCGATGCTTACATTAACCATTGTTAACTGGCCCACTCGATAATAACAATTATATTTCTGAAAGAAGATTTTACAATGCATTACGGGGAGCACTAGCCAACTACAGTTTGTATATTATTTTGTTAGACAATTTTATATTTAGATTATTTACAATCACAAAACTAAAGAATCTATGTTTCCTGGACTCTGTTTACATTTGTTTTGTACAATGAATTCATGTAATCCTCAACATGCAAATATTATGTCAGGGCATTGTGATGTTATTATTGAAAAATATATGAAAGACTCAAGACTCCAAAATGACTCTGAATTAAATTTGAAATTGACGCGAACGCTTGGCAATTTGTACTCACTTTGTTGGTATTTTCACTGAATTTCAAATGTAACTAAAGGGTCATTATAGTTATTCAGTACAAAATATTTAAGCGGGTTTTTTTCTTCAATAATAACCAAAACCTTACCTGGTCCCGGTCACTCTGACCAACACCCTTGACCATGATATTTCTTTTAACCATGACGCGTGCTCATTTCATATTTTCATAATGAAAAGATAAAAATTCCTACCTGCATGTATTGCTTTGCTTTCCTTCCATGTGTCAAGGCTATACCATAAATGCTACGGTAGGCCTACTCCTACTTTTTAATTCGTATACCAAAACACTTCCCATTTCATTTCTTAATCTGTGCTCATCTGCTATAAAAACACCAGCCATATTATATATATACACCTCCCCCCCCCCCCCCCAGGTATACTACTGTTATTATTTATTTGAGCGCCCCTTTCCTTTTAAAGGAGTTTTTATTATCTCTACACGCTAAAAGTAATCCAAGCTAAAAGTAACCCAAGCGTACGATTGCGATTATGGCCACTGTTTTGGCCGTCACGCATATCGTCAGCCTGCTTCGATAATTGCCTATCTCATTTTTTCTAGTTTTGAGAAAACAAACAAAAATAGAAAAAGTGAGTTAGGCAGTTATCGAAGCAGGCTGACGATATGTTGAATAGCACCATGAATAGTACAGGTGAATTTCAACAGGAGCAGTACCTGTTGGATAGAATTAGGTTGGGGATACACCTTTAAGTGAAATGTGGCTTGTTATAGGCCTAATACGAGTTAATATGACCCATTTTAAACATTTACATAATTATTACAATGTACCTACTAGTAACTCACAATGCTGACTTAGGCAGAATTGCATTTGTGCATTTATCAACACTTTTGATTTGTCAATGACTTAGATATTATTACAGCATGTGCATAATGTAATGAAGTCATGATTTATGCAAAAAACTTAATTTCGCTGAAAAGTGAGTTAGGTAATTATCGAAGCAGGCTGACGATGTAGCACAGTTCGCTCGTTGCCTTCATTGCGCACCTGTGTCATTCTGTATTCATTCACTGCTGTAAGGAGACTTCACCAATTTGGAGATGATCAAACTATAGAATCGTCATTCATTGAGGAATAGAACATAATAAATAAAAGAATTAATGATTTATTGGTTCGATCCAAAGTGAAAATGTCTCGTTTCAACGTCAGACACCATAAAACAAGTGATACACGTCTAATCAGAATAAGTAATACTTACGCATTTCTTTTCCTAAAAACTGCTCCATTGTATGTACCACGGATAAAAAACAAAGTCCACAAACATATCACGAAACAAATATGGATCGAAGTGTCCGCGTAACAGAGGCACCGTTCGAATATACAGTATTGGCAAGCAGTGTTGAACATTAGGAACGGAAACTTCTAGAGAGTAAATATGTACCAAGCATTGTACTCTATCCCATTCTATAAGATAGGCTAGACAGCACGTACGCGAACCTTGCCCTCCTGCCCTGTGTATTATTCTTGGTGAATTTAATTCAACATCAGCTTTGGTTACACAATTGTGGGTAACTCAAAGGTGCACCTAATCTATTACATCAGTGTTAATTTAAAGTTATTAGTAAAGTACGCAAAAATCTTCTTTGAATTTGACGAAATTAAGGACATCACAACCCGGGGAGACAACTAAAGTGTGAATTGAGAAAGTGAAGTTAAGAAGATTACGAAAGCCGTGTTTTTGCATCATGCATACATTTTATGACAACTTGTAAAATTATTTTAAGTAATGCTCATGACGGGGATAGATCATGACAAGGAGGGTGGTTAAAGGAAACCGATTGAATTAAATCATAGTTCTTTATTTCTATTCCCTTTTGCAAACATTCAATTGTTTCACTAAATATACACGGGTATACATTTTATAATCCAGGTTGGGTTTATGGACCCAATATTTGTTTATTTGGGTTTTTTAGTATCCGTTTAGCTTTTGACTAGAATTGTTTTATCTGACGTTTGGTTGCGTATCTGTTGGTGAAAATCTGAAATCCGCCTGTTTCCATCGCAGATGATATTATTCTGATGTGTGACTCCCGGTCAAGGACACTTTCATGCAGCCATTTTATCACAGCTTTAGGGGGCACATCACTAAATAAACCGCCCATTGGATTACATGTAAATTAGGGCTAAAAGAGTCGCGATTTTTGGTCCTTAGTAACTCTTTTTGGAATGCTTTATTCTAACAAACAAATATTAGAATTTCATAAAACCGTCAAGAAGTATTACGCCTTCAAATTAGATTTTACGATATGATCATTTAAATAGCGCCACCCGTATTTTCAGCCCGGACGCTCGCCTTCTGACCGCCTCCGAGCGCGTGTGTTCATCCACGTGATACATTTTCGGTACAATCGAAAATCAATATTTTGCAATATCCTGATCAAAGTAGAAGAGATTATCTTTCATTTTAATTGTGAAATGCTACCCTCAGGCCAAACTGATTCCCAAAGGACCCCATTAATCACAAACTCGTTTTTTGTTTTTGCCTGAACTTACTACCATTACACAAAACGAGGAGTGATTTAGTGCTGTGCGCCCTTTAGAGTGCTGTGTTGAAACTCATCCTATCTATAGCACTTTTGACCTCCCACCAAGTCACCTCTTTACAATATACCACTGTAATGAAAACATGCATCCTAGATTTTCTTCAAATAATGTTCCTGATTGGTTCTCTGACTGGTATAAAAGTAGTGCTCGTCACACTCAACACACTCTATTGCACTCTCCCAATGCATATTGATGGTATTTGGTGTCTAAGCTCCATATTATACCATGGAAGTGATTATACTAGCTGTACATCAGTCTCACGCATTAATCAGTGGCAGGTAGTGACAGGTACCTGACATGGTATTGTATAATTAAAGGTGAAACAGCAATATTTGAAAAGTAGGCCTACTCAACACAAAGGGAGCAAAATAAATAAATGACCGTTGAGTAATATCAGCGTGTTTACATTCTTGCTTATTCTTGGCTGTGAATAATAACCAGTTAACCAGTACAATGCATTTTGTTTCTAGGGGCCTCAGGAAACACTTTGATATAATATGAATATGATTCAAAGTAATGGATAGGCCTACAATTATGTGAGAGATGATGAAAAAGCACCATTTTCCCCCACCATATCAACATTAATAAATACCGTCTTGCCCAAATTTGTGGTGATTGATACAATCGCAGTTATTATGATTAAAACGGATTATTCCAAAATAAAATAAAATTACCAATTCACATCAATGTGAAAATTAAATATATCTAAGCCACTGCTAATTCAGCTATACCACTTCATTAGCTATTCAAAAGTCCCTAAACACATGTCAAATAGATATGAAACATGGGGTCACTCAAGTCTGACAAACGTCTTTACTTTATAATGAAAACAATACTGATTTGCATTTTATCAAAATTTGAAACCACCATGTCTTATGTAAACGAGTGTATCTTCAGTTTGATAAGTTCATTGTTGCAATATATTTATGATGAGCTAACAATTAAAATGAAATGTTAATCTATCAAGGATGAAGGAAAAACAACGGATCTAATTTCATTGATTTGCATACGAAATAAATATATGAACTTTGGGCATCAATTGGTAGTAATCATTTTGGGACAGCCTGTACGTATGTATAGTAACACACTGTGTTTATAGTTAATACAATACAACAAATACGATACATTTACATTATTTTATCAACATTCAAGGAAGTTTAAAGGTGCCATATAATTGAAACTGGAAAAGTCATGGACAAATCAAGGAATGTTATTTTAAATTTCCACCTGGAAAAGTCAGGGAAATTTGTAAAAATGACAACAAAGGTCATGGAAAAGTCATGGAATTTTGTGAAGACAAATTTATTTTTTTAGAGCTTGAACATTCATATTTCAGCATTGTAAATCCGCTCTTTATGCCCGACAATTTTCGCTGATACAAGCATTTAGATTATAGTATTTGCCCTAGATACATGTATCTCCATTAAGAATGTAATAAAGCAACAAACGTGTTTGTAAAAGAGACTTTTAATTGATACAGCGTTCAATCTAGCCTGAGTCCCACGTCGGCTTCCCTCAAAACTAGCGAACAAGGCGGATAATTTGAACAAGTATTACAAATTTGATATATTTTTGATGAACAAGGTCGTGGAAATTTCATAATTTAGCAATGGCAAAGTCATGGAAACGTCATGGAACTTAATTATCTCAAAGGTGCAGGAATCCTGTTTTAATCTACCTCTTCGGAGCGATGATCGTCTTTTTTTAAAGACTCTTCTTGTTTAGAGATTATGTTGGATCCCTATATATACTTGTCCTTATACAGCAACGGGTGTCCACCCCTGACAAATACTCACATTCCGTTACAGGTACCTGTGATCTTGTATTTTACGCATACAGGGTGTCCCAAAAGTCTATGCACGACTTTGAAGCTTTGTATTTCACAAAATATAAGTCGTATTGAAAATATGAATACATATTAGGAAAGAGGAGATGTGGGAAATAATTTTGATACCAAACATTGGAGTAACAAATGTTTGTAATGCCACCCTAGAAGTAAAATATGTATTACTGCAAAAATGTAATTTTATACTTCGGAGGAATAAAGTTCATAAATCCATACCTATTGAGATTAACAATAATACGGGTAGAGTTGGTTACACGGAAAGTGATCCGTCAATTGTAATATTTAAAATTTTACATTACAGTGATATCATCATAATAACAAACTATATCACACATAATTTTCGTTTCTATAGTGAAATCTAATTGAAATGTTTTCCATGTATACAGAGACGTGTGCTAATGCAAAAACACAGACCTGAACAATTGAATAACGTAACAGAAAGGTGAACACACACATCACACAAACATGTTAAACATGTTAAAATTTAAACTTAGCGGATTATTTTAATGCTGCTTGAAGGCCTCATCGAAGGTTATTTTACCCATTTAGAATATGTTCCTGTGTTCAAAAATGTATCCACCAACTTCAGAATGGATATTCTTCCTGGTGCGCATTTCACTTTGAAATGTTTTCTGAACTTTTGTCGAGTAAGTTGAACTGAATGTGTTTCAGCGTAGAACCATACAATTTGTATTCGCTTATCTATGCTGTAAACCATCTTGAATGAAGACTTTTGCTGTGCAATTTTTCTACTACGCTTAATTATGTTGTGAGTGACCGAGTTTGGTATTAACTTTAACATTAATGTTGCAAGGTAAGCGAACTGTGACTAATGCGCAACGTTGCTTTCATACCGTTAATTTATGCGCACCTTTAGCAACAATGTGTGATACTTGTTATGGGTTGGTCTGGCACACGGCCAATGACTTTCAACCAGTTTAATAATGTTGTGGGTTCACCAATAGGGTTGTGTTTGGTATCAAATTAATTTCCCAAATCTCGTCTATCAAAATATGGTTAAATTTATACCATATGATTTATATTTTATGAGATATGACTCTTCAAAAACGTGTATAGACTTTTGGGACACCCTGTATAACAGCAAAGTTGCACTAGGTATAGGAAATAACTGTGTGCTATCTGAACGAGCCAGATGAATGGGTCTGGAGTGATAACCGCAATTTGCGGGACAAAGGGTGTGGCTAGCTGTGAAGAATAAAAGTCTTAGCTGATAAGCTGTGAGTTTTTTCAGTGCGTAATCACACACAAATCAATAATTTCCTATACCTAGTGCAACTTTGGTGCTGTTACTCGCGGTCATTGAAATCGCCATAACTTTAAAAGTATCTATTCGATTTTGTTGAATGAGGTATCAAACTGCGGAGAAGAAATTTACTCATTTAGAGTATATCTTCGATTTTTGGTACCGATTATCTATTTTGAATTAGCCAATCTCAAAGCACCTGGTGAGGGAATTTATGTGCTAGGTGTATATGTGGTATTGCTTTTTTACGTTTTTGCCAGAATAACCGCTCTGATTGGTTAAACCGAGATTTGGGTTGATTCATTATCATTTTTCATTTAAATTGTAGGGAAGCACACGTAGATGGCTCTGTAGTTGGATCTATTTGTGTTAGGTGTATATACACTGAAATATGATCTAATCACTTCATCTAATATTCAAATTTCAGACCACTTCCAGCTAGTTTCTCTTCAATTAGTAAGTTCATAGCCTCGTTCTGAGCCACCGTAAAATGATTCCTCCAATCACCAACTTTCCCTGCGGTCAAAAAAGAATGTTACCAACAATAATTAGTATTAAACATCGGGTAATTCCAGTTGATATCCATACATCCCCTGTGGAAGATATAACACAAATATTCCACACAAGGAGTGTAGATTTCAAATGCACTCGCCTATGCAGATAATCACATTTGATATCGAAATCCCATGTGTTGAAAATGCGGTATAAAAATGTCAACAGTTAATAAAAATTGTCCGCTATTTTGCTCAAGTAACGCTTTTTAACCTCAAGTAAAGCTTCTAACGACCTAGAAAAGTACGTCAGTTCACCTATTCATGCAGCCACGTTTAATTAAGTTGGTTTGCCAGAGTTCAACTCAGAATTGGTTCAACTCACCAAAATATCTGTTCATTGATGTTAGATGTTGATTGTCCTAAAAACGTCAATAAACTTCTATATTATATTCTGTAGTCAGTCCTTAATCAACCACTGCCCCCCTCCTAAAAAATGGAATCCCTCTTTCTTAATTTCAGAACAAAACATAACAGTTTTGATAAAATACCTAGCATTTATTGTGTCAGAAATACATGGATAGACGCCAGGTAAAGCGAAGCTATATACACTTGCAACCAACAATTTTAGGACACTTTGTAATGGTGTCAAAATCATCCCATATAATTAATTTGACTGTAATATTTCACTATAAATTGAACAAATGCATGTGTTGCTGAATCTCTTGTTATCAATACATTCATGTCTTTTTTCAACATCTGCTTATTCAATTCCAGGGAAAATGTGTGCATCATGAATAATTCATCAGGCTCATTATAGCTACTGTACTTTTATGGTGGGTAGTATGACAATGTTGACTTTCTTTCAAAATAACATCCACAACTGTTTGTCAATGGATTCACACAAGTAAAACTAATTCCACTATTGTCACTATTCTTTAATCTGTCACATATATTGAGACTTGATCCCTTAATTCATCTTAAAAATAAATATTTGATGAGAGGGACATTTAAGTTTTATTTTGACACCATGACTTTCATATTTTAAATGATAACCATCCAAAGTATATATCTGTACTTTCCCATAGCACCCACATGAGTTGATCCTAACTACACGGTTCTATTTGTTTCATCATAACGTATGGTATAATTATTGTCATGTATAATTATTGTCATAGCTTGTTTGACTCTGAGATTAACTAAAAATATCAATGTGAAAAACTTAAATCATTGTAATATTGTTTAGTTTCATTGATTTTATAACTAAAAACCTAACACAGTAGTTTAAGGGGTTTCCTAATACATGTGGTTGCTAATGTAAGAACTGCAGACCTTACGTGGCTCCAACTTTTTTCGTTTTCTAAATTTAGTAATTCTCTAAATCTTTTATACTTTTCCACGCGGTTATTACTTTTACCATATGCAAAAATTTCCAAACTTTCATAGTCTTTATCTCAAGAATTTCTGAACCAATACTAGGCATATTTGTACTTATTGTATTGCAATTATCATGGTGATTCCAAATAATATGGTGATGAAATTGAATTATTTTGACATTGTTAACACATTTCGTTAAATTTTGGAAATATCGTTTGTAGACACCTGCCGCATGGAAAGCGTTAATATTAACACTACTTATCAAGTCAGTTAAGTTCTATGGCGATCACTCGAAGTCCTAATAGTTTCGTGGTGTACTAACTTTATAAATAGGCTATTCCAATTGAACTATTCTTATGGAGGACATGATATCAACCTTCCAACAAGGAGTGTGCATTTCATATGGGGTTACTTGCATGAATAAAACGTCCTGTCTAGAAGATCAAGTCATGTCTTCCATATGTATGGATTTCAACGTATACCTTTTCGCATGAATGAAACTGGTTTCTGCACGTTGTCCTTGGTTGGTTCTTCTGTCTCGCTCAAAAACCTTCTAAAAAACGTATCGGGGTTGCACATGGGATTTTTCTTCATGTTCTCAAATGTGCAGTGATCTACAATTCCATCGATAACGTCATCCGTGAAAGAATATCCAAGGAACGCGGCAGCTCTCTCTACGGAACCTCTAAGATCCTGATAAAATAATAATGTTGAAAAATGTAAAAACATTATAATTTCGAAATCAAAACTGAGACGACGACGACGACGACGATGATGAAGAAACAGGTCATACGATGATGATGATGATGATGATGATGATGATGATGATGATGATGATGATGATGATGATGATGATGATGATGATGATGATGATGATGATGATGATGATGATGATGATGATGATGATGATGATGATGATGATGATGATGATGACTCAATAGAAGCTTTTTCATTTATACACTTACTCTCTTCATGTCTTCAAATTTTAAAAAAAGCACATTGGGTTCGTGTCGTCTGTTCCAGAAATACAGGTAATGATCCCACCATGGTCCACAGTATACTATGAAAATAGAAATTAGTTTTTTATCTTATCTTATCTATATTATATTATCTTATCCTTTTTGTACACATTGAATATAAATAATCATATTTGTTTCATAGCTCCAAGAAAGATGAAAATTGGTTACAGAACAGGGATCATAATGTCCATCCTTCTTGGAACTATCAAACCAGGACGATTATCGTCCTTCTTGGAACTATCAAATAAATGAAAACTTCTTGAAGCTGTTAAAATATGAAATATTATGATTAGCATCCTTCTTGGAACTTTTAAACAAATTATCATCCTTAGCGCTGTAAAGCAAAGATTGAATGCGTGTTATCGTTTGTTTACTGATAATGATTATAAGCCTTCTTATAATGACCAAACAAGGAGTGTCATCCTTCTTTCTTGACATTGTGAAATAAGGTTGATTATCATCCCTCTTGGAAATATCAGACAAATGATCACTGTTTTTAAAGCTACGGAACAAGGATGATTATCATATTTCCTAGCCATTTGAAACGAGCATGATTGTCACCTTTATTGGTAGTAGGGGCTTAAACATCTGACTTTTTTGAAGAAAAAAATAGTTTGGATGTCATATTTAGGTGTAACTACGATGATGCATATCAGTATGTAATGCGTACAACAAGGATGATATCCTTCTTAATATTATGTTTTACTAGAATGATGATGAAAATAAAACAATTTTGTATATAGCAAGTTAATGAAGTGTGTTACATTTTCTTAATTTCTGTTTTGTGTCAAAAGATAAGAACCTCAGTTTGGAATGTTAATATATGTTATGCTCACAAGGGCTGGAAGTAGGCAAACAAATAAAATACAACTTCATGTGCAACAAAATAATGTAATACCGCTAGAAAAAAAATTAACTTAAAAATGGACTATTTTCAGTCCAATTTGACGTGCGACATTGTTAATCTTAACATTGCCTGTATTGGGTTATCCTTATCTTGCTCTTGCTCTTTATCTTGTGTCTTATCTTATCGTATATCATATCCTTTTCAAGTATTTTCATTGTTCATAGAAAATAGTTTGTATTGACACAGACTTATAAAACATTCTAATTCTAATCTACATTATCATTGAGTGTATACCTGAGTTTTTAAATATTACATTTGTATTAAACTTACCATTTCCGGAATAAAAATCATCAAAGAATTCGCTCCACGACTTGTAAGAGCTAAGAGCTGGGGTGTTATTCGTAAAGTAAAAATACGACACGGCAACATCTTTAGGGTTCCTTGCAACATAGACTATCTTTGCTTTCTTTTGCATTATATCTGGTGGCAACAGATGGCCCGAAAAGTGGGTCTTTATGAGTCTTGGAGACTTCATCTTACCAACAACTTCGTACATTGTAGGAATGAATACTCCCTGAAACTACAAAATAACGCTATGGTCATTTGTAGTTAAAGCAGATACACGTACGCAACCTTTTCTTGTGCGGTTCACAATAATTATTTATATCACAACTGCAGCACCAAGCTAGTTTGAACAGAGAACATGATAAAAAGCAATACAAATGCAGAAAACATAATAAGATACTATTCTACATGTATACCAACACACATGCATGTAATATACAACATTACAAGTCATTGGCAAAAGCAATTTTGAACAAGTGAGTTTTTTAGAGCTGTCTTAAATGATGATAAGCTACAGCAGTTCCTGACAGGTATGGGAAAATGGTAACACAGCTTTGGAGCACATGTTGCAAATGCGCGATCACCGAAAGAGTTAGATTAGATCTAGATTGACAGATAAATTGACGATTTGCAGAACGTAGTCCTGTGCGATGAGGTGCATAAGCGTGAAGAAGGTCCGCTTAGTATGATGGTGCTAATCCATGGAGTGATTTGAAAACAATAACAAGAATCTTGTAGTCAATGCGTTGTTTTATTGGTAACCAGTGCAAGTCAAAGAGTACGGGGTGATGTGAGAGCGTTTCTTGGTGAGAGTTTTGAGACGTGCGGCTGTATTTTGGGCACGTTCCAGACGTTGAAGTTGATTACCAGGTATTTCATGAAGAAGTGAATTACACATGTCCAGGCGAGATGTAACAAGTGAATGAACGATGAGTTGAGTTGCTTCTTTTGTGAGGTATTTACGAATCTTACCAATGTTACGGATTTGACAATAAGCAGGCTTGATGGTTGAAGAGATTTTCGAATTTTGAGGCATGTCCGAGTCAAAGATGACACCTAAATTACGTGCATCACTAGATAGTATCTAGCATGTTTGTTAACAAAAGTAACTCTATAGGGCATATACAAAGTGTATGACCTTTTTTTTTAAAGCTCTTTATGACTAATATCAACAGAGATAAATGAAATTATATATAATACAGTATAATATGAATTGATATTATTTAAAATACCTCCGTGGATTTAAACACTGAAGCCTCCATATGTGGAACTCGAATAAACGTTTCAGTTTCATTAACTTTATCGATGTCACCATCATTGTAGATTGCTGACAAGATTTCTTGAGTCCACGTGGTACCTAACGAATATAAATTACAGCATCAATTTATAATGTACCTGGAATGCAAGCAGATAATACCGTTCTTGTACCTAGGGATATGTTATTGTACACAATGACGTCGTATTTCAAAAGAATATATTCAGTTATTGATTTACAAAATAATACTTTGTGACGGTTTAATTTAGCAGATGGAAATGCAGAAACAGTTATACAATAAAGCTGGAATACTTATTCAGTATGTGGTTCACGTTCAAAAAGAAGGAAACAAATGTAGCAAAGTTGTTCGTTCCATTGAACCGCTGCAGTAATTTTTACTTTTTTTTAAACAAATACAAAAATCGTGAATTTATACCTGTTTTTGCGTAAGACACAACGAATACGTCATCAGAGCGTGCTTTCCATGTCTTCATTGCATATACCGTAGAGGGCGGTATGAGAGTAGTGGGAAATGGCGTGCCGTCAATTGTATGCATGTTTACTTTCCCATCAGGCAGGCTTTCAAAGTCCATCAAGCCCCCGGACTGCATAAGCTTTTGTACTGAGTTTCATATATAAAACAAAACGAAACAAAACATAACAGTGTGCTGTTAACATATCTAATGGACAACTGATATAGTAATGCTATGGAGTATGATGTCGATAGAAATTCATTAATTTGATAATAACACAGTATACATCATTCCAACTGTAATATTTGCATGAAGTAAAGTGAGATTATACTCGAATTTGGTTTGGTCGGGTGTGTGGCTGGAGATTCAAAACTAAGGGTGATGTTGGGAAAATACTTTACCCACTTCTACGGTTTTTGCTTCATTATAGACCGAATTTTGGCAAATTATCGTGAAAATTAACCCGATTTCCGAAAGTTTACACGAAAAATAGATTCATTTGTAAAAAGTGACCCCATTATTAGGGATTTTCCAGAAAAAAGGTCATACCCAATGTTTAAGGATTTGTTTGCTAAAAAGCAACCCATTAGAGCGGCACATCCCCGTATACCATATTAGGCGAGTAGACCCCCCACCCCCCCCCCCCCCCCCCCCCGGGCATTAAACCTGACTTAGAAAGTAAGCTAGAACTGTATCAAGAATTATCTATTCAATTTGATACTCTTCATTATTATCAATATCCGAATGTCAACTTAGTAATGCGGCAAACCAAAAAATCAATTTAACCCATTTTCGTTCGCATAAGGTCATGCGTTATGAACTTATTCCGTTCGCATAAGGTCATCCGTTACATTTTTAGTTTTATGCTGTCATTTTCCTCAAATATTTTCAAAACCACAAAAGCTATCTCAACAAATTTGGTATCATTTTAAAGCCCTAATAACAGGCTATCTGCCTGCAAAATGACATTGGTATAGCTGCAGATAGAAGGGGAGATACACAGAAGGGGAGATACAGCTGTTTGATGTTTGGAGACCAGGGGTGGTGCTGGAAGGGGTGCCGCCTGTACAAACTCAATGGGGATAATCCAATAATGGCGATAATCTTTGTTCTTTTTACAATAACTAGTCATCCCATTATGTTACAAACACCATTTTGGTCCCATTTTAAAGGATATTTAGTAGTTTTTAAGTATGTGGATCAACAGACTTGTCAACTATTTGTAACAACTAATTAATTATGGATAAGACCATAATCATCAGCTTCCTTCCTATTCGCTACACATTCAACATGAATAATCAGCCTCAATTTAGCGGATTTATAAAAATTACTATAACAGAAAAAGTTCTCAACCTATGATAGCAAAAGTATATATTTTTGGAAAGCTTGTAACTAGAGGAATTCAGAAATGCAGTTTATATCAGGGAAGGGTTCATCCTTAAACAAATATTTCTGAAAATTCTAAAAATATATACTAAAATAAAAATTGGAGATATTCACTAGCCGGTATAATTACCATACCGACGTAGTAACTTTGACAATTATATATCATCTAATGGGTAATTTCATGAGGAATTTAAGTATGTAAAGTAAATAATGATAGGGGTAGGTATAACAAATATTTGGATCTCAAATTAAAAATTAAAAAACTCTGATATTTTCCCGAACATTTCCGATCATAGCATTTTATAATTTTAATGGCATATTTGGTTTCCTCATGCAATTTCCCTTCAGAAAATGTATACTTTTACTACCTCAGGGGGGTATACAAGCAAATATAAATGTGTAAAGTTAAAATCATGTCGCGAAAGCCAAAATCCGTGTGTAACGCGAAAGGAGGCGAGCTTAAAACACATGACCATAAACGTTCTAGCCTTTGTAAGATAATACAATCAAAAATTGAGTTTGAATTACGTTTGACATAATTGTTCTACCTTTGGACCTAGGAATTGTACACGCTATTCAATGGTTTTATACACTGTGAAATGGTTAGTTCGAATGAAACAAGTGATAAATGTTCCTTGTTCTCTTATCAGAGTAATACTCACGAATTTCTTTTCCTAAAAATTGATCCATTGTACCACGGCTAGATATTAGGTCCACAAATATATAACGGAAGAAATAGGACTTGACCAAAGTTTCCGAGCAACCGAGGCACCGTTCGAATATATACAGTATGGCAAACAGTTGAACTTTATACTAAGGTCGCTTCGGGATCCGGGTCGCTCCTATGACGAGTTGTTCGTCATATTAAAAAAAATCCTCTGTTAGCAAACCTCACAGCGACCTGCAACGACTTCCCGATACTTCGATCAAGAGATCGCTAGACGAGTAACGACTGGTCGGTGCCAGTTTACTTCAATTCAACTCAAACTATCGGTCGCGAATGACGTAATGAACACCAATATAGTATTTTAGTCCATAGGGAAATGTTTTTTTGCGTGGAAATTAGCATAATCATTTGACACAGCCATTATCCAGCATACGGGCTGCGATTTACCTCGTCGCGTCTGCGCGACCAAAAAAAGCATGAAATACGTGCGACTACCAGCGATGTAGTAGTTTGATAGGACCTATGGTGATTGGGGAGGAGCGGGAGGAGTGGCGAACCCCCCACAGCCAAGTATTACATGGGGAGTCTGGCCTAATCGCTAATGAAAGAGAGATGGGCACTCCGCGCGCGAGCTTTGCTCGGCACGAGTCTTTACTTACTTACTACTTTATGGTGATTGACAGTCGCCAGCGTTTATCCCATAGAACTACAAAATATACAATAGGTGGGGGCTTTTCTTTTGTTCAAATCCGGCGAGGTTACAAAAAACAGCCATAGATAATGATATCGGTTGGTTGAGGAATTGAACCCGGGATTCCTGCGTGGAAGCGCTAGAACTATGCCACACTAGACTAACTGTTTTGGCAAAGTCGTTGATTAAGTTTTATTTAGTATGCAGTTATTCAAGCCATAACTTTATTACGCGTTGGAGATCCCCATACTTCTTTCAACATTAAAACAATGAAGCGATTAGCATTTTAAACAACGGGATTAGGACTCCAGCTTCTTGTAGGTGCTGTTCAATCTCTAATCGCTTCAGTATTATGTACACTAGGGCTATGAGAATTGAGCGTATAATGTTTCAAGTTGTATGGTGATTCCATGTTCAAAATGGTTACAGTTTGAAATGCTATGTGATGCGGGAAGATCATCAAGTCTGCCGTCGCCATAGGTCGCCTCGATCTAGCGAGTATTAGGTAAAGCGACCAGCGGCTGACTAGTATAATATGTTACCAGCATGTAAACTTGCCGCGTTCTGCATCCCGTGTACTCTTTTGATGGGTCATCACACGGTTATTTCAACATAGACTTTGGTTTATCGTGGACCTATACACCCGGGCCTATACAATCAACGTTAAAGGTCAACCAAAAATGGTGATTCATGTATGTAAAAAAACAAACAAATAATATACCCTTTAATATTGCCCAGGAAACAAAATAAAGAGTTCATTAGTTTGTTTAATTTGTATCATACTGACGGATGGCAGGTTGATACCATGTAGGCGAGTATCTATACTTTACATGTGTTATACTCAGACTGATACAGAGTTGGCAGGTACACCTGTTACCTATAGTAGTAACGCGTTATCCGCATATAGTTCATCCCACATTAAAATAGAAACACTGTTAATTATGATTGGTTTCATGTGTATCTTTTTTCCCTGGAGAGAGTAATTATGTTTATATTATAACTTTCAAAAGATGCTACAAGGAGTAAAGCATACTTGAACCACTATGTTGATTGAACTTGAAAGTTGGTATACAGTCATCTGGAAATCTGGTAAGTAGCCTACCTGGTAATATATGTGTTTATACATGTAACTCAAAAGTATTACTCCTATTTGAATTTATCACACTATAAAGTTGTTGAGAAATGTCCCCTCTTTGAATAAGATATTACATGTGAACGGGAATGGCTTGATATTAAAGAAGTTAACAATACCAAAAGCAATGTAAAAGGTGTTTCCCATTTTCGCCTTTTTCTTCTTCTGATTGATTACTGGTTGGTAGACGAAAAGTTATAATTTCCGTGATACACGAGGTGTTGGAGCTTATGATTGGTGTGATTGAAATTGATCTTTTGCCCAGTACCTAAAACAGCCCTGTACCTACACACCTCGCGGTATCTCGTTGTAAAGAAAAGACATCAAGTATAATATAATGGAGGAATAATAAGAAGGGGTCACTCTAGTATAAATCAAAGGACAGCTATGGGACAGCGGTCGGCCGGTACGCCCTCTATAACACTGCGGTAGTTCCGCCTACAATTAGCCTGCATTGCCGAGGCGTTTTCAAATTACGTGCATACTTGTTATGACTGTTTTGGCGCGAGCCCGCAAGTTCGTAAAGTCTTACTTTTCTGATTTGAAGAAATAGTTCGCTACAATAGACTTCGGGGAGGGGAGGGGGGGGGGGGGGTGTTTGTGTAGGGGGGGGGGGGGTAACAAGGATTTAGAAAGTTGTTTATGAAATGGGACCAGGTTGTTTTCAAAATAAACTTCAATTACTGCCACTATTACAAATTTGCCAATAGAACGAACTGATCTGGTTGGTGTATTTTCAGGAGGGGCGGGGTGACTGAGCGGTACTCTCCTTTAGTGGCATAACTACCGGGGGGAGACATTCCCATATGAGTGACAGAACTCCATGTATAGGGTGACCAGACTAAGTATAGCCTAGCGCTCTGGAAGGTATGTCAGCCCTGAGGCATAAGCTTGAGGCATAACGTAGCTAGTTTCAAGTGACCTTTTTAATAGGAAGATGGCGGCTTCCAATGGTAGTTTTCTCATGTAATTCGGTGGAGGATTTAGTTTTTTACAGTGATTCTACGAATTGGGTTTAAATAACATCCGGGTACAGTATCGATTTAAAGGACAACAACAACAACATTATGGCGAGGAATACTGCTGCTAAAACATTCATTACAAAAAAAGCGTTGCTGGAAAGTAATCGAAAACCAAGGTGGTGAAAGTTCATAAACAAAAGGGAAG
Organism: Ophiura sarsii; assembly: GCA_035610835.1. Taxonomy (NCBI): domain Eukaryota; kingdom Metazoa; phylum Echinodermata; class Ophiuroidea; order Amphilepidida; family Ophiuridae; genus Ophiura; species Ophiura sarsii. The sequence goes on from CM069447.1 coordinate 28,128,910, forward strand.
TTACCTGAAATTTCAACTAATTTGATCATATTTAACATGTTTAAAAATATTTTTTTAATACAGGTCGGCTATAGGTAGGCTATTCTTATCCTGGTCACCCTATATATGACTAAAAATAGTCATTTATGCCCCGACCACAGGCCTATCTCATTGGTCATGTCTCCGTCCTGTTCCGTGCATTTAGCCGGTCCCGTCAGTCTTCAAATATGTTTCCATCATGTTTGCACGTTATATCGGAGTGACAGCCGCCGAGGATCTGAGTAGCAGGGGGCTGATAATATCGAAGTGGGATGGTCACAAGACTTGTCATAATCACAATGACAGCATTGGCGACGGACGTGTCGACCGTTGCTCTCGACCTTGTTGATATATCTGTTACGGGGCCAGGTTAATGACATTAGGCTACTGAGCACTCCATTCACCAGCTGATCGAGTCATCCTTGTTACGCTACACCTTGTAAGTGTCAAGTACTTTTAAAGCCACTTCTGTTAGTGTCAAGTACTTTTAAAGCCACTTACTTAGATAAGAACTTCATTCATCCTCTGGGGTTACCTGGTTTATGGATATGTAGCCCAATCAAGTGTAAATGCCAGACATTGATAATGGCAGCTCAAGTTGCTAATATTACCAGATCGGCAAGTTTCTAACTCAGAAACATCGGTAAGACCCGGAGAATGTTAACCACGGATTCCACTAAAATAGCTGTGCACACATTGGTCACTTCAAGATTTGACTACTGCAACAGCTTACTAGCTGGCATAAGCAAGACTCTCATCACAAGACTTCAGAATGTGCAACGTACTGCAGCACGATTGGTGATGAGAAAGAGAAAGTATGACCCTATATCTCAAGATCTTGTTCACCTTCATTGGCTTCCGATTGAGTATAGGATTGATTTCAAGATTTTCGTCCTCACATATAAATCTCTCCATCAACAAACACCGGACTATCTTGCAAACTTGCTCCATGTTCAGACTGGTCGCAGGTGTCTACGCTCCACCTCTTCTGCACCACATTTGGTTGAACCCAGAACTCACATTATCACATTTGCTGATCGTGCCTTCTCATCCTATGCTCCTCGTCAATGGAACCGGCTTCCTGATCATATCAGAAATGCAGATTCCATCAACATATTTAAACGACTTTTAAAATGTCATCTTTTTGAACATGCTTTTGTAAAGTAGTTTTCTCTGTGGTACATTGTGCCAAAGCGCCTTAGTACAAGTTTCTTGGTTCTGGCGCTATATCAATTTCAGTGATTGATTGATTGATTGATTGATTGATTGATTGATTGATTGATTGATTGATTGATTGATTGATTGATTGATTGATTGATTGATTGATTGATTGATTGATTGATTGATTGATTGATTGATTGATTGATTGATTGATTGATTGATTGATTGATTGATTGATTGATTGATTGATTGATTGATTGACATAGCCCTGTGTGTACTAATGATGCTAAATTGGGCTACTTTTCTGGCAACACACAGATGCTTAATATACCGCTGCTATCACATAATATTCAATGGAGTTGAATTTTTTGGTGTGTGTCACAGTTCTTTTCTACTTTACTAAAATAACTAAACATTCTGATTTGTAGGTAAAGGCCTACATCTTAAATATTACTCTTAACCCTTTCAACCGACGCGCCGGTTTACAGGCTTGACTGAGTCTGACTGACCATAGAGTTCTTTGTTGGTGATGTGTAACCTCCAACTTATATCAAGGGCTGATCTAAGAAGCCTGGTGTAACATCCTTCCAATAGCTTTCGAACTTTAGTTGTTACTGTCCACACTGAAAGCATTTGTTAGTTATCTGTACTAAAAGAAGTTAGTAAAAACGATGTCTGTTTCTACCAACTAAAGATTAGTTCAAGTATTATTTAACTAACTTATAAATTAGTAGGCTGTGTTCTACTAATTTGTTCTACTAATTTTTACGGGTCTCTACTATTAAGTTTCTAGGTGTCTATACTAACTTGTAAATTAGTAAAAACGATGTATATTTCTACTACTTTTGCTTAGTTCATTCAGTTGAACTAAGATGGTCTACTACTTTTATAAATTAGTTAACCATGGTCTACTAATTTTGTGCAGTGCACTGAAGAAAGCGTTGACTCCCGATTACCTAGCAAAGATACGTAAAATAATCTTACATGTATGTCAAATCACAAAATACTATGTAGCCTTTTTTCTACCATGCCTGTCATTTCTCCAATAATTCCGCTAACGGCCATCAAAGTTCGAATGACATAGCGTGAACAACAGTATCACGACATGCAATGAACTGAGAATTATGTTGTCGGGTCGGTACGTAAATTCATGAATTAAAACTGCACGTCACACAAACTTCTGTCACAAAAATTGAACTGTCCATAAGCATCTACATATTTATATTCTTTAAAAACAAATGATTTTGACATACATTTTGCATCATTTTACGTACCTTTGAGCCATTTTCTTCGCTCGGTTATCAGGAGTCAACAATCACTTCACGTGTACTGAACAAAATGGCGGCTGCAACAGTGTTTTTTCGAACACAGCATCGCGGCGCTAAAAAGTTAGTTGACAAATTAGTTGCCAACAACTTCTACGAACATATATGTTAGTCGCGGACAGTATTTGTATTTTAGTTCGGTTGGTTATACGAATATTTAGAGATAAACTAAGTTTACCGAGTCGCACTTAATTAGTTCCAGTGAATGCTCTTGGTAGAGGTAGATTAGTTTGGATAGCTGAACCAATTTGGACATTACTATACGAAATAAAACTAGTTATCATTTAACGATATCATACTGAAAGATTGGAAAGATTAGTTGTACTCCCTGAACTAATCATTTTTACTAACATTTCTTAGTTCAGCATTGGCATTAACCAATAAATGTTTTCAGTGCATGTTTCTGAACCATAGAGAAGAATGCTTTACACTGTAGCTTGGAATAGCTTAATTTTTGTTGATCTTGGTAGGTTGGATCTCCATATCTTGTTGAGCTTATTACACGCCTTCCGTGCTAGTGCCTTCCTTGTTTTGATATCTTGCATGCTGCTCGATGTCCAGGATCCCAGATATGTAAAGTCTTTGACTAATTCCAGACTGGTTCCATCAGTAGTTTTAATGGTCACCTGATCCTGTTAGTTAAACACCATGTATTTTTTCTTCTTCTTGGCGTTCATGTGGAGGCGCAGCCAACACTAAGAGCTGCCATTTCCACTCTTTCCAGGAGTTTTTGCGCCTGGCCAGCAGTGTCAGACACTAGTGCTATGTCATCAGCGAAATCCAAATATGTTACCATCAGTGGTCCAACTCTGCGGCTGCGCCTGGGTTGACTGTAAAACCTAGGACTTGACACTGTGTCAAACCTCTTAAGTTAAATATGAGCTATACACGTTCAAAGTCTGGACCATTCAATATCGTGCCTTTCAGTCTACATACGGAATGAAGCATATACAACTTTAAGCAATGCAAATGTTTTAAATATAAAAGATTAATAAAAAGACAAACAATTGTCAGATTTTCAGTATAATTTCCTAGTTTGAAAATGTGCCTAATTATATTTTAAAATGTCGGATTTAGAACCACGTTATTCTGTAGCGTGTATTCGGCATGCCAGTCTGGTTTACAACCGTTGTAGATCAAAGAAGGTTTCTTGTGTAGTCCAGCATACTTAACACTTTCCACGCGGCAGGCGTCTGCAGACGGCATTCCAAAATTTCACCAAATGTTTCAAAAATGTCGCAATTATTGAATTTCATTACCATATTTGGAATCACCATGAGAAATGCATTGGCATAAGTACGAACATGCCTAGTATTGGTTCAGTAATCCTTGAGATAGATTTGGAAAATTGGGAAAGGTTTCTTAAAAATCTATTTTGTATATGGTAAAACTAAAACCCGCGTGGAAAGTGTTAACCACTTCGGTACCAACAGGGCATTCCCCAAAAACAAAACAGTGCAAGGCATGTCTTAAAATAATTAACAGCTGGAGCTCGTCTGACTTCCAACTTCATAATGGTACCGATAGGCATATTGGCCGCCGATATGAAAAGAAATTGATCTCAACTATAATGTGTTATTCAAAAAATAAAGGGTCTTTAAGAAAAACAATAGAGGACTTAATTGATGTTACATCAATTGTTCTACTTGCAGCATGAATTTTCATACAGACCCTCGTTTACCAACATAATAAACCTTTCATTGCAATGTAATGTAAATGGGAACCAGTTGACACACTAGTGACAGAAATCAGTGTTCAAGTGATAAAAGTGAAGCATGCTGGTGTTGCTCAAGAATCTTCTCTGGTTGAAGACTGGGCATAAACGAGTACACCGAACACGAAAGGGTCTTGATTTGGTACTATAATGTTAACATATTATTATAAAAGTCAGTAATTGGTACCAACAATCTTAGATATGCATTTAAACGAGAAAATATTTTCCCGGCTATTTGAGACCTTTTTTAAAAATCAAAATAAAAAATCGAGGGGCTACTTTTAAAGTTAAGATAACCATACCAAACAAAAACAATTTGTAATAACATTATTTTCTACACGTAGTGTGTCACTCAGCTGTGACAATGTGTTGACCGGTTTGGATAGCACACAGTGTTCAGTCTGTGGCGTAACAGCCGGGGGCGGGGGGGGGGGGGGGGGGGCAGGGGGGCACAGTGCCCCCCCCCCCCCCCCCCCGAAGGTGCTCAGCAGGAAATTCAAACCTACCCACCAGGAAAAATGGGGGGAAGGGAAAAGAGGAAAAGAAGGGGGAAAGGGAAAGAAAAGAGAGAGAGAAAGGAAAAAGGGAGGAAAAAGAAAAAGGAAAAGGAGAAAAAAGGGGACAGAAAGGAAAGGGAAAGAAAGAAAGAAAGACAATTTCGCAGTACAAAAAGCACAACAGTGCTTCGAAATGTTGTGACCGTGCGAAATGTTGTGACCGTGCGAATTTTTTTGACCTTTTATATGCATTTGATTAACAGTTATATGTACATACGATAATCCCTTTAACAATATTCAAATTTCAGACCACTTCCAGCTAGTTTCTCTTCAATCAGTGAGTTCATAGCTTCGTTCTGAGCCACCGTAAAATGATTCCTCCAATCTCCGACTTTCCCTGTAATCATAAAAAAGAAGATTCTGTTAGAATCGAAACGTCAGGTCCTCTTATATTTATTACAAAAATAATTAGTATTGAATATCGGGTAATTCCAGTTGAAATCCATAAATCCCCTACGGGAGATATTCCACAGAAAGAGTATGGATTTCAATACACTCCGCCTATGCAGTTAATCCCATTTGAAATCGAAATCCCATGTGTTGAAGAAAAGGTGTAGATATAAATAACCACACAATGCAAACAGTTAATAGGAATTGTCCGCTAGTTTGCTCACGTAACGCTTTCTACCCTCAAGTAAAGCTTTCTAACCTCAATTAAAGCTTTCTAACCACAAGTAAAGCTTTCTAACCTCAAGTAAAGCTTTCTAACCTCAAGTAAAGCTTTCTAACCTCAAGTAAAGCTTTTTAACCTCAAGTAAGCTTTCTAACCTCAAGTAAAGCTTTCTAACCTCAAGTAAAGCTTCCTAACCTCAAGTAAAGCTTTCTAACCTCAAGTAAAGCTTTCTAACCTCAAGTAAAGCTTTCTAACCTCAAGTAAAGCTTTCTAACCTCAAGTAAAGCTTTCTAACCTCAAGTAAAGCTTTCTAACCTCAAGTAAAGCTTTCTAACCTCAATTAAAGCTTTCTAACCTCAATTAAAGCTTTCTAACCTCAAGTAAAGCTTTTTAACCTCAAGTAAAGCTTTTTAACCTCAAGTAAAACTTTCCAACTTTTACGTTGTCCAAATTTAGTAATTCTCTAAATCTTAACACTTTCCACGCTGCAGGGGTCTGCAGACGGCATTCCAACATTTTACAAATGTTTCAGAAATGTCAAGATAATTGAATTAGATTACCATATTTATAATCACCATGAGAATTATGTACAAACATGCCTAGTATTGGTTCAGTAATCCTTGAGATACATTTTGAAATTTGGGAAAGGGTTCCGACAAATCAGTTTTGTTTAAAACGGTAAAACTAATACTAATAGCCGCGTGGAAAGTGTTAAAATACTTAACACGCGGCTATTACTTTAAAACCATATACAAAACTTGTTCGGACACTTTCAAAGTCTATCTCAAGAATTTCTGAACCATATTTGTACTCATTGCATTGCAATTCTCATGGTGATTCCAAATAATGATGGGGATGAATTTCAACTATTTTGATATTTTTGACACATTTTGTGAAATTTTGAAACGTCGTCTGCAGACACCATGGAAAGCGTGAATATTAACACTGATTAAAGACAGTTAAGTTCTATGGCGATAACTCGAAAGTCCTAACATTACGTTTCGTGATTGCTAACTTTATAAATACTAGGCTATTCCAATCAATATAGAAGACATGATAACAATCCCCACAAGGAGTGTGCATTTTATATGGGGTTACCTGCATGAAAACTACTTCCTGTATAGAAGATCAAGGTCATATTTTCCATAGCGTGTGTATGGATTTCAACTGGAATATACCCAATACCTTTTCTCATGAATGAAACCGGTTTCTTCTGCTCGTTGTCCTTAGTTAGATCTTCTGTTTCGCTCAAAAACCGTTTATTAAAGGTATCGGGGTTGCAAATGGGATTTTTCTTCATGTTCTCAAATGTGCAGTGATCTACAATTCCATCGATGACGTTATCCGTGAAAGAATATCCAAGGAACTTGGCCGCCTGCTGAACGGAACCTCTAAGATCCTAATAAAATAGTTATATTGAAAAAATCAAAAACATTAAAATTTCGAACTCGAAACTGAAACAGGTCATACAATGGTAGTGACGACGACGACGACGACGACGATGAAGAAGGTGATGATGACGATGATGATAGATACTCAAGATTTGTCAATTATTCACTTACTTTCTTCATGTCTTCAAATGTTAAAAACAGTACATTGGGTTCGTGTCGTCTGTTCCAGTAATACAGGTAGTGATCCCACCATGGTCCACAGTATACTAAGAAAAAAAGAAATTCATGTTTTCTTCTTATCTTGTCTTATCTCATCATAATCTTAACATCCAGCGTCCGAATTAAGGAAAAAAATCTGGTTGCCCGCCGGGCAACCAAGCAGGAAATGATGGTTGCCCGGCAGATTTTTTGGTTGCCCGTTCTGTAAAATATTTAAATGCACGTGTTAAGTGTTTCACTTCTTGTAAAAAAATTAGTTGCCCACCGGGCAACAAAATAAGTACATGTTGGTTGCCCGGTGATAATTATGGGTGTCCCGGGCAACCGGGCAACCACTTAACGCGAACGCTGTAATAACATCACCTGTATTGTTTTATCTTTATCGTTCTCTTGTCTTGTCTTGTCTCTCCTTGTCTAGACTTGGACCGTCTTGTGTCTTATTTCGTTCATCTTTTTCGAGTATTTTCATAAAAAATAGTTTGTATCAACATATACTTTTAAAATCATTCGAAAATATCCAAGGGCATTGATTATACTTAATTTGTACTTGATACATTTGTATTAAACTTACCATTTCCGGAATAAAAATCATCAAAGAACTCGTTCCACGACTTGTAAGAATTATGAGATCGGTTGTTATTCGTGAAGTGAAAATACGACACGGCAACATCTTTAGGGTTCCTTGCAACATAGACTATCTTTGCTTTCTTTTGCATGATATCTGGTGGCAACAAATGGCCCGGTAAGTGGGACTTCATGAGTCTTGGAGACGTCATCTTGCCAACAACTTCGTACATTGGAGGAATGTATACGCCCTGAAACTACAACATAACGCAATATTAATTTGTAGTTACAGCAGACACACGTACGCAACCATAGTTATGCAGTCCATTATTATTTGATAGATTGCAGCACATAGCGAGCTTGAAATTTGAAAAAGTAATATAATTAATACAACTATTAAAAAAAGGAATAACAGGAAAAAACGGATATGTGTTAATCGTTTAACAATGACAAATACATATAACAGCAACTTTGTCTGCTTTCGACTTTATGTTTTGTTTAATAAGACCATGCTATGTTTAAGTTATGACTTATATAAGCAGAGATACATAGAATTATAATACGTTTATATGAAATTGATTTTTTTTTAAATACCTCCATGGATTTAAACATAGAAGCCTCCAAGAATGGAACTCGAATGTTCGTTTCAGTCTCATTAACTTTATCGATGTCGCCATCATTGCAGATTGATGATAAGATTTCTTGAGTCCATGTGGTGCCTAATAAAAAGAATAACATGTTAATGTGCCTGAAGTAATTAATTGTTTATTTCAAAATTATTTATGTATTTGTTTATTTATTTGATTTCTTGTCATTTACTTAATTAATTAATTAATTAATTTGAGTATTGATTGGATGATTGGTTGGTTGATTGGTTGTTTGAAATTATTTCTACAATTCTGTATGCATGATTGTGGATAGATCTAACATATTTTATAATAAATTGGTCTTAAACGTATCATCGAGTAAATTATACACAAATTGATAATGAATTGCATGAAAGAAATCGCCCATTGATCATCATATCTATATAATCGTCCATCGGGCAAACTAAAACAAATCAGAAATTATAATTTAGTTACAGCATGAACTATTATGCTCCAACTTACTCTTGGGTCCGGTCAGGTGTAAGATTTAGCGTAAATTATTCGCAAGTTATTAGCCCAGTAGTTTACCCCGGTTTGGTGCTCTTAAAATGTTGGGTTACGCCGCAGTTTACTAGCAAGGTAGTGCTATTCTTCAGCTAGCGAGGTAGTGCTATTCTTCAGCTACTCGCCATTGGTGCACTCGGCCGCATATGTTCGAACATTTGAAGTAATTAATTACTTCTTTCAGTGTTAATATTATATTATTATTTTAAAACTAATATATACATACTAAACAAAAAGTAAATGTATACCTGCTTTTGCGTACGTCACAACGAATACGTCATCAGAACGCGCTTTCCATGTCTTCATTGCAGAAACCGTAGAGGGCGGTATAAGAGTAGTTGGAAATGGCTGGCCGTCGATTATAAACATGTTCACTTTCCCATCAGGTAGGCTTTCAAAGTCCATCATACCGCCGGACTCAATAAACTTGTGTACTGAGTTGAGTTTCATATATAAATCAAAACAAAACAATATACAAAGTTCTGGTAACATTTTGTTTCTCGATTTTCAGCAAGTAGCAAGAAGTAAAATCACGGAGTTACAGTATTATTGGTGATGACTTAATATATGTGTCAAAAAGTGGCCCATGTGAAACATGATTTTTGTTGACATGAAAAATATCAAATTTGAAATTGAACATATGAAATAGAAATGCTCATGTTTAGCAATCATTAATATGTCATATGAAGGGGGTTTTCTGTCTAATGTGGAGCTTTCGTTATCAAGTTATGTTATGGCAAACCTACTGAGGACATGTCAAATTCAGCTTTGGCCTCATTTCATGTTCAGAGACCTGTCCTATAATCATCATACAGTGAGGAATGATAATGATATTTTGCTTCTATCCAAAGTGAAAATGTAAGACACAATAAAAGAAGTGATACACCGTCGACCTTTCTCTAATTAGAATAATACTTACGCATTTCTTTTCCTAAAAACTGCTCCATTGTATGTACCACGGCTTAAAAACGAAGTCCACAAATATATCACGAAACAAATTATGTCTTGACCGAAATGTCCGCGTAACGTTTAAATATACAGTGGCCTATTTATGGCAAGCAGTATTGAACTTTAAGGAAACTACAAGAATGTAAATATGGACTACACCTTGTACTCTATCCCATTATATAAGATAAAGTAGACCCTGTGTAATATTCTAGATGGGTTTATTTACTTTAATTCAACATGGACTTTGGTCACACGGTTATTTATCATCTTACAACTAATAATTGTGGGTAACTCAAAGATGTACCTAATCATATCATGGAAACTTCCATGATCATATCGTCGGTCTCATCACATACATATCTATTCGACGTCACGTTTTGTTTGAGAAACAATGTTTTCACATACAGATCCATAAGTTTAATACCATATTAATTAATGTTCATTAAAAGATTAGCGTAAATAATTCACTAAGGTAAACTTCTTAAAGTGTTTTCTTGATATAAAAACCGTTTCAGACAAATTCATCAAGAAATGAATGAGATATAAGCCAAATCCAAGTGGTGCGTCGAATAGATCTTTATGTGATGTGTTTTTTACGGTGCATGGAATAGATCTGTATGTGATGAGACCGACGATATTAATGTCGACAAATTTCAATTTAGAGGTATTAGTATAGTACTCAAAAATCTTCTTCGAATATGACAACATTAAGGACATAACCCTGGGAAACATTTTCCAGGGTTGTGTCCTTCCTTAATTTTGTTAATTTCTTCAATAAAAGTTTTAATTGAAGAAAGTTTATGGATTAAGTAAAAGCCGTGTTTTAGCATCATTTAAGAATTTTATTACGACTTATGTAATTATTTTAAGTTATAGTCATGACGGGTATAGATCTTGACTAGTTTGATGGTAGTCAAAGGATTGTTTTGATTCCCTTCTGCAAATATTAAACTGTTCCACTAAATATAACCCGATATTTGTTTGTTTTGGATTTGCTCCCATCTCCCACAGAGTATTGAACGTTTAGTTTTTGACTGGAATTGTTTTATCTAACATTAGGTTGCGTATCTGTTGGTGAAATCTGAGAGATTATGTTGAATCCCTATAATACTCATGTCCTTTATGCAGCAACGGGTGTCCACCACTGACAAATTAATACTTACATTCCATTACATTTACTGTGATCTCATATTTTTCATTAAGCATATATATGATATGTATCACTTAGTAGCTATGAATAGATACAAATGCTTTAATCGGTAATTGGTAATGAGACAATTTAGCAACAACGCAATGTATAGCTGTATTGCAATGTAATCAGCGTTGTTGGCAGATATCCGCTCTGATTGGTTAAATCGAGATTTGGGTTGATACATTGTCATTTTTAGGGGTTGATGATGGAGGTGGACGAGGGAAGATATTGTGGCCGTAGCCTAAGTGTTGGTTTATGGATGCGAGGGGAGGGGAAGAGAGAGAGGGCTAGGGGATGGGTTGACATGTATTTTTGTTGGTTCCCATGGTCACTTTGGTAGTTCCCAGTGATTTTGGTTTCAAGTTGTTGAAGCGCTCAATACATCCATGTCGGGGTTTGGGGGGAATGGTAATCGAAGGGGGTGGGTTGACACAATGTAGTTTTTGGTGATTCCCAGAGTCATTCTGGTGGTATCCAATGTCATTTTGAGGTACCCAGTGCTCGATACATATGTTTGGTGTTGGGCTGGGGTATGGTGAAAAAGGTGTCGGTGGGTTATCAAAATGACCTTTTTGGTGGTTCCCAGTGTTTAGGTTTTGAGTTGTTAAGTGCTCAATATACAACCCACCCCAATCCAACACACCCTTGCCTAAATGACATTGGGAATCACCAAAAATGAATTTGTTGTCAGTCACTTTATCTGGATGCGTCACAGGGTGACGTCATCATGCGTACCGTAACAAAATACGAACATTATATTTGACATGCAGGCCCTACTCACCCACAACCAGGCTTAATATTGAGATATTCAAGGGGCTGGATTTGACAATACCAAAATAGGGGAAGATCCCCCGTGAATCATAAAGTAATTTCATTTTCAGTATTCATTGGCCATGTGTATTGTTAAATGTAGAGCAAAACACACCCATTCAAATAGCGGCACAGACAGGTAACGATTTGATAGCTGCGAAAACGTGTTTCTAGATGCATAGTTAAATAAAGTCGGAAATGGTAAAGCAATTGTAAACTAATTTTACGAAAATAACTTCAAACGAGTAAAATTTAGATGTTTAATATAGTCGACCAACTTCATTTTCAACAGTTGTTTGTTTTGATTTTTTTCTAAAGAGATCTGAAAACATTTTACACTTTTAAACAGTATTTTCATATATATTGCAATACAGTTCAGTCAACAATGACGTATGGCGATAGGGGGGCGTCATTTGAGACAGTCATGGTCCGTCAGAATCAATCAATGGTGCGTCACAAAGTTGACTGAGGGTACTTGTAATTGTATGGCAAAGGTCCGTCACATTAGTTACACAGGGGTGCGTAATGGTACATACATGAGAAAGTGGCGCACCTACGTAAAGTGACGCACCTCCCATCCCCTACCTCCCTCATAATCCAACACCTATGACCTTCCTACCCATATCATCGACCAATGCCAACCCCAACTAATGGATCAATCCAATTTACAGCGGCGGCGCCACAGGGGGGGGGGGGGGGGCAGGGGGACTAAAGCCCCCCCCCCCCCCCTAAAGAAAAAGAAGGATGGGGAAAAGGAAAGAAAATAAAAGGGAAAGAAAAGAGGACAGAAAAGAGGAAAGTAAGGAAAACAGAGGAGCCTATAACATTTGTAGATGAAGATGACGAGTTGATGATGCGATAAATAAATGATAAAATGACTAAGCAAAGTGAGTAACCAAAGGAGCCCGCCCCGACATAGCCCAACATAAAAAACAATAACAATTTAATGTAACCAACAAATAATCTCAGAAGACGGGGACACGAATGGCCGTAAATGTTGAATCTCCGTTGGTGTTAATGTAAACAAAAGGATTTTAATGTTGGCACAAATGATTTCATCCTAACACCGCTGGAGTTGGATAACCAAATGAAGTTCAATATAACCAACTCCAGATCAATACCAATTTTCGAATAATTTGTTTATAATTTAATTCGTCGTTAACCGATTTTTGTTCTTTCGTGAAAGAGTCCAGCATCGTCTGTAAAACGAGCAGCATATCGCCCGCCCTCACTGTTGTTGCAAACTTTTGACCAATATCATACCGTCCGGCGTCCGCAGGATACTGCTATATCGTCAGTAGGCGTCTTAAAAATGCATTTACAATTTATTTTAATTGTTGGACGGGCAATAGAATACCCTGACGCCGCCCTTGAATCCAAAATGTGATTAATCCAATCAGAAGCTACTACGCAATACATTGCGTATTTCCTAAGTGATAAATTCGTTATACCATGTTTGATAAAGCAATACAGTCAATACCTATCATGGTCAGGTGCCATATCACACTGATGTCCATTTATGTATCAGACATGGGGCAATATGCTGTGTAAACATTATCATGAGAATATGCACTTCAAGTTCGAAGCTCCCACCAATAAATTACGAAATTGCGTAAAGTGTATATTTTTATGAGCAGTAAATATGTAAATAATCGCATACAGGAAACCATATTTAAATCGTGGGGAAGCACACGTAGATGGCTCTGTAGTTGGATCCTTTTGTGCTAAGTGTATATACACTGAAACATGATCTAATCACTTCATCTAATATTCAAATGTCAGACCACTTCCAGCTAGTTTCTCTTCAATCAGTGAGTTCATAGCCTCGTTCTGAGCCACCGTAAAATGATTCCTCCAATCCCCAACTGTCCCTGCGGTAAAAAAAATGTTACCAACAATAATTAGTATTAAGCATCGGGTTAATCCAGTTGAAATCCATAAGCCCCTATGGAAGACATGACTATAATATTCCACACAAGGAGTGTAGATTTCAAATGCACTCGCCTATGCAGGTAATCCCATTTGAAATCAAAATCCCATGTGTATTAGAGGTATTAATATAAATAACCTCAAAATGCAAACAGTAATAAGAATAGTCCACTATTTTTGCTCAGTAATGCTTTCTAACATACCCCAAGTAAAGCTTTCTAACCTACCCCAAGTAAAGCTTTCTAACTTACCCCAAGTAAAGCTTTCTAACTTACCCCTAGTAAAGTTTTTTAACCTCAAGTAAAGCTTTCTAACCTCAAGTAAAGCTTGAAATCAAAATCCCATGTGTATTAGAGGTATTAATATAAATAACCTCAAAATGCAAACAGTAATAAGAATAGTCCACTATTTTTGCTCAGTAATGCTTTCTAACATACCCCAAGTAAAGCTTTCTAACCTACCCCAAGTAAAGCTTTCTAACTTACCCCAAGTAAAGCTTTCTAACTTACCCCTAGTAAAGTTTTTTTAACCTCAAGTAAAGCTTTCTAACCTCAAGTAAAGCTTTCTAACCTCAAGTAAAGCTTTCTAACCTCAAGTAAAGCTTTCTAACCTCAAGTAAAGCTTTCTAACCTCAAGTAAAGCTTTCTAACCTCAAGTAAAGCTTTCTAATCTCACGTAACGCTTTCTAACCTCAAGTAAAGATTTCTAACCTCAAGTAAAGATTTCTAACCTCAAGTAAAGCTTTCTAACCTCAAGTAAAGCTTTTTAACCTCAAGTAAAGCTTTCTAACCTCAAGTAAAGCTTTCTAATCTCACGTAACGCTTTCTAATCTCACATAACGCTTTCTAACCTCAAGTAAAGCTTTCTACCATCAAGTAAATTTTTCTAACTTCAAGTAACGCTTTCTAACCTCAAGTAACGCTTTCTAACCTTAAGTAACGCTTTCTAACCTCAAGTAACGCTTTCTAACCTCAAATTAAGCTGTCTAACCTCAAGTAACGCTTCCTAACCTCACGTTAAGCTTTCTAACCTCAAATAAAGTTTTCTAACCTCAAGTAAAGCTTTCTAACCTCAAGTAAAGCTTTCTAACCTCAAGTTAAGCTTTCTAACCTCAAGTAACGCTTTCTAACCTCAAGTAAAGCTTTCTAACCTCAGGTAAAGCTTTCTAACCTCAAGTAAAGCTTTCTAACCCCAAGTAAAGCTTTCTAACCTCAAGTAACGCTTTCTAACCTCAAGTAAAGCTTTCTAACCTCAGGTAAAGCTTTCTAACCTCAAGTAAAGCTTTCTAACCCCAAGTAAAGCTTTCTAACCTCAAGTAACGCTTTCTCACCCCAAGTAAAGCTTTCTAACCTCAAGTAACGCTTTCTAACCTCAAGTAAAGCTTTCTAACAACCTAGTCAAGTACGTTAGTTCACCCGTTCACGCAGCAACCTTTAAGCTTGTTTGCCTAAGTTCAACTCAGAATCGGTTCAATTCACCAATCTGTTCGTGTTAGAATTTCAATGTCATAAAAACTACAATAAACTTCTAATTACAATCTGTAGTCAGTCCTTGAACGACCGCCCCCCCCCCCCCCCCCCTCCAAAAAAAATGGAATCCCTCTTTCTTAATTTCAGAACCAAAAATAACATTTGGATAAAGAAGATAAAAACTATGGTTTCAAAAATACATGAATATACACCAGGTAAGAACACTGCTGACCTAACGGGCTCGAAATTATTTCGTTGGCCAAATTTAGTAAGTCTCTTAATCTTAAAATACTTCCAACGCGGCTATTACTTTTACCATATACAAAACATTTCCCAACTTTCAAAGACTATCTATACTAGGCATATTTGTAGTATTGCAATTCTCCCGGTAATTCCAAATAATATGGTGATGAAATTCAATTATTTTGACCTTTTTGAAACATTTTGTGAAATGTTGGAACTGTAGTTGTGGAAAGTGTTAATTGTCTTAGTGTCCCTCTATAAATGTTCTTAATATTAAGACAGTTTAAGGCATATTATGCATGCAATCTTTTACATGGGACGCCTTCTATTTTTGATTTTTTTTAAAGCAGAAATATATTCTGAGTTACAGAGCGATACGAATCCAAATTACTTCAAAATCATGGTTTAAAGAGGTTGCATTTTTATTTTCATTCTAAATTCACTTAAAAACCATGATTTTGAAGTAATTAGGAATCATATCACCCTGTAACTCAGAACGTTATGATTTATAATCAGAAATGCAAATCTGCAAGGAAAATATCGCATAATCATGGTGTGCTAACTTTGTAAATATGCTATTCCAATTGACCAATTGAACAACCCCTATGGAAGACATGATATTAATATTCCAACAAGGAGTGTGCATTTCATATGGGGGTTACCTGCATGAAAACTACTTCCTGTATAAAGGATTAAGGTCATGCCTTCCATAGCGGTGTATGGATTTCAACTGGAATAGCCCAATACCTTTTCTCATGAATGAAACCAGTTTCTTCTGCTCGATTTCCTTAGTTGATTCTTCTGTCTCGTTCAAAAACCTTTTAATAAACGTATCGGGGTTGCACATGGGATTTTTCTTCATGTTTTCAAATGTGCAGTGATATACAATTCCATCGATGACGTCATCCGTGAAAGAATATCCAAGGAACTTTGCCGCCCTCTCTACGGAACCTCTAAGATCCTAATAAAATAGTAATATTGAAGAATTTAAAAACATTAGAATTTCGAAGTCAAAATTGAAACAGGTCATACGATAGGGGAGACGGCGACGACGAAGATGATGATGATGATGATGATGATGATGATGATGATGATGATGATGATGATGATGATGATGATGATGATGATGATGATGATGATGATGATGATGATGATGATGATGATGATGATGATGATGATGATGATGATGATGATGATGATGATGATGATGATGATGATGATGATGATGATGATGATGATGATGATGATGATGATGATGATGATGATGATGATGATGATGATGATGATGATATATATTGATATACTCAATAGAAGATTTGTCATTTATTCACTTACTCTCTTCATGTCTTCAAATTTCAAAAACAGCACATTGGGTTCATGTCGTCTGTTCCAGAAATACAGGTAATGATCCCACCATGGTCCACAGTATACTAAAAAGAAAAAGAAATACATTTTTTTTTTTATCTTATCTTATATTATCTTATCTTATCTCATCACAAACTTGACATCGCCTGTATTGGGTTATCGTTATCTTGCTCTTGCTCTTGTGTAGTCTATATATATATATATTTTGTATATAAAGAGCAATTGTGAACAGACATTAACAGGGTTAATGAACTGAGTGATTACAAATCACGCGGGTAACTCTCAACAGAGAGCTCTGATGGGCCAATCAATTGTTTCACTGCAACTCAGAAAATAATCAAAAATACAAGTAAACACAATCGGGCAAGTAAAAAAGCCAATGAAAGTGGCGTGGGACAGGAATAGGATAAACACCCAAACAGAGAATAACATCAACAAATAAGAGAAGAAAAATAATATCTGGAGGTCATTGATACATCGAGAGAGCTTAGCAAACATACTCTGAAGAGTTGGAGAGAAAATGTATGTTAACACGCCATTTAAAAGATTGTAGTCCTTCCTCTTGGATGTTGCCAACAACATTGACTGGAAGACCGCTCCACTGTATGAATGAAACTTCTGTCTAAGCAACAAGTTCTGGCAGGCGGCAATGAAAGGGCGTGATCTGCAATGTTCACTGATGTATCCACGGATCTGTCGGTTGGTCTCTGTATTTAATATGATGCCTTGTTAATATGATATGGTATTAGGTATGTGAGATCCACTGACATGCTACATGGCCTCTGTCCGTGGGTCTCTCATGCTTAACAATCCTCCATTACTGTTGTATTTTATGGTTATTTTAATTATATTTTGTTGTATTATGTACATGATGTGTGTTAATTTACTACATGTAGTCATTTTCGAGACCTGTCTCGAAGATGGCTTCATGTATGCTTTGTCTTCATGTAGTCATTTTCGAGACTTGTCTCGGAGATGGCTGTATGTATGAATTTTATGAGTGTATTCTTCATAGTGTGTTCATTTGACATTTAATGTTTTTGATGTGCAATTAATGACTTTTTATATAATCACAGCTGGTCTGTAAATGTTATGATATATCAGTGCTTGATGTACGGCGTCATGCTCAGATTTGCTTCAAAATTATACAGGATGTGTATATTGACAAGATAAACTCACATGCACATTTTGCTTGCCAAAATTGCTTCTTTTCTCAAAACCACTCTATTTTTAACCCTTTGTATCTTTAGGATGAACTTGTTTGTTATATTATGTTTTTGCCAAGATACCAATGCACAATATTTAGTGTAATTATTTCCATATTTACAATCATAACATGGATTGAATGGAGTGGGAATGTTAGTACTTAACAAAAAAATTGTATTTTTTTTAGAAACACTAAATAGTCAAACTTTGTGAATATTTTTAAAGAGAAGTATAGCTCCTATTTCAACAAACAAGATGTCATATGAAAGGTAATGCAATTTAGAAGATTCTCACGCCAGCTTTATCCATTAAAGTGTTTCTAGTATTTTTTGTGTCAATTTGAACTTTTGCCTTTAAAAATCCCTAAAAAAATAATTTTCTCAAAAAGTAAACAATTTATTCACAAAAACTGGCGAGAGAATTTAGGTAATGTGCTTATTAACCATCCCTCAAAGTGACAGACCCATAGCAGTTTCCAACTTGGCTGAAAATATTCAAATGTCCAAAAATGTAGGGAATTTTCAAAAAATAAAGAAAAACATAAGAAATATCCAAATTACTCCGAAAGTTCTCAAATAGGTAGAGCAAAGACTTGTCTTTAATGTGGTCTCAAAATAAAAAGTATCTATATAATTAATTTGGCACAATAGTTGTTTTTCTGCAGTGGTGTAATAGCCGATACAGCTACCTTAAACGGTGCAAACAATGGTCAGTGTTCGAACACCTTTTTTCTATGATTGTGGCATTGCAACACTTGAACGCGTAGCACGACGATGAACATATGGTGTGGGGAGCAATGCTGCTAAATCTTGTGGGCAGTGGTTGGTGTGCATTTTGTACAAGACCGTGGCTGCTGCTACCTGTCGCCTGTGAAGTAGGCGTATGATGCTGAGATGCGGTAGACCAGTAGCGTCATGAGCTCCAATGATCTTGATTGCCTTCCTTTGGATGTTGTCAAGCTGGCTTAGGATAGTAGGTGAAGCGCTAGACCAGCCTAGTGAAGCATACTCCATTACGCTGCGGACTTGTGATTTGTACACAGTAGATCTGCCCAATGGCGTCAATGTATTTGCAACCTTGCGAAGAGCGCCGAGCTTTTGTCCAGCCCTGTTGAGACAGCCGAGATGTGTTTGGACCAAGTCAGCTTGCTATCAATGGTAACACCCAGGATTTCCAGTTTGTCTGCAGATGGTAGCTTGCAGTCACCAAAGTAGAGTTCAAGTTGGGATGGGGTTCTCTTTCTAGAGATTACCATGGTCTTGCACTTGGTAGGCTCGAAGGTCACTTTCCATCTATCAGCCCACGCTTTCATATTGCTTAGATCACTGTTAAGGCTAGCAGCTACTTCATTGGAGCTGGTTGAAGATGTAATGGGTGCGAAAAGTGTTGAATCGTCAGCATACAGATAGAGCTCGTTGTCACAGACATCCACAAGGTCACCAATGAAGAGAGAAAACAGTAGTGGACCTAGGATAGATCCTTGTGGAACAGAAGCATTTATGGGTGCAGTGTTGGATGCTTGTCCCGACATGACGACATTGATAGATCTGTCGGATAAGTAGTTGTGTATCCATGAAAGCAGTCTTCTGGTAACACCCTTTGACATCAGTTTTGAGCAGAGTCCATTGTGCCATACTTTGTCAAAAGCTCCTTTTATGTCAAGGGCAAAACCTCGTCACTTTGGTCTAGGGAGTTGTTCCATTTCTGTGACCAAATGTTGAGGAGATCAGCTGTACTTGCACCGTCTTGTGTCTTATCTTATCGTATATCATATCTTTTTCAAGTATTTTCATAGAAAATAGTTTGTATCAACACAGACTTTCAAAATCATTCGAAAATATCTACATAACCATTGAGTGTATACCTGAGGTTTTTTTAAATATGACATTTGTATTAAAACTTACCATTTCCGGAATAAAAATCATCAAAGAATTCGCTCCACGACTTGTAAGAGCTAAGAGCTGGGGCGTTATTCGTAAAGTAAAAATACGACACGGCAACATCTCTAGGGTTCCTTGCAACATATACTATCTTTGCTTTCTTTTGCATGATATCTGGTGGCAACAGATGCCCCGGAAAGTGGGACTTTATGAGTCTTGGAGACTTCATCTTGCCAACAACTTCGTACATTGGAGGAATGAATACTCCCTGAAACTACAAAATAACGCTAGGGTAATTTGTAGCTAAAGCAGATACATGTACGCAACCATTTCTTGTGCAGTTTATAATAATTATTTATATCACAACTGCAGCACCTAGCTAGTTTGAATAAAAATTAATAAAGCAATAATAAAAATATTAAACGTCGCCTCAGAGCCTTTAAAATGATACAAATAAAAAAGATGGAAATTGTAGTTTCTTTTGCCGGATTATGCGTAATTTAATGGATGGCCAGGTCCACCTTTTGAGGAGTAGATATTAGCGCAGCCGATTAAACTCTAATTTATTGTTTTATGGTTGAGGGTAATGTATTTTATAAAGACAATACGAATTAAATACGAAGTAAATTTTAAAAGAAACCTATAATCAATCAATTTACTTTATTATTGCCAAATGATGTTCACTTGATATTTAAAGAAAAAGAAAAGTAAACATCTTATTTCGTATTTAATTGAATACAATTTCGAAAATCAGATTTGGTAACCGTTCCTGATCAGTAGATGTGCGTGGATCCGTATGTCATTGATTATAAAGAGCTCAACAAAATGAAGTCATAGACTTTGTTTATGATTTGGATGAATCTTTTTGGCACAATTTGGTACCAAATTTGCCACAAAACAGCGGCAAAGATAAGTCATGAGTAGCTTCAGTTGAAAATGCAAATTTGGAAACGTCACGGATTTTTTTCATATGGTGCTATTCTTGGCTTATCTGTGTTGTTTACTGGCAAATTTTGTACCAAATTGTGTCAAAAAGATTCATCCAAATGTCTATCTAGCATGTTTGTTAACAAAAATAACTCTTTAGTGCATATACAAAGTGTATGACTTTCTTTTGTTGAGCTCTTTATGACTAATATCAACAGAGATAAATGAAATTATAATACGGTATAATATGAAATTGATATGATTTAAAATACCTCCATGGATTTAAACATAGAAGACTCCAAGAATGGAACTCGAATAAACGTTTCAGTCTCATTAACTTTATCGATGTCACCATCATTGCAGATTGCTGACAAGATTTCTTGAGTCCATGTGGTACCTAATAAAAAGAATAGGAAAAAGTGTACTTCGAGACCCAGATTCTGGACTGTACTAGTATCGTCCGATACTGGAACACTTAATCGTTCGATACTGGTACAGAGTCAGTGTTCCAGTGTCGGACGATACTGGCACATATTATATGTTTCATTATCTGGCGATAAACACAATTATGTATCAGTATCGTTCAATACCGGGTCAAATCACTACTGCTTCATGTGTACCAGTATCGCCCGATACTGGAAGATATAAACGTTCCAGTATCGCTCTATACTAGTATACAAGTATCTGGGACCTTAAGTACACTTTTTCCAGAGAATAACATTTATAAGTATATAATGGGCTATTCCAATTGAAATCCGTACTCCCCTATGGAATACATTACATTAATATTCTCCACAGAACAGGCTCTCGTGTCGAAATGGACCACAAAAAGTCCGGATTCTTCATGATTCCCAAATAATGTCAGAATTTGTTGTTGTTCAACATTAAAGAAAAAACAAGGACATTTGAGGCTAGAAAGAGAAAAAAGAAAGGGAAAGAAAGTAGTCATCCTGGTTTAGCCCCCCCCCCCCCGCATTCCCCGTAGCATTGGTGTGTGTATGTGGGGGGGGGGGCTTTAATGCATGCCCTATCCCAGTGTCATGAATTAAAATAGAGAAAATTAAATTATTACATGCAAGGAATAAATTGCCTGAATCAAGTCATTATAATTATTGCCTTCCTATCCCATACATTCTGGCACGCGTGTCAATATAAATAATGATGAGGGGCGCACCACCAAATTACTCCGCATATGTAATAACGAAATTCGGTTCAAACAAGTAGATTTTTAACATTGAAGTCACAATTTTAATAAGAAGATAGGCTTGAAATTGCACGATATTCGGCATATGATTGAGATATATGTCAAGATTATATAACCAACAAATCATACTATTTTGAAAACGGTAAGCAAAAATAGGCACGCGGATGTACATGACAGCATCCAAATATGAGTGATGTGTATTCGGTCATCAGTAACTTTCGACGAATAGGGAAATGAGTGTTGCGAGACTCGGTGAAATAAGGTTGGGAATTTCATCTTGGAAAACGAATAATATTTTTTTCTTACCAAATCTATGTTAAAATAACCCATTGCATTACAGGCATTGCCGAATTTGAGTAATAAGCTTATTTCTGTTTTTTCTCAAATCTGGCCCATAGGCCGTATGGACTGCGCGAGTCCGACTCCAGAGCCCGACTCCCGAGCCCAGCAAAATACTCGAGTAGTTCTCTGTGATCTAAGTTTGATCAAATCTGAAATCTGGGCCCAAGCATACTAGTTCTTTCAACGCTGAGGATTTATTTTATTACACCTCAGTACAGCTTGAATTGGGCTAGAGGCAAAATAAAAATAAAAACTGTTTAGCATCAGGTTTTTTTTCAAAAAACGAAGGAAGAGGCCCTTTTGTTTTATTTTCCCCCCACTTTACGTACAAAACCGCCCTGGTAAGCGATAAACATTGCGAACCTGAAAAAGTGTTGACTGAAATAAAGAGAAAAAAGAGAAAAAATAAAATAAAATTGAAGCGGACCCCAAAAAAGGAACCGGGAGGGGACGCTAAACAGGTTTATTTTTATTTTGCCTTGCCCTTAGTCTAGTGTACAACCAAAATCACTATGACGACAATGCGATGATAGTGCGATGCAGCGCATTGATCGCGATTGGCACATTTACAACACAAGGTTTATCGCAAATAGAAAAAAAAGCCATTGATTATCCTTATCTGTTGCATTGTGGGATCACAAATGGGGCAACCTGTTGACCTTCGCTGACATCACACAAGCAGTAACTTCCACATACAAATGGTCTGCGACAAGCCTGGGCAATTCATGGGTACCACTGACCAGACCCCCACCCCCCCCCCCAAAAAAAAAGAAACCCCTGGCCCTTTTCCACTGCGTCCTCCCTGTCCTTCGCTGGATCAGCAATGCAACGGGTCCTCACGCATCTATAGGTTATTTCTCTCCTCGAAGCAATGATTTCACTGCATCATCCACTTACTGATCGCCAGTGACGTACCCAGCTTTTGGAAACGGGGGTGGGGGGGGGGGGGGGGGGGGCAGGCAGGCAGGCAGGCACGACCATAGTTGTACCGACGAAAGGCATGGTACCGACAATTTTTTCGTAAAACTTGCACAATATTTTCCCCGTCAGCAGCTGAAATCTTGATGGGTGGGGGGGGGGGGGGGGGGGGGGGGGGGGGGGGGGGGTGGGGGAGCGATGAAGTTGCCCGCGTAACCAGTCAAAAAAATTGCATGGTCAAAATCGCACCAACGGAGGGTCATTTTTACCTACAGGGATATTTTGTTGGGGGTGGCACCGGCCCCCCTGGGTACGCCACTACTGATCGCACTGAATACCCCCCCCCCCCCCCCCCCCGGTGACGTACACCACACACATATCAAAATGAGTAATGCATAAACGTGCGTAATTAAAAAAATAGGGACATGTAATGATATAGCCAGCTTGCCTGCTATAGCTAGCTGTTATATAATGTTATATAATACAGGACTACTAGCTGGTATTGTATACAAATCTGTTTTTAAAGAGGTCAAACACACACACAGCAGAACTTGAGGTTGCCAGTTTATAAAAATTATACTTATAGCCCAATTGTGTCATCAGTTTGAATTAGAGCTTTATTTATCATTGTCTTAGAAAATAGTTGGGCTACAAATTAACTCTTGTTGGGTGGGTTGCATTATGTATATCATGGAAACATGAAATGAAGAACAAATAAGCAAGCAGCCTGCCTTACTTGAAAGAGACAGATATAACACCATTGGTATTAGAATGTTCTATGTGGCTACTGGCTACAACGTTACTCTAAATGTAGCTAGCACTGTACTGCGCAATCTAATGGACTATGCAGCGGAATAAAACGCAAAATCTTGCGTGTCTCGGAGACAAGAACGCGTTGCATCACCAAACTTTATTTGGACCGATGTCTTCGGCTTCTTGAAATGTTTACATTGAATGAAAGAAAACAGATGTTTGTGCATTGATTGCATTTGTTTTGTTCTGTGCTGGACTACTGGTACTGCATGCATAGACTTGCCACAGACATTTCAACATTACGCACACTTTCGCATTACATCTCCGAGACATGAAAGCGTACATACATTGCATGACAAAACTGTATGTGGACCTACACGTAAACCGCTTGAATAGTGCGCTAATATTGAATGGAAGTAAAACATGTGGGTTTTTTTGCCTGGCATTGTTGTTGTTTTGGCCCATTTGGGCTTGTAATTAAAAAACCTTGGCAAAACTGTAAGCCCAACTGGCAACACCTGGAATGATAATCACCCTCTCTACACATGTTTTGTATAGGGGAAGTGGCCTCAAATGTTCTGTCTTCCAATTGTGGTGTGATGTGTGTGTGCACTCAATTTCAAAACAAAACAAAAAATTGAAGAGGGAAAATTTGAAAATTAGTTTGGAAGACAAAAAATTGGACTATCAGAATCCAGATTGACAAAATATCCTGTTGCTGAAACACACATGCAGTGAGTGACTCAATTGCCATCTTCAAAAGGTAATTGTAGTGTACCTGTATAGGAAAGAAGAATGATTATCTTGCTTAACTGGGGTTACAGCTTGAAATCCACAAGCTCCTAAAAACCCACATCTAAAAAAAATAAAATAAAATAAAATAAAAAAAATTGGAAGAAAAAAAAAAAAAAGTTTTTTTTTTCCACAAACAATTTTTTTTACAAATTTTCAAATATGTATTTTAAACCTTTTTTTCAGTTGTAGTGAAGGAGCTGTGGATTTCAAGCTGTATAATCCCATTATAAGGGTGATAATCATTCTTTCTTCCATTACATGCACACTAAAATTACCTTCTGAAGTCATTGCGTGGGGTGTTTGTGCACAAGCCTGAAACACACATGCAGTGAGTGACTCAATTGCCATCTTCAAAAGGTAATTGTAGTGTACCTGTATAGGAAAGAAGAATGATTATCTTGCTTAACTGGGGGTTACAAGCTTGAAATCCACAAGCTCCTAAAAACCCACATCTAAAAAAATTAAAAATTAAAATTAAAAAAAAATTGGAAGAAAAAAAAAAAGAAGTTTTTTTTTTTCCACAAACAATTTTTTTTACAAATTTTCAAATATGTATTTTAAAAACTTTTTTTTCAGTTGTAGTGAAGGAGCTGTGGATTTCAAGCTGTATAATCCCATTATAAGGGTGATAATCATTCTTTCTTCCATTACATGCACACTAAAATTACCTTCTGAAGTCATTGCGTGGGGTGTTTGTGCACATAACAGGCTCTCGTGTCGAAATGGACCACAAAAAGTCCGGATTCTTCATGATTCCCAAATAATGTCAGATTTGTTGTTGTTCAACATTAAAGAAAAAACAAGGACATTTGAGGCTAGAAAGAGAAAAAAGAAAGGGAAAGAAAGTAGTCATCCTGGTTTAGCCCCCCCCCCCCCCCGCATTCCCCGTAGCATTGGTGTGTGTATGTGGGGGGGGGGGCTTTAATGCATGCCCTATCCCAGTGTCATGAATTAAATAGAGAAAATTAAATTATTACATGCAAGGAATAAATTGCCTGAATCAAGTCATTATAATTATTGCCTTCCTATCCCATACATTCTGGCACGCGTGTCAATATAAATAATGATGAGGGCACACCACCAAATTACTCCGCATATGTAATAACGAAATTCGGTTCAAACAAGTAGATTTTTAACATTGAAGTCACAATTTTAATAAGAAGATAGGCTTGAATTGCACGATATTCGGCAATAGATTGAGATATATGTCAAGATTATATAACCAACAAATCATACTATTTTGAAAACGGTAAGCAAAAATAGGCACGCGGATGTACATGACAGCATCCAAATATGAGTGATGTGTATTCGGTCATCAGTAACTTTCGACGAATAGGGAAATGAGTGTTGCGAGACTCGGTGAAATAAGGTTGGAATTTCATCTTGGAAAACGAATAATATTTTTTTCTTACCAAATCTATGTTAAAATAACCCATTGCATTACAGGCATTGCCGAATTTGAGTAATAAGCTTATTTCTGTTTTTTTCTCAAATCTGGCCCATAGGCCGTATATGGACTGCGCGAGTCCGACTCCAGAGCCCGACTCCCGAGCCCAGCAAAATACTCGAGTAGTTCTCTGTGATCTAAGTTT